>CM046965.1:67324723-67884910 GCA_025698475.1 Gossypium anomalum
AAGAAACTTCATGAAGCTTTGGGTTTGAGATTGGACTTCAATACTGCATTCCATCCTTAGATCGATGGTCAATCTGAAAGGTTGATTCAGATACTAGAGGATAAGCTTCGGAGCTGTGTGATTTATTTTCGCAGGAGTTGGGAGGATTTTTTGCCTTTAGCTGAGTTTGCATACAATAATAGTTTTCAATCTAGCATCTAGATAGTAGCTTACGAGGCTCTGTATGGTCGTAAGTGTCGTACTTCGTTATGTTGGACTAAGTTGGGTGAACGACGGATTTTGGGTCCTGAGTGGGTTTTTGGGACTGAGGACAAAGTTAGATTAATTCGTTATCGTCTTAAAATAGATTCGGATAGACAGAAGTCCCATGAAAATTTGAAAGGGAGGGATATCGAGTACTCTATGGGTGATTTTGTCTTTCTTAAGGGGTCTCTGTGGAAAAAAGTTCTGAGGTTCGGACGTAAGGGCAAGTTGAGCCCTAGGTTCATTGGGTCGTATCAGATTCTGAAGCGTGTGAGACTGGTCGCTTATCAGTTAGAGCTACCTTCAAAGTTAGACCGTATCCGTGACATATTCTACGTCTCTATGTTGAGGCGATATCAGTTGATCCACTTCACATTGTTTTTGTTGAGGAGATCAAAGTTAGACCGAATTTGATATTTGAAGAGGAGCCAGTTCAAAATTTGGATCGAGATATAAAGATTCTGAGGAGGAAGTCTATTCCATTAGTTAAGGTTCTATGGCAGAATCAAGGTACTGAGGAAGCCACATGGGAACCTGAGGACTTGATCCATCAGCAGTATCCTCATCTGTTCGGATTAGGTAAATTTCGGGGTCGAAATTTCTTTTAGAGGGTAGAGTTGTAACACCCTAAATTATTTAATCTTGTTCCTGATAATTTTGATATAAATATGTGTCTGCTTCAGTGGTTAAGTGTTCTAAATGTGTGTTTCAGGTCTTGGTTTGAAGTCTCACTTTTGAAAAATATGATTTTTTTAGTCTTAGCCTTATCCCTTTTCGGTGGGCTTATGTTATATTCTTGGTAAACTCATGTCACAATGAGCTTGCTGGTTCGAGTGGTAAGGTGTTAGCCTACCTTGTGGTTTCATGTTCGAATTCCCGTGTGAGCTAAATGATAATTTTTGCTCGATTGTGTAATAAAGTTTCAGTGGAGTTGGAATTCTGAGTTAGTTGGATAACGTTAGTGGTCGGATTTAGTCGGATTGGTAGTTAGTGGGGTTGTGGGGAGTTAGGATTTTGGTAGAATTAATTTTTAATTTTAATTCTTTTGTTTTCTCAAAATTCCTTTTTTTTCTTTTCTCCGACGTTATTTTTTTGTTCTTCTTTCTCTTCTTTTTCTTTTTATTCTGTTCTTCTTCAATTCTGGTCATCGTACGTTCTGTTGTTGATGTACTTTTGGGGTTCTTCGATTTGTTTCGAATAGGTAAGCTATCGAGTGGTTTTCTTTTTCATTTTGCATTATGGGGGGAATTTGATTATGTTCAACAAAATCTATTGATAGTGTTTGTATTTCTTGATTAAGGGAAAGACAAGAAGCGGCTGTTGTTCCTCTAGAGATTTGAGTATTGAGTGGTTTCTACTCGTTGGTGGTAAGTGTTTCGCTAGTGGTTTGATTTTAAAATCCCTTAACTCGAGATCAAATTCTTGCTTAAATTTGTAAATTGATTGCTAAAACGGTGTTCGCATACTGTTTTTAGGTTTTGGAGGTCTCGAGATTGCTTTCACATATAAAATGAACTAATTACGTAACAAAAAAATGAGAAAATGAGGTTCGACGAAAGCCAAAAAAGTGGCCTATCAACACCACACAGGTGTGTGCCCAGCAGTGTGCGACACACGACCATGTGACGAGCGAGTGTGTGGCCATGTGGGTTAAACGGGCTAGGCCAAGTTGGGCATGTGGGCCCACACGGGCATTCCACATTAGCGTATAGGCCACACGGGCAAGGCCAAATTGGGCGTGTGGGCCCGAAATTCTAAAATTTTCCCTAAGGCCACACGTGTCGTTTCAATCGACTGTGGGCCTTCCGTAGGCTCGGTTAGGGCAAAACAAACCCTAATGCATGAGATCCATTATTCTAATAGACTGATCTGAGTTCAAGAATACTGATATATATGTCTGATTGTATTGTATAAGCATGTATGATATCTGTATACGAGCATGCGGGACTTCTTAAATCTGTTATTTTTGTATATCTGTATTCTGTATTTATATATGGGTTGGGTTCTGTTTGTTGGAAGAAGTGTTTTGTGTGGCGATAATTCATTGTTATCCTTGCAGCACCGCTGCAAATTATTCTAGTAAATGTCGGATAGACACTATGTGGTGTGTAGGGCTGGGTGGGTGCTTTATACCCCACGTAATGTTTTGGGATGGTCAGAGATTGTGTGTGGAGGATGGGGTAGGACTTTGCATATCTATATGTTTCTGATAATCTGATTCTGATAAGGATTTATGTCCACTTCTGTTCTGATATTCTGAAATTCTGAATTTGATGCATGTATGTATTTATTGAGTTACACACTGAGTTTATGAACACTCACATTTGTTGCCTGTTCTGTTCAGGTAATCCTCAGACATAGGTGGGTCGGTACGACAGAATCTCAGTTGTTACCACTAGTTCACGAATTATTTTGATTAACGATTTTTATTTAAAATCTGGATTATTTTTTAGAGTTTTGTAATTTTGGGACTCTCTGGACTGTTTGTTTTAATTTTGGTTTTGGATGCGTTTTTTACTTTTATACTGCGATGATTGACAAAACCACGGTTTTACGTAAACAAATGATTTCTAAAAACACAAACACGATTTTCAAATTTAACAATATCAAACTTCCACTGCAAAATAAGTTTTTTGAAAGAGCAAATTAATAACGTTTTCCCTAACGAAAATAATAATATGTTTAATAAAATGTGGATTCTTTTTAGTAACAATTAAGCACGAGAAATTTAACATAATAACATTGATTTCAAAACCCTTCTTCGTAACACTTCCAAATTCGGCCATAATGTCTAGGCCGAGTTTGGGGTGTTACAAATGTAGGGATATTGTCATTGGTTAAAATTTGGTTAACCCAACAATTTAGCATGAAAGATTTAGGAGAAGCTAATTTTATTCTAGGAATTTGAATCCTAAGGGACCGAAAGAACAAAATGATAGCACTATCGCAAGCTTCATTGCAACACCCCATACCTGTAACCCATGTCGAGGCGGAGTACAAGGCAATATCTACCTTAATCTCATGCATACAATCTCATGTCACCAAGACTCAGTCCAATTTAAAATATTTTCAATTTCCATTTAAACTTCTTAACATGGGCCTATGAACCCCAATTCAACCATTGGAAACTATTCGAGTCCATTCCGGGTCCACAATTCGACTATGAAAATCTTGCCTTTAGAACCGGGCACACGTCCGTGTGGAAGGGTAACACGCCCGTGTGATCAATTCGACATGGCCATGCTAATGACCCGTGTGTCTCACACAGCCTAAGAACATAGGGACACACCCATATCCTTTACCCGTGTGGAATTATTTTCTAATTCACACCTATAGGGTTTTCACACGGCCAGACACACGCCCGTGTCCCTCACACGGCCAGGACATGCCCGTGTCTTAGCCCATGTGCAAAAACATGGACATTCTGTTTCTGACGTCAGCATGCTCAAAATGTCACACGGTCGTGGCACACGCCCATGTACTAGTTCGTGTCCTCCACACGCTGAGACACCTGGTCGTGTCTTTGCTCGTGTGTTTATTACCATGCATACTAACTTGAAAATTTTATGTGCAGGAGACACACGGCGGACCACACGTCGATGGGGCTAGCCGTGTGTCACACTCAGCCTAGACACATGCCTGTGTGTCTACCCGTGTGGACAATATAGGGTTATTTACCAAGCCTCATTGTCACCCTTACATACATAACTCCATACAAATACCAACCAATGCCAAAATAAGCACAATTCATATAACTAAATCAGCCATAATAGACATTCATTCAACCATGAAAATGCATCTTTTATAAACTCAAAATGAATGTTAGCCATTATTCAAGGCTTAATACAAAATGAAGGGATTCCAACCCAAGCCAACACATTTGGCCAATACTACAAAGTCACAAAATAATAAAGTCTAAACCATATACATGCCATATTCAAAAATATAAATCCAAGTATATCGAATGCTTCGACTGATAGTGTGATCGATATCTCTGACTTTCGGTGATCCTTGAGCTGTGTAGACGGCACTATAAGAGAATGGAAAGAAAAGGGAGTAAGCATAAAAGCTTAGTAAGTTGCATATAAATAATTATACAACAACAAATTCATCAATGATCATCATGCTCAATCACAAAGGTAAGCATAAGCATAACTTACTCATTACCATCCAAACAAGTCACATGTGCTATATTGAGCTCATTTCTCATACGTACCAATTAGGTACCTGTACCACTCACAACACGGTTATACTTTCCCTATTAATTCACAATCACAACTTTCACTGTTAAACCATTCGGAACACTACTGGATATTCCATAAGCCTCAAACATGGGGTAAGGTGCTGATGCCATGTCCCAAACATGGTCTTACACTGACTATCATTATCGAGGCCGATGCCATGTCTCGAACATGGTCTTACACTAGCTCTCGCATATTCGTGTCGATGACATGTCTCAGACATGGTCTTACACTAACACATCTCGTAGTCGATGCATGTCCCAGACATGTCTTACACTGGCTTATGTCTCGAGGTCGATGCATGTCCCAGACATGTCTTACACTAGCACTCATCTCAATGCCAATGCCATGTCCCAGACATGGTCTTACACTAGCTCACACAAGTGACCCAAATATCACAGCATGAATATCCGATTTATTACCTAAGGTTCCAACGGGAATTCTACTATCTCAATTTCAATATACATTCCCAATTTCATAATCAATCAAAACATGCTATATCAATTCAATGACAATTCAAACACATATATCAACAATGTAGTTGTGTTATTTACCTACAACTTACCTCGGATTACAAAATGTACTCGACTAGTCGGTTTAGTCGATTTGCTTAGCTTTCCCTTGGTCTAAGTTCAGATTTGGTAAATCTTGATTTATAATAGAAAAATGCACTCATTTAGTCACTAAACACAATTAGGCAATCAAAAATTCACATCTTCGGTAAAATGACCATTTTGCCCCTAGACTTTAGCAAAATGACCAATTTACCCCTATGCTCGAAAATTGATTTTTATCAAATTTATTCATTTATTAAGCCTAAAAAAACCCTTTTCACTCTTATAGCTACTTCAAATTCTCATAATTTCACACATTTATCACCTATTTTGTAACTTATGCAAAATAGTCCCTTTAGGTGTTTTCATGCTAACACCTTTCACAAAACAACCCTAACTCCTATTCTTGCATAAAAACTCAGAAAAAATCACAAATACTTTCATGGTAAAACTCTAAACTCTTAACCATTTTGCAAAATAGACCCCTCATTAGAAAGCTCATGCTTCCAAGGTCTCAAAAATGTAAAAATCATTAAGAGAAACTATCAAAATCACTTACTTGTAGAGGTGATAGGTTCCTGAAAATTTTAAGCTTTCAAACCCCAATATTTTTTGGTATTTTCGACGGAGAAAGAAACGGGAAGAATATGTTATCATTCCCTTTTTTTATTTATTTCTATTTTAGTCAATCTAGTCACCAAACCCACTAAATTTTTTACTTTTTGACCATATTGTCTCCTATGGCCGGCTATCACATATCTAAGGGTCTAATTACCATTTAATTACCCTTAATTTTGATTCTCTAACTAATTGACACCTTTACCTATCAATTTAGGACTTTTGCACTTTACGCGATTTAGTCCTTTTTCGTAATTGGGCTCACAAACGTCAAAATTAACTTACCAAATTTTTCATGCTCTAATATAATCATGCTAGAACATCAAAATATTAATAATAAATATTTTTTCCAACTTTGAATTTGTGGTCCCGAGACCACTGTTCCGACTAGGCCTTAAATCGAGCTGTTACATTCATACATAGACAATATATTGGAACGTTATGCAATGACTGATTTGGAGAAGGGAAATCAACCTTCTGTATTAAGATTTCATCTTTCTTTAGAGGATTGTCATAAGACAACGTAAGAAAGAGAAAACATAAGAATGGTTCATTGTGCTTCTATAGTAGGAAGTCTCGTGTATGTTATGTTATGCACACATCTAGATATCTATTTTGTAGTAAGGTTTATGAGTCAATATTAAGTGAATCCAAGGCCAAGACATTGGAAAGCAGTTAAACATATACTCAAGTATGTATGGAGAACGAGGGATTATATGCTTGTGTGTTTCAAAAGAGATTATACTCATATTGGATATACTTATTTTGACTTCCAAATGTGTCGGGATTCAAGGAAACCAACATCAGGCTATGTTTTTTTTCCTAGGGGAGAATCCATTGTGTGGAGAAGTGTAGAGCATAGTTATACTATGACTCCATTATAGAGGCCGAATATGTGACTACTTTTGAGACTACAAAAGAAACAGTATGACTTTGAAGGTTCCTTACAGATCTTAAAGTTGTTCCTGGTATGAGAAAAGCTATCACACTGTATTGTGACAATAATGTGGAAGTAACAAACACCAAGGAAACTAGAAACCATAAGAGGATGAGACATATTAATAGAAAGTATCATATCATAAGAGAGGTTGTTTCAGATGAAACCATGGATGTAGTCAAATTCACATTCGAGGACAACCTTACAGACCCATTTACCAAGACTCTAGTAGCTAGGAGTTTTAAGAAACATGTGGAGAGCATAGGAATGTAAAATATGACTTATCTACTTCATTAAGTTAAGTAAGAGACTGTTGGATCTGGTGCCCTAAGTGTAGTATATTCATTTGTAAAATTGTAATTTTTTTTGAACAAATTGGTTAATAAAATAATTTATGGATTACATTAATACAATTTGGATAATTTCGTCATGTGGTTTTTGCATGCAAAGCAAAAATAGAAGCAAATATTGGCTCACTGGTTGTCTAATGTTTAAACTAATACTAAACGATATTACGTGGTCAGATCGTAATATGGAAAGACAACTTATATTAGTAGATAAACCTAAACATGTCCTTAGTCTAATCAGAAATGAGCAAACTGATCAAAAGACTAATATGCCGTATACCAAGTCCAATTGGGGAGATGCCTTGTCTTGGGCATTAGAGCGGATGACCCCCAAAAGATAGAGATATAGATGTGATTATTAGACTGATAGTGCATAGGATTGGATCCAAGAAGAATATATCCTGAATCCATTTATAGATTTATTCATTTGTGACATCCAAAGTGTGACATACCACAATCCTGAGTGGATGATGGACTATGTATGCGTAACTCATATACTTTTATGTAAGTAAAAGCCTGAGTTCAAATAGATAACAAGCTGAAAGCCGATGCATTAGCTATACGATTTCTATAATATGTAGCACAATTCACAATATTGTAATTCATAGCCTAACACATGAGTAAATGATATCCTCTCATTTGCATTACATGATAGATGAAAAGTAAGCGTGGCAATGGGTTGTTCGTATTTGTGATGAATGACTTGATTACTATTTGATAGTAATTGACTTTTTATGAAGGAAGATGTAATGGTTACCATGAGATAAAATATGATCATATTGAGAGAGTAGATTTGTCCCAGAGAGATTAAGGATGTTCTATGAAGGTAACACACTTATGACAAGGTCATTGGACGAGCATTGGTCAAGTTTCTTTCATAATGGTATACCATTAGGGATAACTCTGTCACGATACTATAGTGGAATGATTTTGTGACCAAATGAGTTCATAATTAATAGGTGAAAAGCTAGAACTTAATTATAGTCATTTGAGCACTAATCACATATGTCCAATCGGTCCCTCCGCTAGCTTGTTCAAACCATAAAAGAATTGCATGTTTAATCAAATTAACAGAAATGGCAAAGTTGGAGAAATGAAAAACATTCGAAAATGAATGTGATTTTCTCAATAAATGGAAATGAATTGGAAATTTAATTTATGGTTTTTCTAATTATTATTCAATTAATTTATTAAATAATTGAAGTTCAAAAATGGAATGAGATTAATTGGTCATAGTTAATCCATTGAATGAAGAAATATTAAATATATTTTCTCATAGATTCTTTTACGGTAAATTTGTCATGATTTTAACGAATTTAGAACCAGTTTGAGGAAATTATTTAATTGGGAAATTAATTAATTAATTTAAATTAGTTTATGATTTTTATTTTGGAAAATAGAAAAACATGTATTGGTTGGATTGAATTATAAAATGTTGGGTTAAATGTCCGAGAAGCATTTATAATTGGACCCAATACGGGAGAGGTCCAAAAGCCCATCATGCTAATACATGGGATGACAAACCTTAGTATATTTAACTTGGGTTGCCACCCCTATCTCTCCTAGTTAGACTAGGATTCAATTTTTCTATTGAAATGGACTTCTACTAATTCAACAAGAGTTTCTCTTTTTCTTCCTATAAAGAGATGGAACTAGTAGGGCTAAATACAAAATAATTTTTACAAACTTTGAGATATTGTTATTCTACCCAAAAATAGTAAGAATTTATTTCTAGGTATAAATTCTATATTCTGGAATAACAATTCTAAAATTTTCTATTGAAGAGAAATTTTCTTTCCCACTGAAAGTAAAGTAAATAATTTTCGGTTTTGTGTTTGATTCGAATTCTTTCGAGCCCACACTCAAAGTAGTTCATGGTATGCGAATACTGAAGAAGGTTGTTCGGTTGAAAGTTGGGAATGACAAGAATCTATCTAGTCAAAAACACAGGTGTGATTTTGGGTAAAGTTTATTACTATAAATATCACAAACTGACTTGGTTTTTAAAATTTTAATTTTCCATTGTGCAAGGAAACCGTTTTAAATCAGATTTTTTCCAACAATAAGTACCTATATAGAAATTTCGAAAATGGAAAAGATGTTGTAATTTGCTTATATGTAGATGACATGCTCATATTTAGCACGAATTTGGAACAAGTAGAAAACACAAAGAAATTATTGTCAAGCAACTTTGATATGAAAGATATGAGTGTAACAGATGTTATTCTTGGGATTAAAATAACGCAAGAGGAAAGCACTATAGCTTTATTACAATCACATAACATTAAAAAAGTGTCTAAAAAATTTGATCTTTTCAATTATATACCATCATCTACACCCATGAATCCTCAAATAAAATTAGTATCTAATTCTGGTAAGAAAATTGATCAATTGAAATATTCAAGTCTAATTGGTTGTCTCATTTACATAATGACTTGTACAATTCTAGATATTGCATATGTTGTTGGGAAATTGAGTAGGTACACAAGTAATCCAAGTAGTTTGCATTAGAAAGCTTTGAGTAGAGTACTTAGGTACTTAAAGAAAACTATTAACTACGGATTGTGTTATATTGGATATCTTTTAGTTTTGGAAGGGTATTCGGATGCTAGTTGGATTACAAGTTTGGAAGATCATGCTTCTACTAGTGGATGGATCTTCATTCTTAGTGGAGGTGTCATTTCTTGGGGTTCCAAGAAAAATACTTTTATTATTGATTCCACTGTGACAGCTAAATTTATTACATTAGCTGTTGCATCTAAAGAAACTGAATGGTTAAGAAATTTGCTTTATGATGTACCTTTATGGCCAAAACCAATTTCACCTAATTCTAACTGCTCTGATAATAAGGCTACTCTAGAAAAGGCATATAGCAAGTAAATAAAGGAAAGTCTAAACACATTGGATTAAGACATAACTATGCTCAACAATTAATCTCTGATGGAGTAACCACTATTAATTATGTGAGGTCAAGTGAAAATTTGGCTAATCCTTTGACAAAACGTCTTGCTAGAGTTGTAGTCAATAAGACCTTAAAATAGATGGGACTCAAACCCATTAATTAGAGTCACCTCTGATGGAAACTTGACTCAACACTTGGTATAATGTCAAGTCTTGAGTTCAGTGAGACAAAGTACATCTTCAGTATGTGACTGCTAGCACTATAAATAAATTCATCCTAAGCTTAAAGTGCTAGGTGCCCATAATGATAGGGGAATGATGAGTAATGTACTCTTAATAGACCCATAACATAAATAAGTTAGAGCATTATAATTACAAGGACACTTTTGATGTGATCTACTTATGTAAGTATGAAGTGTGGCTGCTTCTAAGAGCTCAAGGGCTTGGCTCTAACAACATTCATGAAAAGAGGACACATGCACATAGCCATAATAGTGTCCCTAGATACTATGCATTGATCGATATTGAAATCATTGTGTGAGATGTGTTCGGTTAATCAAATAGAATAGATGGTTCAAATATTAGTCTACCATGCAACTTTGATTAACTTTAACATGTTTTCACTAAATGAAGGTTAAATCGTAAGACACATTCATTTATGCAAATTGATTTCCAGGATTATCAAAATCTAGAATATTTTGAAAATAGGGGAGATTGTTGGAACATTTTCAAATATTTATATTATTCCAATAACTATAAATGAAAGGGTGTAACATCTTTTGGTTATTGATAAATAGTTATATCATTTCATTTTTTACAAAGAATTATAACTATACAAGTTGTAACAGCCCGTTTTTAGTGAAACCAGAACAATGGTTTCGGGACCACAAATCTGACATCAAAAAATTTATTTTATTATTATTTTAATGTCTATAGCATGTTAGTAGTGCCATATAAAAATTTCGTGAAGAAATTTTATCATTTGCATGCTTAATTTGATAAAAAGGATTAATTTGCAAAAGGTGCAAAACTTGAATTCTATAAGCTAAAGGGGTTAAATAGCTTTAATAATAAAAGGTTGGAGGGTTTAAGTTGTAATTAAACCATCCATAATGTGAGTGGATAAGTATGGACACTTTTTAGGTGATTTTCAAGGTTATTAATTAAGGTTAATTTAGTAATTTAATAAATACAAAATAGTAAAAATAATTAAATATATATATAATCTTTATTCTTTCTCCTCTACCACCTATTTTCAACCAAAAGGAAATCCATATTTGAAGCTTCAAGGTTCAGCCATAGTTCATCCTTGCATGTGAGTGATACTTTGTCTCGTTTTAAATAATTTCTATATTTTTGGAGTCATTGTAGCTTAATCTAGCTAGCCCGGGGATTAATTTGCAAAACTATTAAAAGTATAGGGTTTTACCGTGAATGTATATTGGTTGTTTTTTATGTTTTATGGATGAAAATGAATATTTGATGATGGTTGAGCAACTTTTGTAAAGGAATTTTTTTTATGAATTTGTCATTTAAGTATTTAATTGAAAAATGGAAAAATATTCATGGTAAAAATGTGAAATAAATGAAATATAGGCTTGTTAGGGACTAAATTAATATCCGGCTAGCATGGGTTTGGACTAAATTGCATGAGTTTACATTTTTATGAGCTAGGGACTAAATTGAAGTGAATTCAAAATTTTAGGGGCAAAAGCATAATTTTGCCAAATTATGATTTTTGGATTAAATTGAATTGAATGAATTTTGAATGAGTTAAATTTTATTATATAAATCAAGAAAAGCAATGTCCAGATTTAGATCAGGGAAAAGAAAAAGTATTGGATTAATCAATCGTATTTCTTTGTCCGTGTTTGAGGTAAGTTTGTTAATTTAAATAGCATTGAATTATGTTCGAATTAAATGCTTTTATGTTATATATCGATGTTTCGACTCTACAGAAATATCCAACAAAGTTTCAGCCACTTTCGGATCTCGTTAGAACCTTAGGAATATATAGGATACAAATGACATGTCATTGGGGGTTACCGTGTTTTGGGTGTTGGTCCTATACGTCCTACCAGTGGCTAAGTTTTCAGCATGTGTCGCAGTTACTTGGCAGCTTGTGTGAGCAGCATCATGTAGCTATGTCCTGACTGAGAGCTTGTGTAAGCAGACCTATTTATGGCTCGAGAGTGAGCATTGATATGAGATATGAGATAGTAGTGGTTTCGACCACATGTTGGCACATAGTGTGCGAGATTCCCACGTATCCGATATTATTCTAGTGGTTCAACGGGTATGAAAGAGGGAAGATTCGGCAAATGCTTCAATAAGTGATGCTATGAAAGTATGAAAAGGTATGAGTTGATGATGTTTGAAAAATGCTTAGCCATATGCTTGAAAATATGAATGCTTATAAGTAGTATGTATAAAAGCTATGATGTTTTGAGATCAATTGCTAATTTATGTGATTATCTAACTTGAAAGGTTGTTGTTGCTTAGGCTAATGCCAAGTCATGTTGGGTTGTCCCAAATTGTTTTTATGCTTATAAATTGAAATGGTAAGCTTTGTTTATGAATTACGAACTTACTAAGCATTTTATGCTTACTTCGTGTTATTTTCCTTTGTGTTTCTAGATAATCGGAAGCTCGTTCGAATTGGAAGTTTTCGGAGATCCATCACACTATCCATCGGTTATATCGGTATAGTTTGATGATTTTGAGTCATGGTTATAATGGCATGTAAAGGTGTTTTGTTTAATGAATTTAGCCATTATGTGTGGCTTGTATATATGTTATCTTAGTTGAGGAATTAGTTGGTAGAATATTTTGTGTGGTTGTTAAGTTGATGTTGTATTGGTTAAGATGATGGTAAGGAAATATTGATGGAAATGGTATAGTAACAATGAATGGTTGGTGTGGAATGAATGTAGCATGGTGTTGAACATGGCTAGTTTTGGTAGTTTAGAAGTGATCATCTTTTGGTCAAATTGGTATGGTATATGTTAGTTGGGAAAATGGTCATTTTGTATTGGTTGTACATGAGTTTTTGGTATATGATCATCATGGCAAATGTGATAGTGAATTTGTTCAATTGATAATTTAATTAGTGAAGGAATTAGTTAGGTGTTAAGATAAGTTTGATTGTTGAAATTGAGGTGCCATTTTGGCATATTGGTTGAACGGATAGTTTCTACGTTGTGTAAGCTTGGATATGCATATGTGAAGTGTGTTTTGAATGCTTTATTTTAGGTGCAAATGGCTTGTTCATTAGGTGTGAGTTTGGGTGAGAAAAATGGCTTGGAAATGACCTATTTTTCGTCCACACGGGTAGATACATGGGCGTGTGTCTCAACCGTGTGTGACACACGACTAGGCGACATGGTCGTATGTCCCCTGTAGCTTTCAAAGGGTTGCAAGTCAGGCTGTTACACGGCCTAACACACTGGCATGTGAGGTTATTTTGAAGGGTACACGGCCTGACATACGGGTATGTAGCTTTGCCATGTGATCCAAGTCAATGAGTTACAAGGGTGTGGACACGGGCTAGGACACGGCCGTGTGTCCCTATTTCGAATGCCCACATAGCCTAAGACACGGGCGTGTCTCTTGGCCGTGTGAGTCACACGGTCATGTGACCCCTACAGTTTGAAAAATTTTTCCTTTTTCCGAAAAATTTCATATGTTTCTGATTTAGTCCCAAATCGTTTCTAATGTCTTTTTAGGGCCTCAAAGGCTCATAAAAAGGACCGTATGTTAGTTTTTGACTAGTATTGCTGTGACTTAACTTGTGAATTGTTATGGTAATAAATTGTTCATTGTATGACGTTATGATCCGGTAACACTCCGTAGCCCTAATACGGCGACAGATATGAGCTAGGGAGGTTACATAAGTAATATTACTTGAATAGTTATGAGATATTAGTTGAACCATTATGTCTCTTTTAAATATATGACTATTTGAAAAAGGCACCAATTAAAAGTTATGTCTCTATGAAGAGACATGAGAGTTCCTATAGATAGGAGTGAGATTTCATTTGGAAGGCATACCAAAAAATTCTCAAAAGCTCTTTCTATCCTTCCTCCATCTTCTACTATTATTATATTGTTTTACAAAGAATTGTTGCAAAAATTCTTTATAGAAATTGATTTTCTTGTTATACTCTGTTTAGTGCTTAGTAGATTATTTTCATCAGTGCAAAACGCAAATAGTCATCAGGCTTACTTGTATCCTCGAGGTTCATTTGCTCAAAACTCATTTGTACACTAAGTATAGGTAGGGACAAACAGAACCTTAAAGATAATGGCTTGATACATGCCTTGGAGCCTTGTCCTATTGCTTCATTTTTCTGCTTGAGTTGTGATTTGGGCAATAGGCCCTAGGACAAGTTAGGAGAAATAACGAATGACGGGCTAAGCTCCATTTAATGGGATATGATAGTGTGATGGAGAGTGTTAGCTTAGCACGACACTCATGGGATATGTCAAACTCATTGAGTCATTCTGAGGTGTTATAAGGAGATTCGATTATCCAACAGAAAATCATGTCTACAAGATTCTACTTTGTTTTAAAATATTATGTTTTACTCATCTATACTAACTAATATTGTATACCTGTGAACCAAAATTTGCGTAAATATGGCGAACTCAGTTCGCGTATCAGTAACCTTGATAAAGCTCTCAGTTAACTTATGTATTTGTAGGTGCTATGTGGTTTTTCTGTTCATTCACTCAGTTGTGAACTCACACACTCTTTAAAATATTTCAATTAGGTAGCATTGAGTGAGGGAACACGGCGGAGCCAGAGATCCGGCATATTTTCCTGGGTACTTGGAAAGGTTGACTTTTGGACCATAGAGGCAATTTGGGCCATAATCTGTCCTGGATGTAAAACTACATTTCATTATTTCGTGACTAATGAAGACTTTTAACACCATGAGTTGTTTTATACGAAGCCGAAATCGCACCAACTCGCAGACTGAATTTTACTTAAACCAAAATTTGTCCTTCTTCTATACCAGCTCGCGTATCAGATGGGTTCGCGAGAACCCCTCCAAGACTGGATAGATCGCAATCGAAAGTTTGCTGAGCTTTTATTCACTAGAAATACACCATTCTCTTACTTTCCCGAGAGCTATGCAAGGTGCGAGCCTTAGCAGTAAACCTAGTCTTGTTTTAAACTTTAGATATTTTACTTAACGTCTGCCCATAAAACTGGTTTCGTTGGAGAAATTACATAGTTGCATTCACACTAGGGTTTGCTGACATTATACTTTGTAGGGTATGGTTCGCAAGGTTCGGTCGGCGAGGTATAGTTCGCGTAGTCTATTCTTAGCCTACCTGTTTTTAGTGCGAAACAATGTTACGAAGTAAGAAACTGTGAACCCCCTTAGGGCGTGAGCCCTAAGAACGAAATCTGAGTTTTCATACCTTAGTCCATTGCATGACTTTTCCACTGCATGTTAACTTATAAATTTGTTTGCATGTGGTGTTTTGGAGTTTCAATTGGTGTTGATCGAAGAGTGACTTCGGTAACTAATGTGACATTTCGGCTTCAGCTTGGGGTGTTATAGTAGCAGAGCTAATCAAGAGATCAACTACATTTAAGACATCAGCCTCCCTTCCAACAACTCGTGATGAGTCAAGGAAGGAGTTGGTGCTTCCTCCTACTCCACTAAGTACTGAAGCCGTCGTATTTTAAAGTCTTTGTTGGAGCTCAAATTTGGAGGCCCGATGAGTAATTTCATCCAATTAAAAGGTTAATATTCTTAACCTTTTTAGCCATCTTTAGAGTACATGCTAGGTGATTTTCAGAGGGAGAAAGGAAATCCCTGACCTGTTTTCTCTTTCGGGTGTCCATGAAAAATATATAGAAAAACTTAGAAAATTTTTTGTTGATATGTTATTATTAATTACTTGTTTCAATAAAAAATAATATATATTTTTTTCATAGACGAAATACTTCTTAAACTCTATGAATCTATTTTGACTTTTTATAAAGTCAAAAGACAAAACTTCAAAATAAAATCGAGCAAAAATACTCTGACACAATATTTTTACTGTTTAAAGATTTGAGACTCCAACATTCCCTTAACAAAATGTGATAGAAGATCTTCAAATGTCTAAAGATGGAGAACTCCAACATGTCATATTAAAATTAGATTCATTTGTTAGTGTGCACTTACTGAAAATAATGCTCATGAAGATCATCGTACACTCATAGAGGAATGTGGGGAGTTGAAGAGTGGAGATTGGATTATTGAAATGGGGTATATTCACAGGGAAAATCATCATCTTGCTAACATGGCTTAAATTGACGGTTGGGCCTGTTTATCTTATGGAATCTCCTCAAAGCCGAATCACCTTAGTCATGGACAATATATTTCACCAAGGTCTGACTAGCCTACTTGTTATTTATTCCTTTATATATAAAAATATATATTCGCAAAAGATAAATCTAAAGCAAATTAACATGTGACTGCCCCTATAAATAGCAATTTTATAAAAATAGACATCATAGTATATATATGACTTATATCTCTTTTTTAACATTAATTATGTAAAGTTAAACAAAAAAAATAGAATATTAAATGAATCAAAATTTTAAATATGGTGGTTAATTTAATTTTTACTTTTTTAAGTTTTGGATTTAGATTTTTTTTTTTAACTTTAATATTTAAATTTGTATTTTTTTTTTTAGTCCATGAATTTAGATTATGTAAACGTATGATAACGTGAAATTTTAAAATTGTGTCACTTCATCACTTGAAATTAAAATAAAAATTATATATTTTTTAATTTTTATGAATTATACAAGTTTTTTTATTTTTAAATGATGATTGATACAATCTCAAAATATCATATCATCCTACTTTTACAAAATCTAAGTTTAAATATTAAAGTGGACCTATAACAAAATAAAAGTACAAATCATATGAATTTTTTAATTAGTGAAATTTGATATTTTAACCTTTTAATTTTATATTAAAAACGTAATATATGAGCTAATGAAGACTTGGTTGAAATAAATTTCGGTAGCCTTAATGTCACATGTTTTAATATTTTCTCATTAATTTTGGTATTCCATAAAATATTTTAATATTTCCTCATAATTTTTAAAATTAAGATTCGGTAGGAGAAATAACTTTAATATAAAAATATATTATTTTAAATATTAAGAACTTTCAAGTATTTGTGATTGTAAATTTTGGTAAGATCAAACCATTATATTTTTAAGATGTAAGATCAATAAATAAAACACAACTCCTAATATGAACCAAAAATAGTAAACCTCATGTTTACTGGTATGTCCTCATATTTTCTTTCGTTTATTCTCATGTTTTCTGCTAATTCATCACATTTATTGATATCTCCACATGTTTTTGTTACTCTCTCACATTTTATGGTATCCACCCATCTTTTTTGGTTTCCCCTCATATTTATTGATAACCCCTCATGTTTTATGCTATGCACTCATGCTTTTTTGTTTGTCATTATGTGTGTTGATACTCTCTCAGATATTTTGGTAATCCCCTTTTTTTTTTTTTTCTACTTTCATAATTGTTAATATAGTTTCATTATTAGAATATGGTAAGATATATAATTTTAAGCTAAAATTTTGTGAGGGATAAATTAAATTTAATCATAATTTTTTTAAAATGAAATTTATATAAATTAATAAATTTCTTAATACGAACTAAAATTGGTACATCTCATGTTTTTTGATATATCCTCATATTTTTGGTATACTGATATTTTAATATTCTCTCATATTTTTTTGGTATTCCCTCAAAATTGTTTATATAGTTTCAAAACTAGAATTTGGTAAGAGATATAATCAAAACATAAAATTTTGTGAGAGATAAAGTAAATTTAATTATAATTTTTTTAAAATAAAATTTAAATAAATTAAGAAATTTCCTAATATGAACCAAATTGGTGCATCTCATGTTTTATGATAATCCCTCACAATTTTTGGTATTTGCTCATATTTTTTGATAACTCTCATGTTTTTTGGTACACTCAGATTTTTGGTATGTTCTCATAATTTTTCGTATCCCGTCATAATTTTAGATAGTCTCTCATATATTTTGATATACCCTTATATTTTTTGGTTCGCACTCATATTTTTTGGTTTGTCTTCATATTTTTTTGATATTCCTTTTTTTTTTTTTTTTTGCTATACCCTTATAGTTGTTTGTATGGATTCAAAATTAGAATTTAGTAAGAGATATAATCAAAACATAAAATTTTGTGAGAGATAAATTAAATTTAATCATATTTTTTAAAAAATAATGATATTTAAATAAATCAAAAAATTTTCTAATACGAACCAAAATTGGCACATTTTATTTTTTGGTATATCCTCATATTTTTTGGTATTCCCTCATGTTTTCTAGTAATCTGTCACATTTTCTGGTATTTCTTCATGTTTTTTGGTACTCCCTCACAAATTTTGGCATTTTCTCATCTATATGGTAATCCCTTATGTTTTATCCTACACTCTTAGATTTTTTAGTGTATCCTCATTTTTTTCTTGTATCCTCTTGTAACAACTCATTTTCAATGGTATCAAAAACTGTGATCTTAGAACCACAAATCTAATGAGTGAGCTCATAAATATTATTATTTAATATTTACGAGTCAAATATAGTATTATATTGAGTTTTAATTTGATTTTTTTTTCTAATTAAATAAATAGTTAAGTACAAGTGGTTTGTTCCTAAAATCAAGTGGTTTTGGAAAACGATATATTGTGACCTCATTTTTGTAAACTAAAACAATAAATATTTTTATTAATTTTTTACGGAGTGATTATATAGGTGTATTGAAACTTGGTCTAGAAATTTTGACGTTTGGTTAATTAATTAAGGAAAAAAGACTAAATTATAATAGCTGCAAAAGTTAATCGCTATTAAATTATTTGTGAATGATGGTTATAAAATCTTAGTTAAGGGGTTTTATAAGGCAATTTAACCTTGTTGGATTTTAGTGACGTATTTTTTATGCTTAATTAGTGTAAAATCTATTAATAAAATATTGATTAATAAAATATATATGAATTAAAAACATAAAACAAAAGCATAGTCATTTTATTTTCCATTTTCTTCAACCTCTCATGATTGAAACTCCATCGTTAAGCAAAGAAGCATTCGGCCAAGCTTTAAGTCTCATACATGGTATGTGTTTTGAATCTTTTTTTAGTGATTTTTATGTTTTTGATATCATTGTAATTTAATCTATCTAGTTCAAGGACTATTTTGTGAAACTTTTAAAGTTTGAAAAACTTGTCATTGATATTTTTGAAGCTTTTTAGTTGTTAATGGTTTAGTTTGAAGCTTGATGTTGAAATAAGACTATATTTAAAGTGATTTTGTATAGTTTTTAAGCTTAAGAACTAAATTGAAAATATGTTAAATTTTTCATGGTTTTCTTGTAAAAGTTCATCATTAGAGGGCTAATTATGGATGTTTAAGAATTTGGCTCTATGGGTTAACTGTGAAAATAAGCTTGTTTTGATATTAGGGACTAAATTGATAAAAAGTAATAGTTTAGGGCAATTGTAAAAAATGTCAATAAAGATGTCATATGCATTAAATGGATTATTATTAAGTATTTGAGTTGATAATTGAAATAAATTATTGTTAAGATCAAGAGTTGGTAGATAATCGTGGAAAAGAGAAAATTTCTTATAGTCCCTAATATTGCAATTTTTTTTTTGTTTAGCCCTGGTAAGTTCATACAATATGTGTGTATTAAATTGTGATGCATTTAAAATTTTAACTATAAATATGTTTAATTGAAATTTTGGTTACTTACAATTCGGTACAAAAATGTGAGATAAAAGATTAAATTGAATAGAATTGAAGATAGTATAATTCGATAAATTAAGGAATTGACTTTGAATTGGACTAAGATAGGATATTTTATGTGATAAAGTGATGATAATAAGCTGAATTGATTCGATTTAAATTAGTTGTATGTGAAAAGAACTTAATTGAATAGATTCAAAAATATTAAATATTATTTGAAATGTAGAATTATACTAATGTGGTGATGAGCTATGATATATATATATATGGAATTCTTGATTTAGATTACGATATTGAAATTGAGAATTGGTTTTAAATGAATATGAGAAATTTGTTACCCTATTAATTGTTCGAGCAAGGTCGGGTATAATAGGCATGCCATAGATAGCATGCCAAATTGGTATGTTGGTTGGGTCCATGTATCCGTCTGAGTCTTATTCAAGTTAATAAGGGTATGTATAATGTAATTGGAATAAATGACCTTCAGATTGATTTGATATAATGATCGGATGATTCTTATACATATTGATAATCCGTTATATAAGCCCAAGGGGACCAAAATGGAAATGTGACAAATTAATCGATGTGAACAAAAATTTTTATTATGAAACGAAGTAGTAATTGACAATAAATTGGCAATTGATATATATATGGTCCAAAGATGAACTGATATGAAAATAGAATGAAGTTCATATGGTTTAATATGATTTGGTTTGATAATTCAAATTATGAAATGAATATAATATTTGACAATTATTTGAAATGGGATGTATTACAGGTAATCAGATTGAATGATATGATTAAGATAGTGAATTGATTAGATGATTATTTGTTTTATGAATGATGATGAAATGTTAAATTGAATTGTTATATGATTGAGTTACTATATAGTATGATAAATGTTGAACTCACCTTTTTTATATTTGAATTCCCATAATAGGCAAACTTTACCAAGCTAAGTAACATGTAAGGTATAATTACAACATGAGGTAAGTCATTTAGTTTTAAATAGTTGTGAACTTACTAAGCATTTGTAATGCTTACTCCCTTATTTCCTTTGGCCCCTGTAGAACCAACTTGCGAAACATGTCAGGCAGATCGTTAAGAAGCTCACACTATCCCGATATTGACTCTATAGTCTTTCTATCATTTAAAAACTCGATTTTGTGGCATGTATATAGGTGATTCATTTTTGGTCAATCTTTAATATTGGTAATTTGGTTATTGATTGTGGTTTGAGTTTTGAATGGTTATATGTTAGGTATTTAAGTGTTTATGATGGTACATGGTTAAGGCATAATTGAATTATTTGAATGGTATTTTGGATGTGGTACAAATGAAGTTTCCAAATGCACCTTGAATATGGATTTGCATGGTAAAATAATGTTATCAAATGGGGATGTAAATAGGGTTTTGGTTTTGTAGGTTATAAGCACTAAGGTTATATTTTATGCCATTTGAAGTATATAATATATGTGTTCATGTAAATCCTGTTCAGTAATTTGGTTGGTTGTGGTGTGTGAAAGTAAGTGTATTATCTCAATGCATTTTTGAATGGTTGTTTCGATAAAAATTCTTTAGGTAACTTGGTGAAACTTAGGCTGATAATATGCTAGCAATGTGAACAATGGTGTAATGTGTTTAATTAGGTATTGAGTTCATGGAACGGTTGACATGGATTGCTAATGGTTGATGCTTGATTGGTTTATGTTTTAATGTTTGAGTTGCAATGTCTATAACAGCCCATTTTTTAATGAAATCGAAACAGTGGTTTCGGGACCACAAATCTGACCCAAAATATATTTTATTTTTATTTTTATTTTATCATATGGCCCATAATATGGTAGAAATGACTTTTATCGATTAAGTGTTTAATTACGAGAAGGCTAAATTGCATAAAATGCAAAAGTTGAATTCTAATACCTATAAGGGTCAAATAGCTATGGAATTCAAAACTTAAGGTCTTTATATGGTAATTAGACCATTAATAAAAGTATGTAGATTTTTATGGTGATTCATCCATGGAATTATAGAAAAAGAGGCAAGGACTAAATTGGAAATAGCAAAGTATTAATTAATTAAAAGATGAAAAGAATTATATCATCTTATTTTGTCATATTAGACCTTAAAAATACATGGAAACCCTAGGAGAGACAAAAGAAGCTTTCAAGGCCTAATTGGGTAAGTTTCCTTGTCCTATTTTTAGTAATTTTGGTATTTTTGAAACCGGGATAGCTTAGTCTCTCTATTTGATGAATTAATTTGAAAATTTATCAAGGTATGAAAATGGTTCAGGGATGTATTATGCTGGAAATTAGAAATTTATGGTAGAAAATGAAATATTATTGATAGATAAACAACTTTTACAAAGTATTTTTTGATGAAAAAATGATTTAGGGACTAAAATGAAAAGTTGTAAAATTTAATGAAAAATTTTAAAATTTTATGAATACATGTGCTGGAAAATTTGTAATGGGGCTTTGGTTAGGCTTGGAATAGGGAGTAATTTGTACACGTTTCATTTTCCGAGCCTAGGACAAAATCAAAATTTTTGAAAAAGTTAGGGGTAAAATGGTAATTTTTCCTAGGACGTAAATTAAGTCCGTCTAAGTATGAAATGTATGAAATTAATGATTAAATTTATTTATATAGATCTAGAAAACACTAATTCAAGGTTAGATCGAGGAAAAGAAAATATTTTGGATTAGTAGACTTTTACGCAAACGAGTGTCGAGGTAAGTTCGTGTAACTTAATCAAACATGTAATTATGTTAATTAATTGTTGTGTTGTATGTAATGTGATTTATGCTGATGTGCTTCATTTGTATACTATGATGAAAAATGAAAATAAGCTTTAAATGGTGATAAAGGGTTACTCCCGATTGGATGTTGAATTCTAATGATTGTGTGCGCTTTCCCGAAACAAGTAGGGTCCAGCATTTGTTGCGGACGGAATTTAGCTCGGACGAGTAATCCCAATGACCTTGTTATAAAAAGGATTTAGCTCAGACTGGTAATCCCGATATAATACCTCTTGAGCATATGTTATGATTAGGATTTAGCCTGGACTGGTAACCCCAATTGAGCTCTTGTGAGCATACGCTATATAACGGATTTAGCCTGGACTAGTAATCTTGTTATACGACATGCGGCTCGTGAGTGTGTTTCTTGGTTAAGTACTCTAAGGGATAACCTTGATAAGAATTGACAAATTAATGAATCGTACACCTCGAGTGTACTATTTAAACCTTTATTAAAATTTCAACGATTCAACGGACATATAACTCTTGACATGGCACAAGAACTTTGAGATGAATTGATAATGGCTTGAAAGAATATTGTTTGATAAGCTCATCTATGTTACTTGATTTATACGAATAGATTGGTGACTAACATGTTTGATGGAATGTATATGATTAGGCCATTTAGCCAAAGGATGGAAACATAACCTTGTATGCCTAGATTTTAATAAACAAGATTGGTAAGTTTAGTTTCTATTATACGAACTTACTAAGCATATAATGCTTACCCCTTTTATTTTTCCCCTATTTTATAGTGCTCGGAAGCTCGTGAAGGTTGGAAGATCGTTGGAGCATCGTCACATTATCGTCTAGCATTTTGGGTATAATTAGTGAAATCATTTTGGTATAATGGCATGTATAGGGAAACTTGGCCAATAGTGGCTTAAAATGTTATTTTGTAACCTAGCCATTGGGATGGCTTGTAATGGCTTATTTTGGTATGATTAAGTAGATTATGATGTTATATTCATATGTGATATATTATGAATATGTTATCAAAGGTCGCTATTGCCTAAGTTAATCCAAGGTAAATTTATAATCATTTATGCATGTAGTGGTATGCCTTGTTAAATGATGAATTTGCCTACTTTAAATATTTGAATTGGTTGGTATTGGTTGCGTATCTCAAGTGCAGGTCTTGGGTGAAAACTTGGGTGAAAAATAGAGCTAGGAATGGCTTCAGTTTGTCCACATGGGCAGACACACGGACATGTGTCTAAACCGTGCGTGACACACGGCCTAGCAACACGGGCATGCGGTTAGGCTGTGTGTCCCCTGCACCTAAATTTTGAGAAACAGAATGCTCAGAATTGGGCAAATTGGCAGAGACACGGGCATGTGTCTCAACCGTGTGTGCCACACGACCTGGAACACGGGCGTGTGTCTTGGCCGTGTGAAACCTGCACCTAATTCGAATTGAATTAATTAACCACACGGCCTAGCACACGGGCGTGTGGCATGGCCGTGTGTGCAAGTCAGAGAGTTACACGGGATCAATTACGGCCTCTAGCACGGGCGTATCCTAGGGTCACGCGGGCGTGTCCCTTGGACCACACGGACGTGTGAGCCTTGCACCTTGGAAAAATTTTGAAATATGGCGAAAAATTTCTTAAGGGTCCTGATTAAGTCCCAATTCAATTCTAATGCTTGTATTAGGCCTCGAGGACCTGATCAAGAGACATTATGGACGATCTCAGTAAATGAATAGAAATTTACAAACTTAAATGGAAAGATGTTCTGAATTTTTTGGTAATGCTCTGAAACCCTGTTTCGGTAACGGGTACAGGTTAGGGGTGTTACATTTAGTGATATCAGAGCTACGGTTTAACTGATTCTCGGATTTGACGTAGTAGACACGAGTTTAGCTATACATGCCATTATATAAAATGTGATAGCGTGATGACTCCTGATCATTTTAAATGTTTTTTTTCATATAATAATGTCATCCAACCGAGCTAGAGCTGAATCCGAGGAAGCTGAGAGCAATGCTTCAGCTTCAGTACAAAGAGTCATCTCTACGTCTGGTAGTGAAAGGCCCATGTCTGAGGGCCGAAGTGAAAAGACAAACAAGCCTTCTTTCAAATGATGAATGAATGGTTTACATAATACTTGAGAACAAACCCCGCTGTACAACGACCTCCCCCACTTGCTCCTCAACCGATTCCTGAGGTACCGCAGGGTGCTAAACCTATTAGAATTGGTAAGCCCCTGATAGATAAAATACACAAACATGGGTAGAAAAATTTAGGGCTACTGCAGATGATGATCCGGAAAGGGTCGAGTTTTAGCTAGAAAACACTATTTAGGTTTTTGATGAACTATCCTGCACACCTGCTGATTGCCTGAAATGTGCAGTATCCTTACTAAAAGATACGGCTTATCATTGGTGGAATACCATAACTTCCGTTGTACTGAGAGAGAATATTACTTGAGAATTCTTCTAGACTGAATTTAGAAAGAAATATGTTATCTAGAGGTTTATAGATCAGAAAAAGAAAGAATTTCTAGAACTCAAGCAAGGAAGCATGACTGTATCTAAATATGAACGGTAATTGGTTCGACTAAGTAAGTATGCTAAAGAATGGGTTTTAACTGAGGCTGAAATGTGTAAACATTTTAAAGAGGGCCTAAATGAAGATATCAAGCTATTGATTAGGATTATCGAGATAAGGGAATTTGTGGCATTAGCCAATCGAGCACACAAAGCTGAGGAACTGAGTAAAGAAAAGAAACAAGCAGAAAGAGAGGCTCGAATTTCTGGAAAAAGAGCTATGTGTAAGTCACAATCATTTGCTTCCAAGAAATTAAAAAAGTACTATGATCGTGTCACCACTTCTGCGGGATACTCTGGAAGGGAGCGGGGCTCTCAATAATCTAAACCGAGGTTTTCAACTCCATCTGTGATCAGTGTGGGTAGTGTGGTAATCCTAAACTGAAATGTAAACATTGTAACAAGTTTCATCATGGGGAATGTAGGTCTAGAAGTGGAGCTTGTTTCGAATTGGGTTCACTTGACCATTTTCTCAGGGATTGTCTCAAAAGAGTTGAAAAGGAGATAGAACCAGCTCCAAAGCCGAGTAACCCTGTTGGGAGAGGCAGACCAACCCATCACCCCGGTAATGTTAGTGGTAGTCGAGGTACTACCAAGGACACGGCAGCTAGATCTGAGGCACGAGCACCTACGAGGACATATGCTATTCATGCTAGAGAATGTGCCTCTATGCCAAACATCATTACTGGTACGTTTTCTCTACTTGATACTAATATTACTGCATTGACTGAACCTGGTTCTACATATTCATATATATGCACGAACCTAGTGTCTGTTAAAAATTTATCAATTGAATTCACTGAATTTGTGGTTAAAGTTTCAAACCCCCTAGGCAAGTCTGTTATGGTGGATAAAGTTTTTAAGAACTATTCATTGATGGTAAAAGGTTATTGCTTTCTGGCTAACTTGATGTTATTGACATTTGATGAATTTGATGTGATCTTGGGAATGAATTGGTTAACCCGACATGATGTCGTGGTTAATTGCAAGCAGAAATATATTGTATTGAAATGTCAAAATGATGAATCGCTTTGTGTTGAATATGATAAACTAGATGGGTTACCTTATGTGATTTCAGCAATATCGGCACAGAAATATGTTAGAAAGGGGTAAGATGCCTATCTTGCGTATGTGATGGATACTAAAGTATCTGAGTCAAAGATTCAGTCAGTGCTGGTAGTAAGTGAATTTCCTGATGTATTCCTAGAAGAATTGTCTGGTTTACCACTGGATAGAGAAGTAGAATTCTCTATAGATCTTATTCCGGGAACGACACCGATATCCATAGCACCTTACAGAATGGCTCCTACTAAGTTGAAAGAACTGAAAGTATAGTCGCAAGAATTGATTGACAGAGATTTTACTCGACCTAGTTACTCACATTGGGGTGCGCCAGTTTTATTTGTAAAGAAGAAGGATGGCTTGTTGAGGCTGTGTATTGATTACAGACAGCTCAAAAAAGTTACAATAAATAACAAGTATCCATTGCCTCGAATCTGTAACAGCCTAATTTTCAGTGGTATCGGGAATAGAGGTTTGAGATCACCAAATCCAACAGGTGAGTTAAAAATTTAATAAATTAATACTTATGAGTCAAATGCGAATATAAAAGCATTTTTGAATTAGTGAATTTGGTGATTTAAAAGAATTAATTAGGTAAATTGGGTCGAGAGTGAGGTATCGAGACCTCGACTTCATAAATCGAGCCATAAATATTTTTAGAAATATTTATGGAGTGTTGGTGAGGTAGTATTAAAATTTAGTCAGAAAATTTTGACGTTTGGGTGGTTAATTAAATAAAAGGACTAAATTGAAAAGGGTGTAAAAGTTGCTAGAAGGATTAAATAGCTCAATTGTCAAATGAGGAAGGACCTAAAGTGCAAATAATCCTAAAGGAGATATTTTGGGCGGCAATAGCTGAGAAAAATCAGGAAATGGATGAAATAAGGGCAAAATTGGAAAATTGCCAAAATTGGTTAAATAAAAATGGGACTAAATTGGAATATCTAGAATTCTCTTCATTTCTCTTCATATTCATCAGCTGAAAAATAGCCATGGAGGAGGGTTCAAGCTGGTTTTCATAATCTAGCTTCATGTAAGTTTAATTCTTGCTTTCTCCTTGAAATTTTTATGTTTTTGTGACTTTTACAACTAGGTCCACTTGTTGAATTCATTAGTTTTTGATTCTATGAAAGAAATTGAAAGTGTCTATGAATATGTGCTGGAAGTATATGATGATTTGGCATGGAATTAGAGCTTTGAATTATTTATATGCTGATTTTATTGAGAGAATTGAATAGAAAGTGAATGTTTGGGACCTAATTGTAAAAGAGTTTGAAGTTAGAGTTCCATATGGAAATTATGAATTTCAATAGTTATGAAATAACTTATAATGTCTAAAAAAAGTACTAATTGAGAAAATTATCTTAATTGAGGGGTTAATTGAGCAAGGACTGAATTGTATGAATTGTGAAATTTGGGGCAAAATGGAAATCAACATTTTGCACTAAAACTGTTTTAGGCAGCAGCAGTAGTCTAACTTTGAAAAATCACCAAAAATTATATAAATCTAATTAGAGGATGAATAAAATATGAAATTAAAGCTTATTGAGTCTAGTTTCTTATAAAAGAAATTATGTAAGCAATGGAATTGTAAATCATGAGATATAATAACTTTTGTGAGACAAGGTCAGAATGATTTCGAGTTTCCCTATTCTGACTTTGGAAAATCATCAAAAATTGGATAAAAATAATTAGGGGCTTAAATTTATATTTTTATAATCCTGAATGAGTCTATTTTCAAGAGAAATAAACGATGACATCATTCGAATCCTGTACAAGAAGATAATTAATTTTTAGTAAAGAAGGGTCCGAACTATCAGACAGCAGAATAGGGGAGACTTTAATGAATAAACTGTATTAATTGGCCCAACCAAAAATTATGAAATTTTTATGGTAAGAAGGTATATGAGTCTATTTTCAGGGAAAATTAGCGGATCTTAATTTTGAGTTCTGTAGCTCAAGATAAAAATAATTTAGTGACTATGACACAGATGGACAGCTTGAATATTCACATAAGTAGATAGTGAAAATTATGGATAATGTTACCTACAAGTGTGTTGTTTATACTAAGGATGTGGAATGGAGAGGAGGAGGAGGAAAAATATGTATGAATATTCAGCTAGCATGGCTAATTTGTATGTTTTAGGTTCAAGGACTAAATTGAATAAAAGTAAAACTTTATGGGTAATTTTGTAAAAATGTCGAAAATGACTAAATTGAAGGGAATGAATTGTTTTATTATCTAAATTAATAAATTGAATGAAATTATCAATTTAAGATTGAGTGAAATTTGGGAATATGGTAAATTACCAATATGCCCCTAAATCTTGGTATTTCTGCAAATTTAGTTAGGTAGGTTCGTATATCCTGCATGAGCATATAAATATGAAAATTTAAGTATTGTATCGTACTTTATATGATATTTTGAATTGAATATATGAAAAGAATGTTACATGAAACATGAAAATGAATATAAATAATATAAATTAATTGAAATTATTCTGAAAATCTCGGTAATGCCTCGTATCCTATCCCGGTCTCAGGTACGGGTATG
The DNA here is from genome assembly GCA_025698475.1 of Gossypium anomalum. Classification (NCBI taxonomy): domain Eukaryota; kingdom Viridiplantae; phylum Streptophyta; class Magnoliopsida; order Malvales; family Malvaceae; genus Gossypium; species Gossypium anomalum. The sequence goes on from CM046965.1 coordinate 67,353,345, forward strand.
GCGTATTACAGAATCAATGACTTGTTTGACCAGTTAAAGTGTGCTACTGTATTTTCAAAGATTGATCTCCATTCTGGTTATTACCAACTATGAGTAAAAGAATTGGATGTGCCAAAGACAGCTTTTAGAACCAGGTTTGGACATTATGAGTTTCTTGTGATGCCGTTTGGCTTGACAAATGCACCTACAGTGTTTATGGACTTGATGAACAAAATTTTCAGCCCGTATTTAGGCAGGTTTGTGGTGGTATTTATAGATGATATTTTGGTTTATTCTCGAAATGAAAATGAGCATGATGAGCATTTGAGAATAGTGTTGCAAACTCTGCGAGAGAAACAACTGTACGCCAAATTTAGTAAATGTGAATTTTGACTAAGGGAAGTTAGCTTCCTTGGGCATGTAATATCTGCTGAAGGTTTCTGAGTAGACCCGAATAAAATTTCAGCCATTGTAAATTGGAAACCACCGAAGAATGTGTCTGAAGTTCGAAGTTTTCTGGGACTAGCCGGTTATTATTGGATATTTGTAAAAAGTTTTTCAATGATAGCTTCTCCGATGACTCATTTCCTACAGAAAGATGTAAAATTTGAGTAGCGATAAATGTCGATGAGCGCTTGATGATTAAAGGCTTTATTGTGTAAGCACTGTGTTAGTCTAGCCTAAATCGGGTAAGGAATTTACAGTTTACAGTGATGTGTTATTGAATGGTTTAGGCTGTGTTTTGATACAAGATGGTAAGGTAGTAGCCTATGCTTCACGACAGCTAAAGCCACATGAAAAGAATTACCCGACACATGATCTTGAATTGGCAGTCATAGTGTTTGCATTGAAAATCTGGCAGCATTACTTGTTTGGTGAAAAATGTCACATATTCACTGATCATAAAAGTCTGAAATATTTGATGTCACAAAAAGATTTGAATTTGAGACAGCGCAGATGGCTAGAATTGTTGAAAAATTATGATCTTGTTATTGACTACCATCCGGGGAAGGCCAATGTAATAGCAGATGCTTTGAGTAGAAAATCCCTGTATGCTTTGTGAGCAACGAACACACGATTGTCGTTGTCTAATGATGGTTCAATCATAGCTGAGTTAAAAGCTAGACCAACGTTTTTACAGCAAATTTCTGAAGCTAAAAAAAATGATAACAAGTTGCAAACAAGACGGGTACAGAGTGAATCGACTCCTGACTCAGAATTTCAGACCGGGATTGATGGTTGTTTGTTATTCAGAGGCAGAATTTGTGTACCGAAAGGTTCTGAACTAGTGCAGAAGATCTTGAATGAAGCTCATAATCGTAACATGTCTATTCACTCTGGTAGTAATAAAATATACAACGATCTGAAAAAGATGTACTGGTGGCCGGGAATGAAACGAGATATTTCTGAGTTTGTATCTAAATGCTTGATATTCCAACAAGTAAAAGCTAAACATTAGTTGCCTTCTGGACTATTACAGCCAGTTACGATACCAGAATGGAAATGAGAAAGAATTACTATGGACTTTGTATCGGGGCTACCCCTGTCTCCAAAGAAGAAAGATGTCATTTGGGTAATTGTTGATCGATTGACAACGTCTGCACACTTTATCCCGGTACGTATGGATTTTTCCTTGGGCAAATTGGCTGAGTTATATGTTTCTGAGATAAACAGATTGCATGGAGTGCCTGTCTCCATTATTTCAGATAGAGAATCCGGTTTACTTCTCGATTCTGGAGCAAATTGCAAGAAGCTTTGGGTACTCATGTAACACCCCTAGCCCGAGTCCGATCGCCGGTTTAGGCTATGAGGTATTACCGAGCCAAACTTTTTCTTTGCATTCACATAATCAATCAACAAAGACAGAAATTAAGCTGAATACATACTGATCTTTAAGTTATATATATGCCATTTTCATATGGCCAAAATATTTACAATACAAAACATAACTGTCACTGGCCTAACCTATACATGCCATACCAAGGCCAAAATATAACTGTACCAAAAAGATCGATAGTATGATGAACTGCTGATGATCCCTGAGTTGGTGGCCAAAATCAACAATCTATAAAACAAAGAAATAAGGAAACAGAGTAAGCTTTCAAGGCTTAGTAAGTTTTAAGTATTTCAAACAATTAAAACGTGTCATTTAAAATCAAACATTAAGTATCACAAGAACTCGTATTCAAATTGTAGATCACTTGGTTGAAAATTTAGAAGTACATTAGTTATAAAACCTATTGGTCGAATATATATATATATACATGAATACAAGAGAAATTTTTTTTAGTACATATTTCACTATGCTATATGGCTCATAAAATTTCTTTAAGTCATATACTTTTACAATGACATACATTGACCGAATAAGTCATTCTCTTATTCTTAAATACGGTATTCATTCACACACATATACACACATATATATATATCATTCTTCGATACTAATAATTCACTTTGAAGTCAATTCACACATGAGTACATAATACGTACCTTAGCAGGTAAAATATATATAATACTTACTCACATGGATATTCAATGTCGTAATCTTACTTAACCTACTGGCATCAGTTCGGTCAAGTTTTAGGACTCGAAACACATGTCTATCACAAGCCTGCGGGTCTTTAACCCAGATATCATTCCAGCACGGAGCCTGCGGGTCTTGAAGCCCGGATATCATTCCAGCACGAAGCCTGCGGGTCTTTAAGCCCAGATACAATTCCAGCATATAGCCTGCGGGTCTTTAAGCTCGGATACAATTCCAGCATATAGCCTGCGGGTCTTTAAGCCTGGATACAATTCCAGCATAAAGCCTGCGGGTCTTTAAGCCCGGATATCCACATCAAATATCATGTCTTTTTAATCGTATTCTAACACATTTTATGGAACATTTCACATTATTAGTAGCCATTGGCTACATTCGGACATGAGCTTCATATGAACACCATTATTTCATTTCGGTTTAAAATCATGCATAAATATCACACGTACCTTTCATCAATCAAGCTTAACCCGATTTGACCATTCAACTATAGGTCATACACTTAGATTATTTACCACTCAACTTAATTCAAATAGAACCAAAAAGATCAAAATTCATATAGTATATAAATGTCAAGGCATCATCAATCTTATACCAAAAACGATTACTCAAAACTTACCTTGTATCTTTCTGAACAAATTTCGGGTTGGCTATTCCGTGACTTTAGCTTTTCCCTTGTCCGAGGTTGCCCCTCTATGCTCTTGAGCTTTAATTCAATAAATTTTAAACTAGTCATTATTCGACTATTCAAGTATTACTTTCAGGATATAATACATATATATTTGACTTTCACACATACAGATTATAGTAAGCTTATAAGAAATCATTAAGCAATTCATTAGCAAAATTTTTATTAATGTTTACAATATAATCACAATTTCACTATAAGCTGACTTCCTAAGCAACAATCATTAAATTATTTATAACTGGGGCTACGAAACTCCAAATTAATTGCCGTAAATTTTCCTTAAAAATAGACTCATTTATCTTTTATCCATAAAATTTTCATAATTTTTAGTTTAGCCAATCAATACCAGATTTTTCCTAAATTTTCCCTTGTTTCACTGTTTGACAAATTTGACTATTCTTCACTACAAAATAAATTTCTCATTTTACAGAATTCAAAATATGTTCTCGATTATTTCATTTGAAACTAGACTCATTAAGGAGTCAAAGCATATAAATTTTATCATATGACCATTTTTATACATTTTATAATGATTTTATAAAAACAGAACAAGGGATCTAGAAGTCATTTTTGACTCTATCCCACATTACTTCAAATATCTCCTGATCGGTAATTCTTTTACTCTTATAGTTTCTTTTATAAGAAACTAGACTCATCAAGCTTTAATTTCATAATTTATTCAGCTTCTAACTCAACTGCTACAATTTATGGTGATTTTCCAAAAATCACCTTACTGCTGCTGTCCCAAGTAGATCATTACCAAATTACTCTTTCACACATTCTTGGCATACATAGTATTTAAGCATGTATCTCACCATTCAATTTCATCATATATATCTATAAATTCACTTAACCATAATATCAATACAACTCATTGTGCTCAAATCATTATTCAAGTTCAATTTTGGCTAACACACATATAAACACTAGCAACTAAATATTAACATTTGCATTTCACCATAATAGCCAATTGCCATTAAGAAATTTAAGCCACAATTATTCAATTTTTCCAAGCTTCAACCTAACTTAACCTATAATAGTTCATAACACAATTAAAGCACATAGCTTACTAAATTTTATCATAGTCCACAATCGGCCATAGTGCTCCCAACCTATTAGCCGATTTCCTACTTAGCATCTAATGCCCATATATGCTTAATTTGTTTAGCTCAACTTCACCTATCTAACATTATTCATCAAAAGAACATGAAACAACAACCATATCCTTCATTTCAATCAAGAACAAATGCTCACAATACAACCAAATAAACAAATTATACTTCATGGGTTAAGGTTGATTCAAGAAAGGATCTCATAAACATCAAAATAGAAGAAACTATCACGAATTTACCTTGAATGTTTCTTCCCCAAGTGACCGAACATTCAAGAGCTCCCCTTTTCCCCAATTTGCTTTCTTACATTTGGCTATCAAGAACAAAGATGGACAAACTTTGTCCTTTTCACCCTTTTGTTATTTTACTAATTCTTTTATTTTCAATATTATGTCATCACCTATTAAAATGCTTAAATAAAGTATAAATTATCTATCAACCATCACTATGGCCGGCCACTAAATTCAAATTGGTCCATTTGACATGCAAGTCCCCCATGCCACAATTCATGCATTATTTGGCACTTTAAAATTTACCTATGACATTTTCAAGTTTTATCACATGGGTCCTATCTTATAAATTTCACATACAAATGACAAAATCAAAGCATGAAACTTTCACACATGCATGTTCACACACAATAAGCATGGAACATAACGGTTAATTATTATTATGACTCGGTTTTATGGTCCCGAAACCACTTCCCAACTAGGGTCAAAATAGGGCTGTCACAACTCTCCTCCCCTTTAGGGATTTTCGTCCCCGAAAATCTTACCAGTAAATAGATTTGGGTATCGTTCTTTCATAGAGTTCTCGGTTTCCCAAGTAGCTTCTTCGATCCCGTGTTTGAGCCATAACACCTTTACTAACGGAACCTTTTTGTTTCGCAACTCTTTTACCTCGCGAGCTAGATACGAATCGGTTCTTCTTCATAACTCAAATCAGATTGAATTTCAACCTCTGATGGATTAATTATGTGCGATGGATCGGATCTATAACGTCGAAGCATCGAGACATGAAAAACGTTGTGAATCTTTTCAAGTTCAGGGGGTAGAATCAATCTGTATGCGACTGGCCCAATTCATTCGGATATCTCATATGGCCCGATGAACCTCGGACTCAATTTGCCTTTACTACAAATCGAGCACTTTTTCCAAGGTGAAACTTTAAGAAACACTTTGTCTCCGACCGATATTCAATGTCTTTTCGATTTAAATCCGCATACGACTTACGACGATCCAAGTCGCTTTGGACTTTCACGGATTACTTTTACTTTCTCAGCAAAGATCTTTAATCAATTCAACCCGAAGATTTTACTTTCACTAAGCTCGGTCCAAAACAACGGTGTCACGGCATTTACGACCATACAAAGCCTCGTAAGGTGCCATCTTAATGCTTGATTGAAAACTATTGTTGTAAGCGAATTCAATCAAAGGTAAATACCGTTCCCATGAACCACTAAACTTAAGGATGCAACATCTCAACATATCCTCGAGTATCTGAATTATCCGCTCGGATTGACCATCAGTCTGGGGATGAAAAGCGGTGCTAAAATGCAACTTGGTACCCAATGCTTCTTGCAATTTCTTCCAAAATCGCGATGTGAATCTCGGATCTCTATCCAACATAATAGAAATAGGTACTCCGTGTAACCTTACAATCTGATAAACATACATTTCAGCTAGCTTGTCAAGGGAATAATCCATACGTACAGGAATAAAATGAGCCGACTTTGTCAGTCTATCAACAACAACCCAGATCGCATCTTTCTTGCTTGACGACAATGGCAACCCAGATACAAAATCCATCGTGACTCGATCCCATTTCCATTCGGGTATCATGATCGGCTGAAGTAACCCTGAAGGCACTTGATGTTCCGCTTTCACTTGTTGACATATCAAACACTTCGAAACAAAGTCAGAAATGTCTCGTTTCATACCAGGCCACCAAAACTGACGTTTCAGATCGTTGTACATTTTCGTACTACCTGGGTGGATTGACATGCGCTACTATGAGCCTCGCTTAAAATCAAAGAAATAAGTTCCGAATTTCTTGGAACACACAATCTACTTCTGAACCTCAAACAATTGTCGTCATCAATTTGAAACTCTGATTCCACATTTGAAACACATTCAGTTTGTTTAGAAACCAATTCATCATCGACTTTCTGGGCTTCACGTATTTGATGAATCAATAATGGTTTGGCTTTAAATTCTGCTACTAACAAACTATCGGATGAAATAAACAGATGTACATTCATCGCTCGCAAAGTAAACAGTGATTTACGACTTAAAGCATCGGCAACCACGTTAGCCTTTCTCGGGTGATAGTCAATAACAAGTTCATAATATTTCAACAATTCAAGCCAACGTCTCTGTCGTAGATTCAAATCTCTTTGAGTCATTAAATATTTGAGGCTTTTGTGATCCGAATAAACATGACACTTCTCTCCAAACAAGTAGTGTCGCCATATTTTCAAAGCGAAAACGATGGCAACTAATTCGAGATCATGGGTCGGATAGTTTCTCTCATGCGGCTTCAATTACCTCGACGCGTGAGCTACAACTCGACCTTCTTGCATCAACACACAACCCAGCCCAAGCAAGGATGCATCACTGTAAATGACAAACTCTTTACCGGATTCGGGCTGCACTAGCACTGGAGCTTCAGCCAAATAAGTTTTCAATTGATCGAAACTTTTCTGACATTTTTCTGACCATTCAAACTTAACATCTTTCTAAAGTAGTTTCGTCATTGGTGTGGTTATCATCGAGAAACCTTTTACAAATCGCCTCAGTAGTAAATCGGCAAGTCCCAAAAAGCTCGAACTCGGTAACATTTCTGAGGTTTCAATCAAGTACGCGAAATTTTGCTCGGATCAATTCGAATACCCGACGGATACCACATGTCCCAAAAAGCTAACTTCTCTCAACCAGAACTCACATTTACTGAACTTAGCATATAACTGTTTATCTCGTAAAATCTGCAACACTGATCTCAGGTGCTCGGAATGTTCAGTTTCATCACGTGAATAAATCAAGATGTCATCTATAAACACAACCACAAACCGGTCCAAATACTGTCTGAAAATTTGATTCATCAAGTCCATAAATACCGCAGGGGCATTAGTGAGCCCAAACGGCATCACTAAGAACTCGTAGTGACCGTATCTCGTTCTAAAAGCAATTTTGGGTATATTTGAGTCTCGAACTCGCAACTGATAATAACCCGATCTCAAATCTATCTTTGAAAACACTGAGGCTCCCTTCAGCTGATCAAACAAATCATCAATACGTGGTAACAAATATTTATTCTTTATGGTCACTTTATTCAATTGACGATAGTCGATGCACATTCTCATGGTTCCGTCTTTCTTTTTCACAAACAATACTGGTGCACCCTAAGGTGAGAGACTCGGTCGAGCGAAACCTCTATCCGTTAACTCTTGCAACTGAGTTTTCAATTCTTTCAATTCTGTTGGCGCCATACGGTACAGAGCTATCGAAATTGGTGTAGTCCCAGGTACAAGTTCGATGCCAAATTCTACCTCTCGAACAGTGGTAATCCGGTAATTCTCAGAAAACATCGAATACTCACAAACCATCGCATCGATTCGAGTTTCTTTTTCGACTCTTTGTTATCAAGCACGACGCAAGATATGCTTCACACCCTTTCTTACATATTTTCGAGCCAACATCGAGGATATTATTGTCGGCAATCCGCTCGAGTCGAGAGAGACTCAACTCGGATTATCTCATTATTTGCACATCTCAAATCAATGGTCTTCCTTTTGCAATTCACAACTGTATCATGTACGGTCAACCAATCTATACCGAGAATAACATCAAATTCATCAAACGGTAAAAGCATCAAGTCAGCCGAAAAATAGGAACCTCGAATTACTACGGGACATTTCTTACACACCTTGTCGACAAGCACATATCGACCTAAGGGATTTGACACTCGAATTACGAACTCAGTAGACTCAACAGGTAAAGTCTTACTGGATGCTAAAGTCTCACATACATATGAATGAGTAGAACCAGGGTCAATCAATGCAATCACATCAGTATCAAAGAGAGTGAAAGTACTGGTAATAACATCAGGCGAAAAAGCATCCTCGCGCGCGCTTATAGCATAAGCTCTAGCAGGAGCACGAGCTTCGGATCTTGTTGTAACATCTCTAAGCCCTCTCTGACCGCCACTGGCATTTCCCGTATTCCTAGGTGGTCTACCTCGTGCTGTAGTAGTACTCGATTTCCCACTCTGGTTCACATTGTGTTCAGACAGTCTCGGGCAATCCTTGATAAAGCGGTCAGCTGATCTACACTTATAACAGGAGCGGTCATGAAATCTACAACTTCCTAAATGCCATTTCCCACAATACTTGCACTCAGTCCTATCCCAATGATCGTTTCCAACACTGGCAACCGAAGTGACTCGCATACTCACAAGGGGTCGATCACAGTCTCGTCTGGAAAAACCCGAAATGTCTTTAGATCGGCCTGAATCATCTCTAAATTTCTTCTGTGACTGCTGGAAGGGCTTTCCCGAAGATCTCTTACGGAACTCTCTTGTTCCCATTTCAGCTTTTCTTTTCTCATTACTGAGCTCTTCGGCTTTGCAAGCTCGCTCGACAAGTACTACGAACTCTCATATTTCAAGAATGCCAACAAACATTTTTATATCTTCATTCAGCCCATCTTCAAAACATTTACACATAATAGTCTCAGACGATACACATTCCCGAGCATATCTACTAAGTCTGACAAACTTCTGTTCATAATCGGTAACTGACATGGAACCCTGTTTAAGCTCAAGAAATTCTTTTCGTTTCTGGTCGATGAACCTCTGACTGATATACTTTTTTTGGAACTCAATCAGGAAAAATTCCCACGTCACCCATTCTTTGGGCACAACAGAAACCAATGTATTCCACCAACAATAGGCAGAATCACGTAGCAGAGATATGGCACATTTCAGGCATTCATCAGGTGTGCAAGATAGTTCATTAAATACTCAGATAGTATTGTCCAACCAAAATTCAGCTTGCTCGGCATCATCGCTATCTGTAGCCTTAAATTCAGTAGCCTCGTGCTTTCTGATTCTATCTACCGGGGGCTTATTTAACCTCGTATAATCAGTTACCGGAGGTATCATAGGTGCAGGGGGTGTATTATTCGTGAGTGGGGGTTGTGGAACAGCCGTATTAGTTCGAATGTATTGGTTGAACCAATCATTCATCACACTATAAAAAGCCTGTCTAGCCTCATCATTCTGATTGCTTGCAATAGGTTGAGAGTCCATCGGCACTGTCCCATGTGCGGGAGCAGGCGCTACACACTCAACATCATCAGCTACCGCTCGATTGGGATCGGGATCCATTACTATACGAAAACACATTTTTTTAACTGTCAGAATTTATCATACTATCATATTAATACTATATGGCATGTATATCTAGACTCAACCACTCTACGTTAGTCCTAGAATCGACTAAATCGTAGCTCTGATACCAATAAAATGTAACACCCCTAGCTCGAGTCTGATCGCCGGTTTAGGCTATGAGGTATTACCGAGCCAAACTTTTTTTTTCATTCACATAATCAATCAACAAAGACAGAAATTAAGATGAATACATACTGATCTTTAAGTTATATATATGCCATTTTCATATGGCCAAAATATTTACAATACAAAACATAACTGTCACCGGCCTAACCTATACATGCCATACCAAGGCCAAAATATAACTGTACCAAAAAGATCGATAGTATGATGAACTGCTGATGATCCCCGAGTCGGTGGCCAAAATCAACAATCTATAAAACAAAGAAATAAGGAAACAGAGTAAGCTTTCAAAGCTTAGTAAGTTTTAAGTATTTCAAACAATTAAAACGTGTCATTTAAAATCAAACATTAAGTATCACAAGAACCCGTATTCAAATTGTAGATCACTTGGTTGAAAACTCACAAGTCCATTAGTTATAAAACCTATTGGCCGAATATATATATATACATGAATACACGAGAAATTTTTTTTAGTACATATTTCACTATGCTATATGGCTCATAAAATTTCTTTAAGTCATATGCTTTTACAATGACATACATTGACCGAATAAGTCATTCTCTTATTCTTAAATACGGTATTCATTCACACACATATACACATATATATATATCATTCTTCGATACTAATAATTCACTTTGAAGTCAATTCACACATGAGTACATAATACGTACCTTAGCAGGTAAAATATATAATACTTACTCACACGGATATTCAATGTCGTAATCTTACTTAACTTACTGGCATCGGTTCGGTTAAGTCTTAGGACTCGAAGCATATGTCTAGCACAAGCCTGCGGGTCTTTAACCCGGATATCATTCCATCACGGAGCCTGCGGGTCTTGAAGCCCGGATATCATTCCAAAGACGGCTCTGCGGGTCTTTAAGCCAGATACAATTCCAAGCATATAGCCCTGGGTCTTTAAGCCCGGATACAATTCCAAAGATATAGCTCTGCGGGTCTATAAGTCCGGATACAATTCCAAAGATAAAGCTGCGGGTCTTTAAGCCCGGATATCCACATCAAATATCATGTCTTTTTAATCATATTCTAATACATTTTATAGAACATTTCACATTATTAGTAGCCATTGGCTACATTCGGACATGAGCTTCATATGAACACCATTATTTCATTTTGGTTTAAAATCATGCATAAATATCACACATACCTTTCATCAATCAAGCTTAACCCGATTTGACCATTCAACTATAGGTCATACACTTAGATTATTTACCACTCAACTTAATTCAAATAGAACCAAAAAGATCAAAATTCATATAGTATATACATGTCAAGGCATCATCAATTTTATACCAAAAACGATTACTCAAAACTTACCTTGTATCTTTCTAAACAAATTTCGGGTTGGCTATTCCGTGACTTTAGCTTTTCCCTTGTCCGAGGTTGCCCCTCTATGCTCTTGAGCTTTAATTCAATAAATTTTAAACTAGTCATTATTCGACTATTCAAGTATTACTTTCAGGATATAATACATATATATTTGACTTTCACACATACAGATTATAGTAAGCTTATAAGAAATCATTAAGCAATTCATTAGCAAAATTTTTATTAATGTTTACAATATAATCACAATTTCACTATAAGCTGACTTCCTGAGCAACAGTCATTAAATTATTTATAACTGGGGCTACGAAACTTCAAATCAATTGCCGTAAATTTTCCTTGAAAATAGACTCATTTATATTTTATCCATAAAATTTTCATAATTTTTAGTTTAGCCAATCAATACCAGATTTTCCCTAAATTTTCCCTTGTTTCACTATTTGACAAATCTGACCATTCTTCACTACGAAATAAATTTCTCATTGTACAGAATTCAAAATATGTTCTCGATTATTTCATTTGAAACTAGACTCATTAGGGAGTCTAAGCATATAAATTTTATCATATGACCATTTTTATACATTTTATAATGATTTTATAAAAATAGAACAGGGGATCTAGAAGTCATTTTTGACTCTGTCCCACATTACTTCAAATATCTCCTGATCGGTAATTCTTTTACTCTTACAGTTTCTTTTATAAGAAACTAGACTCATCAAGCTTTAATTTCATAATTTATTCAGCTTCTAACTCAACTGCTACAATTTATGGTGATTTTCCAAAAATCACCTTACTGCTGCTGTCCCAAATAGATCATTACCAAATTACTCTTTCACACATTCTTGGCATACATATTATTTAAGCATGTATTTCACCAATCAATTTCATCATATATATCTATAAATTCACTTAACCATAATATCAATGCAACTCATTGTGCTCAAATCATTATTCAAGTTCAATTTCGGCTAACACACATATAAACACTAGCAACTAAATATTAACATTTGCATTTCACCATAATAGCCAATTGCCATGAAGAAATTTAAGCCACAATTATTCAATTTTTCCAAGCTTCAACCTAACTTAACCTATAATAGTTCATAACACAATTAAAGCACATAGCTTACTAAATTTTATCATATTCCACAATCGGCCATAGTGCTCCCAACCTATTAGTCAATTTCCTACTTAGCATCTAATGCCCATATATGCTTAATTTGTTTAGCTCAACTTCACCTATCTAACATTATTCATCAAAAGAACATGAAACAACAACCATATCCTTCATTTCAATCAAGAACAAATGCTCACAATACAACCAAATAAACAAATTATACTTCATGGGTTAAGGTTGATTCAAGAAAGGATCTCATAAACATCAAAATAGAAGTAACTATCATGAATTTACCTTGAATGTTTCTTCCCCAAGTGACCGAACATTCAAGAGCTCCCCTTTTCCCTAATTTGCTTTCTTACATTCGGCTATCAAGAACAAAGATGGACAAACTTTGTTCTTTTCACCCTTTTGTTATTTTACTAATTCTTTTATTTTCAATATTATGTCATCACCTCTTAAAATGCTTAAATAAAGTATAAATTATCTATCAACCATCACTATGGCCGGCCACTAAATTCAAATTGGTCCATTTGACATGCAAGTCCCCCATGCCACAATTCATGCATTATTTGGCACTTTAAAATTTACCTATGACATTTTCAAGATTTATCACATGGGTCCTATCTTATAAAGTTCACATACAAATGACAAAATCAAAGCATGAAACTTTCACACATGCATGTACACACACAATAAGCATGGAATATAACGGTTAATTATTATTAAGACTCGATTTTGTGGTCCCGAAACCACTTCCCGACTAGGGTCAAAATAGGGCTGTCACAACTCAGTTACATTTTAGTACTGTTTTTCATTCCCAAGTAGATGGTCAATTTGAATGGGTAATACAGATGCTTGAGTTTGAAGGTAACTGGGAATGGTATTTGCCTATAATTGAATTTGCTTATAATAACAGTTATCAGTCTAGTATTAAAATGCAACCGTATGAAGCCTTGTATGGGTGCAAATGTAGAACTCCATTGTATTAGACAGAACTCTATGAGAAAAATCTATATGGAGTTGACTTGGTCCGAGAGATCGAAGAAAAAGTGAAGGTAATTCAAGATAGCTTGAAAGCAGCCTCGGATCGACAAAAGTCCTATGCTGATTTGAAAAGAAAGGGGATAGAATTTTAGGTTGGTGACAAGGTATTCTTGAAAGTGTCGCTTTGGAAGAAAGTTCTTTGGTTTGGCCAAAAAGGAAAATTGAGTCCACAGTTCATTGGACCATATGAGATTAAAGAAAGAATTGGTTTGGTTGCATTTCGATTAGCTTTACCACTAGAGCTTAATCGAATTCATAATATTTTTCATGTGTCTATGTTACGGCGGTATCGATCTGATTCTTCACATGTTATCTCTCCGACAGAGGTAGAGATCCAACCTAATATGACATATGGTGAGGAACCAATCCAAATCTTAGCTCGAGAAACAAAAGAGTTAAGAAATAAAAAGATAGCTTTGGTAAAAGTTCTTTGGCAACGACATAGTATAGAGGAAGCTACTTGGGAATCGGAGGATGCTACGAGGAAACAATACCCGAATCTTTTTACTGGAATGATTTTCGAGGACGAAAATCCCAAAAGGGAGGGAGAGTTGTAACAACCCATTTTTCAGTGAAATCGGAACAGTGGTTTCGGGACCACAAATCCGACCCAAAATATATTTTATTTTTATTTTATCATATGGCCCATAATATGTTAGAAATGATGTGTGAAAATTTTGATATGAAATTTTTATCGATTAAGTGTTTAATTACAAGAAGGACTAAATCGCATAACATGCAAAAGTTAAATTCTAGTACCTATAAGGATCAAATAGCTATGGAATTCAAAAATTAAGGTCCTTATATGGTAATTAGACCATTAATAAAATTATGTAGATTTTTATGGTGACTCATCCATGAATTATAGAAAAAGGGTAAGGACTAAATTAGAAATAGTAAAATATTAATTAATTAAAAGATGAAAAGAACTATATCATCTTATTTTGTCATCTTCAACCTTAAAAATACATAGAAACCCTAGGAGAGAGAGAAAAGAAGCTTTGAAGGCCTAATTGGGTAAGTTTCCTTGTCCCGTTTTTAATAATTTTGGTATTTTTGAGACCGGGATAGCTTAATCTCTCTATTTGAGAGATTAATTTGAAAATTTATCAAGGTACGAAAATGGGTCATGGATTTATTATGTTGGAAATTAGAAATTTATAGTAGAAAATGAAATATTATTCATAGATAAACAACTTTTACAAAGTAATTTTTGATGAAAACATGATTTAGGGACTAAAATGAAAAGTTGTAAAATTTGATGAAAAATTCAAAAATTTCATGAATACATGTCCTGGAAAATTTGTAATGGGGCTTTGGTTAGGGTTGGAATAGGGAGTAATTTGTACAAGTTTCATTTTCCGGGCTTAGGGACAAAATCGAAATTTTTGGAAAAGTTAGGGGCAAAATGGTAATTTTGCCTAGGACATAAATTGAGTCTGTTTAAGTATGGAATGTATGAAATTAATGACTAAATTCATTTATATAGATTTAGACAATACTAATTTGAGGTTAGATCGAGGAAAAGAAAAGATTTCAGATTAGTAGACTTTTACGCAAACAAGTGTCGAGGTAAGTTCGTGTAACTTAATCGAACATGTAATTATGTTAATTAATTATTGTGTTGTATGTAATGTGATTTATGTTGATGTGCTTCATTCGTATGCTATGATGAAAAATGAAAATAAGCTTGAAATGGTGATAAAGGGTTACTCCCGATTGGATGTTGAATTTCGATGATTGTGTGCGCTTTCTCGAAACAAGTAGGGTCCAGCATTTGTTGCGAACGGGATTTAGCTCGGACGAGTATTCCCAATGGCCTTGTTATAAAAAGGATATAGCCCAAGCGGGTAATCCCGATATAATACCTCTCGAGCATACGTTATGATTAGGGTTTAGCCTGGACTGGTAACCCTAATTGAGCTCTTGTGAGCATACGCTATATAACGGATTTAGCCTGGACTGGTAATCCTGTTATACGACATGCGGCTCATGAGTGTGTTTCTTGGTTAAGTACTCTAAGGGATAACATTGATAAGAATTGATGAATTAATGAATCGTACACCTCGAGTGTACTATTTGAACCTTCATCGGAATTTCAACGATTCAACGGACATATAACTCTTGACATGGCACAAGAACTTTGAGATGAGTTGATAATGACTTGAAAGAATATTGATTGATGAGCTCATCTATGTTACTTGATTGATACGAATAGATTGGTGACTAACATGTTTGATGGAATGTATATGATTAGACCATTTAGCCAAATGGATGGAAACATAACCTTTTATGCCTAGATTTTAATAAACAAGATTGGTAAGTTTAGTTTCTATTATACGAACTTACTAAGCATATAATTCAAATTGAATTAATTAACCACATAGCCTAGCACACAGGCGTGTGGCATGGCCATGTGTGCAAGTTAGAGAATTACACGGGGTTGAACACGGCCTCTAACAGGGCATGTTCCAGGGTCACACTGGCGTGTCCCATGGACCACATGGGCGTGTGAGCCCTGCACCTTGGAAAAATTTTGAAATCTTGCGAAAAATTTCTTAGGGGTCCCGATTAAGTCCCAATTCAATTCTAATGCTTGTATTGGGCCTCGAGGACCTAATCAAGGGAAGTTATGGATGATCTCGGTAAATGAATAGAAATTTACAAAGTTAAATAGAAAAATGTTTTGAATGTTTTGGTAATGCTCTGAAACTCTATTCTGGTGACGAGTACGGGTTAGGGGTGTTACAATGTCAATGATGGCATATTAGTTAGGCACATAGGTTGAATGTGAATTGGCATATTTTTTCATCTTTTGGTACATTTTGAATAGGTAAATGTGATGGTTAATGCATGGCTTGGTGTCTAAGATATTGTAGGTGAAATGACTTGTGTTTGAAGGTATTTTGGGCGCATACGATCTATGACACGGTTTGCCACACGACTGTGTGTCCCATACAGTTGCATGAAATTGGAAAGTGAAATAATAAAAGATGATAAATGATAAATAAAAATAAAAATATCATCATTTATATCATCTTTCCAAAATTAAAAGCATGGAAACCCTAGCCATGGAAACCTAAACTCAAGCCAACTTAATTTGCTTGATTAGGTAAGTATTCTTGCCCCTTTTTTAATGATTTTTTATAATTTTAAGATCGTAATAGCTTAATCTAGCTATCTCGGGGATTAATTTTCAAAGTTATCAAGGTACTAGGGTTTTTCCATGGATGAACATAGATGAATTATAAAGTTTTATGATAGAAAATGAAAGGTTGTTGATAGAAGCAGGGACACACGGCCTAACCACACACCAATGTACCAGGCCGTGTGTCACACACGGTCTAGACACACCCCCGTGTGTATGCCCATGTGGACAAAATAAAGCTATTCCTAGATTCATTTCTCACCCCAAATCATGCCAAATTCCTACACCAAACTTACATCCAAATACCAACCAGCCCAAGCATTGAATTCAAGCAAACTCCACCATTTATCATGGCATATCATTTCATGCATACATGTTTATAATCTTACCTTAGTTAAGACTTCAAGTTAGACATAATTTGATTAACTACTTAACATATATGTAGTTACCATAGTTTGACATTACAAGTATATTAAAACAGACCATTACTAGCCATTCCAATGGCTAGATTACAAGCATCATTTACATTTACATGCCAATCTGGCCAAGATATCCTATACATTTCATTATAACCATAATTGCTTTCCCATATTGTACCGACATGGACCGATGGATAGTGTGAGTGATCTCCGCCAAGCTTCCAATCCAACGAGCTTCCTGTTTACTATAAAACAGGGAAATAAAACTAAGTAAGCATAAAATGCTTAGTAAGTTCGTATAACATGGTACTTAACTTACCATTCATTCTATTTTGAGGTAACTATGTAAGGCATTTTCAATCAATTTGCCCTCAAGCCCTACACATATCCGTATTGCCCTTGTTAGTCATATATTCCATAATAACATCAAAAACATTAATGGGCTCAATAACAATCAGATTTCCATGCACATATGATTTCCACAACATGTATTCATTTAACATGTATAAATCATCTCTTTATATTACAAGTATAATTTCATAATAGTTCATCTCGAGTTCAAATCATTTCATATCAAACTTTACCCATATTACTCGGAATATCAAGGTCACGATTAGTACACTCAATGTGTACAAGTCTATAATCAAGGATGTCTCACGATTAGTACACTCAAGGTGTACAAGTCTATAATCAAGGATGTACATACTCATTAAATAAATTCCATGTACAATATCATCATTTCATATTTCCATATATCAATCATCACGTATCGTCATTTTCATGCGTTCCAGGCCGATATGTGTAATAATTCATTTGTTATTCACATCTTCACATGTCAAGAACTTTTAGCCGTTGAATTTATTCTAAATATCAATGGATACACAGGTAGTACACTCAAGGTGTACGAATCAGAATCTATCAATTCGTGTCCAATGGTACCCATAAGGTACTATTTCATAGAGTACACTCTCGAGCCACATATATAAAAATAACAGGATTACCAATCCAGGATAAACCCTTTTTATGACATATGCTCTAAAGAGCTTGATCTGGATTACCCGTTTGGGCTAAATCCAATCCATAACATATGCTCGAGAGGACTTATATCAGGATTACCCGTTCAGGCTAAATCCTTTCATAAATGAGGTTACTAGGATTATTCGTCCAAGCTAAATCTTGTCAGCAACCAATGCAGAACCTCATTCATTTCAGGAAATCACATATCCATCGATTTTTTATTTATTCAAACGTGATTTAACATTTTCCTAACATAATTGTTCATATAATTATTTCATCTATTTATCACAATTGTATACAATAATTCCTTTAATCACATTTAATATTCAAACCAAGTACAAGAATAACATTTTTATCATTTAGGTCAGGCATTATCATTTTTCTGGTATTTCTCGGATATGTTTACAAGACTTAACTTTTGTTAAGTATTCTTGACAATGTAACAAAGTCCATATTTATAGCATTCAAATAATTCACACATATACACATTCAATACAAGCATATAATTATATATAATTTAGTCACACGAACTTACCTCGACAAATGTTCGTGTACGTAAAATCTACTAATCCGACATTTTCCTCTTTCCTAGTTCTAGCTCTGAATTTGGTCTATCCAGATCTATACGAGTAATTTAACATCAATTTATCACATTTCATATTTAGGTGGACTCAATTTACGTCCTAGGAAAAATTATCATTTTGCCCCTAACTTTTCCACAAATTCTCATTTCGTCCTTAGGCTCAAAAAATAAAATTTGTGCAATTTATTCCCTATTCCAAGCCTAACCAAAATCCCATTAAAAAATTTACAGCATAAGTATTCATAAAAATTCAGAATTTTTCATCAATTTTCACCACTTTGCATTTAGTCCCTAAATCATGTTTTCATCAAAAATCACTTTGTAAAAGTTGTTTATCTATCAACAACCTTTCATTTTCTACCATAAATTTTATATTTTCATCATATACATCCATGACCCATTTTCCATACTTCGATAACTTCTCAAATTAATCCCCCAAATAGATAGATTAAGCTATCCCAGTTTCAAAAATATCAAAATTACTAAAAACGGGGCTTGAATACTTACCCAATTTGGCCATGAAAATTTCTTCTCTCTCTTTTGGGGTTTTCATTTATTTTTTGGGGGAAGAAGATGATATAATAAGATAATATTTCTTTTTATCATCTTTTAATTAATTAAATATTTCCACTTTCCAATTTAATCCTTGCCCTTTTTCTAAATTTACATGGATGAGTCACCAAAAATCTACATACTTTTCTTTAATGGTCTAATTGCCATATAAGGACCTTAATTTTTGAATTCCATGGCTATTTGATCCTTCTAGTTACTAGAATATAACTTTTGCATTTTATGCGATTTGGTCCTTCTCGTAATTAAACACAAAATTGGTAAAATTTTCTTATTAAAATCTTCACATGGCATTTTATCATATTATGGACCATGTAATAAAATAAAAATAAATTTTATTTTCGACTCGAATTTGTGGTCCCGAAATCACTGTTTCGATTTTACCGAAATTAGACTGTTACACTGAACCATCTTAAATGTATATTTAGGGCCTCGTAGGCTCGTATTAAGGATAAAATAATTTTTTTGTGAATGAGATGTATATGATTTGATTGATTGTGTATGAAATGTGATATAAGTCCGGTAATGCTCCGTAATCATATTCCAATGTTCAATACGGGTGAGGGGTGTTACATTTATTAGTATCAGAGCTATGGTTTAGTCAATTCTCAGACTAACATAGCATGTATGAGAGTCTAGCTATACATGCCATATATAAACTGTGATAGTGTGATGACTCCTGACATTTGAAATGTGTTTTCATATAGTAAATGGATCACAATCAAGTTGTAGCTGATGAGGTTGAAAGTAATGCGCCAGCTCCCACTCAAGGGAGAGCTCCATCTGGATCTAGACCCGTATCGGGTAGCTAGGGAGGAAAGGATAAAGAAGCCTTTTTCTAAATGATGAACGAATGGTTTACTGAGTATGTCCGAACAAATTCGGCTGCTCAACAACCTCCACCCCCACCTAATCCTCAACCTGTTCTTGTAGCTCCTCAAGTTGTGGAACTTCAACGATTAAATAAGCCTCCAATTAATAAGATTTATAAACACGGGGCTGAAGAATTCAGAGCTACTGTTGATGATGATCCCAAGAGAGCTAAATTTTGGCTTGAAAACACTATTTGGGTATTCGATGCACTTTCGTGCAAGCCAACTAAATTTTATAGTGTGCCATTTCCTTGTTAAGAGACACAGCATATCAATGGTGGAATACTTTGGTGTCTGTAATACCAAGAGAGAGAGTTACCTGAGAATTCTTTCAGATTGAATTCTGGAAGAAATATATAAGCCAACGATTGCTCGAATTTTTTATGGATTTGATGAATCGAATTTTCCAATCGTATTTAGACAGATTCATTGTTGTGTTTCTGATCTATTCACGAGATGAGTCTAAGCATGCCGAGCATTTGAGGATTGTGTTCCAAACCTTAAGAGATAAGCAATTGTATGCTAAATTAAGTAAATGTGAATTTTGGCTTAGAGAAGTCAGATTTTTGGGGCACATTGTTTCAGCGGAAGGTATAAAAGTTGATCTGAGCAAGATTTCAGCTGTTGTTGATTGGAAACTACCGAGAAATGCATCCAAAGTCAGAAGCTTTCTAAGGTTAGCTGGCTACTATCGACATTTTGTAAAAGGGTTCTCGATGATTGCTATACCAATGACCAGATTACTGCAAAAAGATGTAAAGTTTGAATGGTCAGAGAAATGTCAACAGAGTTTCGATCGATTAAAAGCGTTGCTAACTGAGGCACTAGTGTTGGTTCAACCTGAGTCGGGTACAAAGTTTGTGATTTATAGTGATACGTCATTGAATGTTTTGGGTTGCGTATTGATGCAAGAGGGAAAAGTTATAACTTATGCCTCCAGACAGTTGTAATCGCATGAAAAGAACTATTTGACACACGATTTAGAGTTGGCCGCTATAGTTTTTGCATTGAAAATTTGGCGACATCATTTGTTTGGTGAGAAACGTCACACTTTTACTGATCACAAGAGCTTGAAGTACTTAATGACTTAGAAATATTTGAATTTGCGACAACGAAGATGGATCGAGTTGTTGAAAGATTATGAGCTAGTGATTGATTATCATCCGGGGAAAGCGAACGTAGTCGCAGATGCTTTAAGCAAAAAATCATTATATACTTTGTGAGCAATGAATACTCGATTGTTATTATCTAATGATGGTTCGATATTGGCTGAGTTAAAAGCTAAACCAGTTTTCTTTAGCAAATTTGTGAAGCTCAAAAGTGTGATACCGAGTTGCAAGCTAAAAAAGTGCAATGTGAGTCGAATAATGATTCATAATACCATATCAGAGCCTATGATTGTTTAATGTTCTGAAACACAATCAGTGTACCGAGAAATTCTAAGCTAGTTCAGAAATCTTTGCATGAAGTACACAGTGGTTTCCTATCTGTTCACCCGGGGAGTACCAAAATGTACAATGACTTGAAACAATTGTATTGGTGGTTGGTTATGAAACAAGACATTTCTGAGTTTGTATCGAGATGTTTAGTTTGTCAGCAGGTTAAAGCTGAACATCAAGTGCCTTCAGGATTGTTACAGCCTGTGATGATACCAGAATGGAAATGGGATAGATTTACGATGGATTTCATATCGGGATTACCCCTATCTCTGAAAGAGAAAGATGCCATTTGGGTTGTCGTTGATCGACTGACGAAATTTGCACATTTCATTCCAGTACGTACAGACTATTCACTTGATAAATTGGCTGAGTTGTACGTTTTTGAGATCGTTAGATTGCACGGGTGCTAGTTTCAATTTTTTCAGATAGAGATACGAGGTTTATGTCGCGGTTTTGGAAGAAATTGCAAGAAGCTCCAAGTACTAGATTGAATTTTAGTACAGCATTTCATCCACAAACTGACGGGCAATCTGAGAGAGTAATTCAGGTTATTGAATATATGCTCCGATATTGTGTTTTAGAGTTCGAAGGCAATTGGGAGAAATATTTGTCATTGGCTGAATTTACGTATAACAACAGCTTTCAATCGAGTATAAAGATGGCACCGTACAAAGCTTTGTATGGTCGCAAATGCCGAACTCCGTTATATTGGATCGAGTTAAGTGAGAAAAAGATTCACGGGGTTGAAGAGGCTATGTGGGAACCCGAGGAAGCTATGAGAAAATAGTACCCTAATCTATTTGCTGGTAAGATTTTCGGGGACGAAAATCCCTAAGGGGGGAAGTTGTAACAGCCCATTTTGAGTCAAATCGAAACTGTGGTTTCGGGACCACAAATCCAAAGTCAAAATTTTTATTTTATTATTATTTTAACGTTTACAGCATGATTGAATGATTGTTTGAAAGTATCATTTAGAAATTTTATCGTTTGATTGGTCAATTTGATAAAAAGAACTAAATCGCATAAAGTGCAAAAGTGATGTTCTATTAGCTAAAGGTGTCTAATAGCTATAGAAAATTAAATTTAAGGTCCTTAAGTAGTATTTAGACTATTATTAAGTTATTGGACAATTATGATATTGGTATTGTTGTAATTAGTGGGATTAATTAAGGTTATAATGGTAAAATAATTAATAATGATATAATAACATAAGATTATTATGTTCATCTTCTTCAAAAAAACACCAAAGTCGATTCTAACATGAAGAAACCATAGCTAGGGTTCGTCCATGCTTGTTTTGCTTGATTGGTAAGATATTTTGTCCCGATTTTAATGATTTTTATGTTTTTGATATCGTTGCAGCTTAGTTTAGCTAGCCCAAGGACTATTTTGCAAAATTGTTAAAGATTTTGAATGTTTCCATTGATGAATACATGAGCATTTTGATGTTTAATGATAGATTATGAAAGTTTGATGATAGTTATACAAGTTTTGTTAAGTGATTTTTAGTGAAAATTCAAATTAGGGATTAAATTATGAAATATGGAAACTTTGTGGTTTAAATGTGAAATAAATGATAAATATGGGCAGCTAGGGGTATAATAGTAATTCAGCTAGACTTGGGTTATGATGAAATTGAATGAATTTTGTTTTTCGAGCCTAGGGACTAAATTGTAGAAGTTGTGAAATTCTAGGGATAAAAGTGTAAATATGTTTAAATATGTGTTTTGGATTAAATTTAATAGAGATATTATTAAATAAGTTAATTTTGAATATATTGAGATCAAGAAAATGAAATTCGGATCTAGATCGGGGGAAAACTAAAGTTATCGACTAATCGACCTATTTCGTCATTTTCACATCCAAGGTAAGTTCATATATTATAAGTTTTGATACAAATGTATTTCATATGCTTTGATATTGCATAAATTGTGAATACGAGACTATAGATATGATCGATAGTGATTTGACGATGATTCGATATTCAAAATCCCAGTTGAATCTTAAGAATAGTTTAGGATACTAGTGACATGTCATTAGAGGATACATTGAGTTGGCTTCGGGCCATGATATTAGCACTTCGGGTGCGAGTTATACCGATTTGGTTTCAGGCCATGATATCAGTATTTTAGATATAAGTTAACTTAATTTGGCTTCGGGCCATAGTATAGGTACTTAGTGTGCGAGACTCTTTAATATCTGACTTCTATTCTGAATGGTTCAACGGGTAAATGAAAGATGTGATTGAGTATCTGAATGATATGAGATGGTACAGGTACGTACGTAACATGTATAAGTTTTGATTTGAAGAAACTTGTGAAGAATGTGATTGATATCATAATTGCGTATATGAAAGGTTTGTTAGCTAATATATGCTAAATGTTGATATATTCAAATTGTTGTATTATAATCTTGATTTTGAATTAAGTTTATTGTATACGAGCTTACTAAGCTTTATAACTTACTTTGTTTATTTTTCTCGTGTTTTATAGTGTTATCAAGTTAGCTCGGATTCAGAGATCGTCGGAGATTGCTTCACACTATCCACCTATCACTTGGTACTTATAATCTTTGGTATTTTAAGTATATGGTATGTACAGGGACTTTGAGTCATTTTGGTATATGTAGCATGATTTTGGCCGTTTGTGTTGGCTTGTAAAGATTTAGTGTTTGGTTTGTCTTAGCCATGTAAGTTGACTTATTTTGGCAATTATGTGGTGTATGTATATATTTATTAATGCCTTTTAGTGATGTGGTTCATGATTGCTTGGTATTGGATTATTGAATGCAACTTTCAAGACAGCTAATGGTTGATGAATTGGGAATAGTTGTGCTTATGGTTTTAGGCAAAGAAATGCTTAGTTGAAATGGTACATATAATTTCTTTGAAATTGTGAATTGGCATGATTTGAGTGGGCATAGTATGATATTATAAGCATGTTAGATGTTGGCATTGAAATGGTATATGTATTTTGGTCTTAGATATGGTTGTTTTGGCTACTTGTAAATGTTATAAATTGTGCAATTGGTTTGATATAGGTGTGTACCAATTTGGGGTGGCAAAATGGCTTGGTAAATAGCCTATTTTTGTCCATACGGGTAGAGACATAGGCGTGTGTCTCAACCGTGTGTGACACACGGTCATGTTACACGACCATATGTCCCCTGGTGTTGATTTTGATACCAAGTCAGTATGCACCACACGGCCTCACACACGAGCGTATGACTTGGCCATGTGGCATAAGTCAGTATACCCTACAGGTTTGGCACGGCCTAGCACACAGTCTGGCACACAGGCGTGTGTGGCCACTCCGAAGGGTACACGGGCTAAACATACGGGCGTGTGGTTGGCCGTGTGACCCAAGTCAGTAAGCTTACTTGTTTGGACACGGGCTGGGAAACGACCATGTGCTACAATTTCAAATATCCACACGGCCTGTGACATGGGCGTGTCTGTTGGCTGTGTGAGACACACGGTCGGATCACACGGGCGTGTGTTCCCTGTTTTATGCAAAAATTTTCTAAGTGTGGAAAAATTTCCTGAGTTATCGATTTAGTCTCGAACCACCCTGAATGTATGTTTAGGGTCTCGTAGGCTCATATTAGGGACAAAATGATTGGTGAATGAGATGTATATGATTTGATTAATTGTGTATGAAATGTAAGTTTGAAATGTGATATAAGTCAGGTAATGCTCCATAACCCTATTTCGGCATTGAATACGGTTGAGAGGTGTTACAGTAGAACCCTTTTACAGTTGTAGAGGTTTATTTTAAATAGAAAAACAACATCCTATTTAGAGTATAAGAGGGGTGAATGACTCACTCTTGTATTTCTACGAGGGTTGCCGCCCCCTACGTGTTATATAAGGGGTTTTGGGCCTCTCTCACATTGGGTCCAATTACGAGTACTTCCTAGGCCTTTTTGACCCAGTACTTTGTAATGTGATCCAACCCGATTTAGTTTTTCTATTTCCCAAAATAAACTTTAATATTTACATATTAAATAATTTTTTTCATCCCAATTTTACTCTAGTAAAATTTTGATAATTTTACCTCCCGATAAAATTTTGATGATTTTACCCCTAGTAAAGTTTCGAGAAAATTCATTCAATATGTTACAACTCAACATGTTCACTATGACCGAATGATTTATTTTCACTTTTGGGCTTCAAAGTAGTACAAAAACATAAACTCATTCTTCTATCAATTTTTTAAGTAATCCTATATAAGATTGCAAGTTTTCGTTTTCGTTTTCATTTCCATTTCTATTTTTAGAAACCTACATTCATTTGAAAATAATTCCATTTATCCATTTCGGAGAAAATCTTAATCATTCTTGAATGCTTCTTGTTTCTCTTTTTTTATTCATTCTATTATTTCTATTCAAGCACACAATTCATTTATGGTTTTAACGAGATAGCAGAAGGACTGATTGAACATAAGTTGAGACTCAAATGATTTATAATTAAGTTCTGACTTTTCTCCTATTAATTATAAACTCATTTAGTCACGAAGTCATTTCACTATAGTATCGTGACTGAGCTCCCCCAACGACATACCTTTATGAAAGCAACTACTCAGTACTCGTCCAATGACCTTGCCATTAGTGTGTTACCCTTATAGGATATTCTTGATCTCTTTAGGGTAATATTCATTCCCCTAATATGATTCTATTTTATCTCATGGTAACTATTACATCTTCTTTCATGAAAAGTCAATCACTATCAAATAGTGATCAAGTCATTCATCACAAAGACTGATGATCCGTGGCCACGTTTACTTTTCATCAACCATGTAATACCAATAAGAAGACATCATTTACTTTTCACCTCACCTCCTTAAAGAAATTCCATCATCAAAATCTACATGTTGACCCATCAATTGCTTAATCACAAAATCTGTCATTCCTCATTTCAAACCAACCACTACGCTTTCACTACACAACTCTAATTCCTATACAAATCCATACAATACATTTCCTTAAACTTCCAACAGACTTCTCTTGCATATCCTATTCACTACCCTGGACTGTTCTAGAGGATTAACTATAGTAATTCCAGTAATAGTTTCTTTTACCCTAAATTCTTGGTCTAATAGAAACACTATCGTTTCTTCCAGTCTAAGGTTTATTTACGATTTTCAAGTAAAATTTCAAGCATTAGTTATTTCCTAGGTGTTTACAGCCTAAGATTACAGTTTATCTAAAGTATCAAAAGTACCAATAACTAAAGTAGGATCAACATCGGAGTTTTGAATTTTAATTTCTTACAAAAAAATTATTTTTTTGAAACTTGTGGCATAATTTTTCCCAAAATACCCTTTTTAGATGCATGCCTGCAGACTCATTCAAAAATCCATAGTCATCTGTCTCTGATACCACCAAATGTAACTTTCCCAACTCGACCTAAATGTTAGACCCGAATTCGAGAGATTACATTGGCCACCGAGATGGCCTAGTACAATCGGAATTTATAAAAGTCATTTTAAAAGATTTGTTTATCTTAGAAGAAAACTTAGCCTATTTTTAGAAAAACATATGAGTTAACAAAAACCAATTAATTTTTAATATCTTTCTTGTAACTATGACCATTTTTAAAAACTTGGTAAATTTATTTATTCTACCAAACCTTATTTACAAACTTAGTAGCAGAAATGTGAAATTTACTTAGTTATAATGAAATCTATGTTTCATGCATAATAAATTAAATTATGTATTTCAATAAACAACCTAAAATCATGCATGCTACATAAATCTGAAACTTAAAGACTCATGCCACAGTTCAAAAATAAAATCGTACAGCTTCTAAATAATAATTTATCAAATAATAAATTTAAAATATTTTTATATAAAAACATTTATCCAAGTTGAACCCTCCGTATGCCAAGTCCATGTATTAACCGTGTGGGTTATCTGAAAAGATGAAAATTAAAAAGGGAGTGAGCTATGAAGCTCAATGTGAGTTCTATCACAAGCAAAACCAGTCCAAACAATCGATAAGTCATAATAACACATAGAATAATCGCAATCAACTGACAAATCAAAGTATCGATTTTTCAGGTTAACCATTAATAGAATCTCAAAACTCATAATAATAATTTCAGAATATCGGTATTTTAGTTCACTCAACAATTTATACACAGGTATAAATATGACATCACAGAAAATCCAAACTGTATGCACATGCTTTATGATTTTAATACAGATTCATTTTAACAAAAAAGATCCTACGCCACCGCCACACACCACAATGGGAGTTCTTCTGAACTCCAACCACCTACACACTAGGTTGTGGTTTAACTACCACTGGTTTCACAGATAAAATCTGCCACTAGGCTATGGATACATAGAAAAAATTCGTAGATGAAATCTGCCACTAGGCTATGGGTGCACACCAAAATATCGCAGATAAAATCTATCACTGGGCTGTAGATGCACAACATTATTGCAGGTAAAAGTTGTCGATGGGTTGTGGATGTATAGCAATTTTTTAGTTAAAGGATAAACACTACCACTAGGTTGTGGAACACAGCAAAATATCGCAGATAAAATTTGACACTAGGCTGTAAATGCAAAACATTATTGCAGGTAAAAGCTATCGATAAGTTGTGGATGTACACCAAATTTGTAGTTAAAGGATAAACACTGCCACTATGCTATGGGTACACAACAAAATGTGCAAATAAACTAACAATTATTCCTCCGTACACATTGTCTCACCCCAAGCAATGCAATATAGTAAGCATAAATGGATCAATATGGTAGCATTTAATTATGCTTTCAGCAGAATAATACGATAAAAATCAATATGCTTATAACGAATCAACTCAGTAGCAATTAGTCATGCTTATTAAGTGTTTGGTTTAACAGTAACAAAAGGCATGTTGTATGTACAATCACAAATTTAGATACAATAGTCATATGTATTGTCCATAGTTCATGCAAATATGTATATAAGTACTATTATTAATTCAATCAATCATGGATTCTAACATAAATTATACTATCAAGGACTTAATTGAACAAAATTAAACATTAAAACTGTTCGGGATTCAATTAGGGACTAAATTGAACAAATAATAAACTTTAGGGTCAAAATTGTAAAGTTTGAAAAAAAAGGGCAAAACTATAGAATCTAAAAATTAGGGGAAATTTGTAAAATTTGAGAAATCAAGGCAAAATTATAAAATCTGAAAAATAGGAGGAAAACTATAAAATCTAAAAAACAAAGGCAAATTTGTAAAATTTAAAAAATAGGGGTAAAAATGTAAAATCTAAAAAATAAGGGAAAATTGTAAAATCTAATTAAATAAAGGCAAAACTATAAAATCCAAAAAAAAAAAGGACACACAATCTTGTGGCCGGACCGTGTAAAAAGCCCTAAACCGTGTAAAGGACTACACGATCGTGTGGTTGGGTCGTGTAACAGACTGAGGCCATGTGAGAATTGAAAAAACTAAGGATTCAGGGAAACATGGTAGTGTGAGGGGTCGTGTAGTCCACATGGGTAGCCCAACTGCTCATATGGCAGCCCGTATAACCTTGATCCTAGGCACGGTTTGCCCTGATTCGCTTGTAAAAGAACTAGATGCTGAGGATGTAACTACTACAAAGAATCTTGAAAAAAAAAACAATTACCATGGATGTAAAGATGATGTTTCCTTGGATAAGATGAATGTCTCGGCTATGCGATCGCAACTGTCGAAGCCAAACCAAGATGTTTCCACATTTTCAATAAAGAAAAAAAAAGATTCCTAATGGAAGTGAACAAATTTCTACTTCACTTACTAATGTTGCCACATTATTAGAGGAAAACATACGGACTGTTGGCCTTGAATTAAGTAGGAGCATTGCCTCCAAAGTGCTAATTCAAGGGAAGTTAGAAATATTCATTCAAGAAAGTGCTCAAAAATTATATTTCGCCTTATGTGAGTAGAAGGCTTAATTGAGGGTGAGCATTTTCGTGCAATGAGCAAAGTTTTAGACCATCTAATGTAAATGTTCGTTTTCTTTAGTCTTCCTTTTTCTGTGCGATTGGAATGAGTGAAAAGATTTATTTCTAACCATTAAAAATCATAGTTATGTTGGTGATGTTATGGTAACTTTTTGTACATATAATATTTGGATAGTATAATAACATGATAGAATGCCACAGACTGTTGTAACTTTTTAATGTTGTAAAATTAACATATATATTATGGCATATAAGTTGATAACATCGTGTAACTTTTTGTTAATGTATGAACATTATGTTTGGATATAAAATATAATTCTCAAGCTACTTATTCCTCATTTACCTGTTATTAATTAAAAGGTATCAAAATTTAAAAATAGCTTTGCAAACTCTTGAAAAATGAGTGAGGAAGTGTTCTGCATCTCCCTGTAGAAGATCGTAATACCAAAAAGGTGCGTTTCAAATACTATTGGGGTGACATGGTGTGTGAATCGGACATGGTAGTGGATCGGGATCCACCTATGGGTGTGTCTTGGAGAGATAAGGTACTAAGGAAAGGCAATGTAATAAAGTCAACCATCAATGGAATCTCATCGATTAATTTCTCTGATCGCATCCAGTATATTTTGGTCAAGGATATAGAACTTATGATGATGGTGAAGTTTCTAGGACGAAATATCGGATATACAACACTGCACAATCGGGTTAGTAGTTTGTGGAGACCCGCTAGACTATTTAGAATCATGGACATTGAAAATGGATAATTTTTTGGGAAATTCCAGTGCGCGGAAGATTTTGATAAAGTACTTTCCTGGGGTACATGGATCGTCTATGGCCAGTACTTGACCATCAAACCATGGACGATTGACTTCAATCCACTTCAAACTTACCCGAGCGTGGTGTTGGTCTAGGTCAGATTGCCTAGACACTTGTATAAGAAAAAAATCCTTGGGGAAATAGGGGGCTGATTGGGAGAGTCGCTAAACTGGACCTTAATATTGTTAGTAGATCTAAAGTTAGATTTGCCCGAATGCCATTATTTGTTAACATCGACAAACCTCTAGTATCTTAGGTTCGGGTCAACGGTGAGATCCAAAAGGTAGAGTATGAATCCTTACCATTCATCTGCATTACATGTGGTCGATATGGCCATGTGAAGGACTTGTGTCCTCTAAAAAACTAAAATCAGAGTCAGGGGGAGAAGGGGCCGACGGCAGTCTCCTCGGTTCCAAACGTCGACAAATCGAATGAACCAGGGGCTTTCAGTCCATGGATGCAGGTTCAAAGGAAATCTCGGCATAACCTAAGGGATAATCAGAATCAAAATACGAATAATGTAAGGAAAGTGAAGCCAGGTTTGAGACTTTTGGCGCTTATGGGGTTAAATGAAAATGAAGGGGAACGGGGTGAAATTAGAGGTGTGCATGGGCCGGGCGGCCCGGCCCGAAGGCCCGCCCGAAAAATGGGAGGGTTTGGGTAAAAATATAGGCCCGAAAAATGGGCTTGGGCAAAAAAAGAGGCCCGTTTAGAAAGCGGGCGGCCTCGAGCAAGTTTTTTTGGCGGGCACTGCCTACACCGACCGATTTTAATATTAAATTATTTTTATTTTAAATTTTAAGTAACTTTAGTTTTTTTTTACTTTAGGTTTTTTTATTATTTTTAATGTTATTTTGATATTGTAAAATTTTTGTTATTAATATAATTTAGTTCTTAATTTAGTTCTAATTTTTTTAATTTTTAATTTTAATATAATTATTTTTATTATATTTTTAATTTATATATTATTTTAAGAATTATTTTACTCCCATTTTTTAAATATTTTTTTATGTTTTAAATGCATTTGATTTATTATATTTTAAAGTTTTTTATTTAATAAAAAAAGTAAAAAAATTTTAATATATGGTAGGCAGGCAAAGGTGGCTTGGGCCTATCATTTTTCTCGGCCGGGCTTGGACAAAATTCTAGGCCCATATTTTGGGCATGGCGGGCCGGCCCGGCCTTGAAAAACGGGGAGAAATTTTTTATGGGCCCGGCTCGAACCCGGCCCGGCCCGGCCCATGCACACCTCTAGGTGAAATTACAACGGTTGGCTCGAATGGTGTCAAAGAGAGTCTAGGTTTTGTTTTGGGGGATAATCAAGGGAATATGAAAGGGGTCAAAGGTGAAAGCAGCGGTCCAATAACTAGAGAAGATGCTAGTGTGTCAGATTTTGGGCCAAGAGTTGATGCCCCAAATGGGGCCTTACCCTATATCGGGAATGGGTTATCTATTTTGGGCAGAAATATGATGGACAAGGCATTGGGGAAGAGACCAATCTAAGCAGATGGGTTGACTAATAGTGGGTCGCTCAATAATTCAACTATGGTTGATAAAATTAATAAGACCCATACAAGTGAATTTTCCCTCAAATCCCAAAAGAGCAATGACAGTTTGGGTAATGTTATGCCTTCTAATTTTGATTCGGGTGATACTGCTTTTAATTTGGGTAAAAATAATTTTAATTCTCTTACTGATGAGTTCCTTGCAAGCTCGATCTCTTGCTTCAATCCTATATTTGAGGATCAGCCTGAGAGAACTATGATTCTAAATCCAGGTTGTTTAAACCTAGGAAAACATTTTGTTGTAACATACGAGGGAAAAGGTGACCTTAACATAAGTTTTAATTCAGTAAGTGTTAATTTTGCATGAGGCATTCAGCTTAAACATGGGATTAAAAGTTGTGCCTGTCGAAACCTTTTTTTTTTTAAAAAATAGGGATTGACTTTAACATGAGGTATGGAGTCGCCACCAATCCTTTTTGTTTAGGTGTGATCGGGTTTTTGGTCTACAAAAAACTAGAAGACGGATTCGGGAGTCAATTACGCGTGAGGAAGGATTAGCACCCTTATAACGCCCAGAATTGGTACCAAATTGATTAAATAATGTCCTTATGTCTAAAATTCAAAAAAAAAAGATATTTTGAAATACGATTTCTCTTAAAACATTTGAATAACTCGAGTTGGATTTTAAGACTCGCTTGTTCCAAAAGAATAAAATATCACATCCAGCACGTTAGGACACGATATTTTAAGCCTCCAAATTGAGATCATCTCATGACTTCCAAAACAATGAAATTTGTAAAAAATGAGATATTTGGTTATTTGGTCAAACGATGAATCGAAACCCAGCACGGTAGGGCAGGATTTCTCGAGTTTCCAAACACAAAATATTGCCTCATTTTAATTTAAGAAAACATGGATGAAATTTCAAAAGGATATTCAGTATTTTAGTTGAATGAAAAAACGAAACCCAGCACGGTAGGGCACTATTTCTCGAACTTCCAAACACGATACATTGTCTTGTTTTGAGAAGATTCAAGTAAACAATTATAAAAACCGAGTCAAAAAATACTTGTTTGGTTTGTTTGGAGATAAAAGACGATCGACATTGGATGAAACTTCGGAATCTAAAATCATACAAGCATAGTATTGACCATGAAATAAAAATACGTAGCAATAATATTACATGAATAATCAAAAACAATAAGAAAACACAAAGGAACGAATTTAGGTACATGCAATGGCGACACATCATACACTATACAAATGTCACTATTAATATTAGAAGGTCCATGAACTAAAAGACGATTTTAAAAAGACATGTTATGATGCAAACAAGATGTAACAAGTAAATAAATAAACAAAGATGGATCATATCAAAAGAAATTGGAAATCATCAATATACAAACAACAAAGTACATGTAAAAATTTGAAATAAATCATAAAATAAAATAAAAAGGTAAATGATACATAGAATATAAAGTTTAACACATAAATAAATTCCAAAACCAGTATTAAAAGGGAATTTTAGAATGAATATCAAGTAAGAAGAAAACCCCAAGGCATAACATACAAAATATAGATCTATCTAAATAAATAATATACATATAATGAAAAACTTATTATAAATATATGTCATGGAAATAATAACATAAAACAATTTGAAATAAACTAAATACATCATAAAATAACTTTAAAGGACATAAATTATGTATATATATTTAAAAGGAAATGCACAATCATGAATGGGTTTAAAAGAAAATACACGAAATAATATAAAATCAACAGTATATAAAAAAAATGTACAACAATTCAAAATTGACGACGTAGGAAACATTTACATATATAAAATAAAAAAATAATTTTGTGACGAAATAATATAAATGGTATACAAAACAAAATATATATGAATAAATAATAGACATAAAATACAAATAGCTTAATATAAATAATGTATACAAAATAATAATGTAATATTCAAAGCAAAGAATGATCATAAAAGAGAATTTTAAGATAAATAAATTATATAGTAAAACAAAAACGAAAATATACAAAAGGAAATGAAACTAAAACAGTGAGATCAATGAAATACTTCAAAATGATATAATAAGATAATATGTCAAAAAAATGATAAATAATCCATAAAAAACAAAAATATAAACTAAGAAACCTGATTGAAATAAAACAAAATCAGAGGGATAATTTACAAATAAATCAAATTGTTAAAACAGAATTAAGGACTGGAGTAAAATGAGCTCAAATGAGCAACGGTTAAAACCGCAAATGCCCCAAATCCAAAACGCTGCGTTCAGTTGGGGACTACACTGGGTTACGCGCAAAATGCAGGGGCAATTTAAAATAAAAATAAAAATCAAATCGGCCAAATCAAAAGTCAGGGTAACAGGGAAGGATTAATCGCACAAATAACCCCTTAGAACGGAAACGCGCAAACCCTCCCCGCGGGTCGGGTCAACGCGCGAACCCTAAGCACCCATACGACGCTGTTTCATGTGCAGTATACATTTAAAAAAATTACAAAAAAATAGTTGGGTCATTTGATTTATAAAAAAAAAAAAAAACGAATTCTCCCTTCCCTCTGCTAGGGTTTCATCTTAGCTTGAGGGCGCCGCTCCTGAGGGTCATCGGTGCGTTGCACCTCCGCCTCTGCCGACGATTCGCGGAGCAAAATTAGGTATGCCCATTTCCTTCTATTTTTTTATTTTAAAATCCATTTAAAAAAACGAACAGACGATAGGACGAAATGCGACTGTGAAAAGGGAAAAAAAATGAAAAACAACCTTTTAGTTCTCCAATCTAATTTTTTATTGCTATTCTTTTGTTTGTATTTGTTTTCTCTTGTATTCGTAAAAAAAAAAGATCCCCTATTTACATTTGTTTCGATTCGGTTTTATAGCCGGTTTTTTTACAACTTGTTTTGCAGGTACATGATTAAGCACGTCTCTGAAGTAGTGCGGTAGCGGAGCGCACGACGCGGAGGGACCCGCGACGTGCGGTGCCTGGGGACTGCCTCGGTTGCGGCGGCTGAGGGTGTTAGCTGCTAGGGTTTTCTTGTTTTTATTTTTCCTTAATTTTGCTGGGCTTTGGGTTGTTGAGGCTTGTTTGGGGTTTGGGTAGGGCCCGTACGGTATTTGGGCTAGTGTGGGTAGAGGTATTAGACTGTTTTGATCTTTTTTTTCCATTTATTTGTTTGTGGTTCTTGGGCCGGGCAATTTTGGCCCATTACAGCTGCCCTTCTTTACTCGTTGTCGTGTAACGAGGACGAAACAAAGACTTCAAAAGGGCCAAAATTGCCTGGACCTGCCGAGTCTTGACTTCTTTTGGCTACTCTTCTTCAAGTAGCCTTATTCCCGTCCCTTGCAACTTTAGGGGAAATAAGACTTGTGGTTTGAATCTACTCTCCTGCTATCTCGAGAAGATAAGAGTTATCATCTTTGATCTGCTCCACTACTGTTTAGGGAGATAAGATTTGTAACTTCCAGTCTGTTACCCTACTGCTTAGGGGGATAAGGCTCACCGTCTGCGATCCGCTTCACTAATGTTTAGGGAAATAAGATCTGTAATTTTCAACCGTTCCCTACTGCTTAGGGGGATAGGGTGGTCTGTCATTTTTAGCCTGTTTCCCTACTGCTTAGAGGGATAAGGCTCACTGTCTTCGATCTGCTCCACTACTGCTTAGGGAGATAAGATCTATAATTTTCAATCCGTTCCCTACTACTTAGGGGGATAGGGTGGTCTGTCATTTTCTGCCTGTTTCCCTACTGCTTAGGGGGATAAGGTTCACTATCTTCGATCTGCTCCACTACTGCTTAGGGAGATAAGATCTGTAATTTTCAGCCTGTTTCTCTATTGCTTAGGGGGATAAGGTTCACCGTCTTCTATCTGCTACGTTACTGTTTAGGGAGATAAGATCTGTAATTTCCAGCCTGTTTCCCTACTGCTTAGGGGGATAAGGCTCACTGTCTTCGATCTGCTCCACTACTTCTTAGGGAGATAAGATCTGTAATTTTTAACTCGTTTCCTACTGCTTAGGGGGATAGGGTGGTCTGTCATTTTCTACCTGTTTCCCTACTGCTTAAGGGGCTCACTGTCTTCGATCTGCTCCACTACTGCTTAGGGAGATAAAATCTATAATTTTCAACCTGTTTCCCTACTGCTTAGGGGGATAAGGCTCACCGTCTTCGATCTGCTCTGCTACTATTTAGGGAGATAAGATCTGTAATTTCCAGCTTGTTTCCCTACTGCTTAGGGGGATAAGGCTCACCGTCTTCGATCTGCTCCACTACTGTTTAAGGAGATAAGATCTGTAATTTCTAGCCTGTTTCCCTACTGCTTAGGGGGATAAGGCTCACTATCCTTGATATGCTCCGCTACTACTTAGGGAGATAAGATCTGTAATTTTCACCGATGTCGCTACACTGTCCTCTTAGGAACATGTCCTGTAGACTCGGTTTCATATGGCTATGTTTATGCCAAATGACTAGGATGCTATGATCAAAATAAATTAAATGCTCCTAACTAAATATATTATAAATGACATTTATATGAACGCAGAATGTCATGAGAATGCCCTTTTTAATGTTTAGGCTATTATTGCTCGCTGTTTGTCATTGACGTATGTCTTCTCGTTCAACTGATATCTTTAACATAACATCTGAAGCAATAGTCTTAACTTAAACTTTACTCCTCAAGTAACTCCAACCCTTAAGCTTGGTGAGTTCTAAATAATCGACCTATTTCGGTTTCTTGAACTACTTAGAAGCCTCTAGAGTAATATGCAGAACTCCTTTTATGAAAGCATTATTAGCCCATTAATCAATATTTCAATAAGAAATGCTTGAAAAAGATTATCAAAATGGGCAAGATGAAGCTTTATTGAAAGCAAAGCTCGAAGTAGAAAATTAATTAAGATAACAGATTTTACTAAGGTACAAAAACGTATAAGATGAAAAATAGGTGCCCCAGATATCGTAGCATGAGCTTCTCTATTCGGACTGCTCGAAAACCATTGGGAGCCAGACATGTGTTTAGGAAGTCTGAAGTATTTCGTCGATGCCCCAAGATGTAATGTTCCTCCTTCTTGTGAATTCTGGTAGAACAAGACTACAACATGCCCCATCTTTGATCAAAATTTGAGCTGCTATTTTTTGGGTTTTCAACTCAAAACCCCTTTGGTCTCAAGGCGCCCTTTGCGGGTTTTCACCTTGGCCTCTCCATGTTTTTCTTTCTTTCTTTCTTTCTTTCGTTCTTTCTTTCTTTCTTTCTTTCTTTCTTTCTTTCTTTCTTTCTTTCTTTTTTCAAAGCGCCCTTTTGCGGGTTTTCGCCTTGGCCTCTCCCTTTTCAGGTGAAGTACTTCTTAACTGAATCTGAATTTACTGAGTTGGAAAGGCTTTTACCGTCTATTTTTGCTAATATCAATGCTCCTCCAGAAAAAGCCTTCTTCACTACATAAGGTCCTTCCCAGTTTGGCATCCATTTCCCTTGAAATCTTTTTGCATAGGGAGAATCTTTTTCAAGACCAAGTCTCCTTCTTGAAATACTCTTGGGTGAACTTTTTTGTTGTAAGCTTGCACCATTCGCTTCTGGTACATTTGACCATGACGGATAGCCTTCAGCCTCTTTTCTTCAATCAAGTTCAGCCGATCATACTGGGATTGGACCCATTCTACTTCTTCTAGCTTAAATTCTGATAAAACATTGAGAGAAGGAATTTCAACTTTAATGGGCAAAACTGTCTCTATCCTATAAACCAATGAGTAAGGTGTTGTCCTAGTAGAAGTTTTGACCGGCGTTCGATAGGCATAGAGAGCAAATGGTAACTTTTCATGCCAATCATTGTAGGTCTCAACCATTTTCCCCACGATTTTCTTTATATTTTTATTAGCCGCCTCAACTGCCCCGTTCATTTTCGGGTGATATGGTGACGAGTTGTGGTGCTTAATTCTGAACTGATTGCAGACTTCCACTATCACGCTATTATTCAAATTTAATGCGTTGTTAGATATGATCCTCTCTGGCATGCCATATTGATATATGATTTCCTTTTTTAAGAACTTGTTAACCTCCGACTTTGTGACCTTGGCGTATGAAGTAGCCTCTACCCACTTGGTAAAATAATCAATGACCACAAAGATGAATTGATGTCTGATAGAAGCCCTCGACAAAATCGGCCCAATGACGTCTATGCCCCACATTGAGAAAGGTCATGGGGAAGTCATAACATGAAGAGGTAAAGGAGGTACATGGATCTTGTCTCCATAAATTTGGCACTTATGGCATTTCTTGACATAGCTGATGCAATCTCCTTCCATTGTAGACCAGTAATACCTGAATCTTATGATTTGTCTGGCCATTGTGAACCCATTGGCATGCGTCCCACAGACACCTTCATGGACTTCTTCCAGGATTTTCTTTGCTTCGACAGCGTTAACACATCTTAGCAGCACTTGATCTTTCCTTCTTTTATATAGGATATCCCCGTCTAAAACATAGTCACCAACCAGTCTCCTCAACATTCTCTTATCATTTTCAGTTGCCTGATCAAGATATACACGATTTTTCACATATCGAAGAATATCATGATACCAAGGATAACCATCCCTCTCTTCCTCTTCGTCGATATTGTAGCAATGGGCTGGAGCCTCACAAATACTCATCTGGATTGGCATCGTATTCACTTATTTATTTGCTCTGATCATGGAAGCTAACGTAACCAGGGCATCAGCCATCTGATTTTCATCTCGCAGGAGGTAATGAAAAGTAATATCATCAAACACCTTGATTACATCCAAAACTAGCTCTCGATAGTTGATCAACTTTGGGTCTCTTGTCTCCCATTCACCTTTGAGCTGATAGATCACCAGTGCAGAATCCCCATACACCTCTAACACCCTAAATTTACGCTCTATGGTCGCATGAATTCCCAAGATACATGCTTCGTACTCTACCATATTGTTTGTGCAATCAAAATCCAATTTGCAAGTGAATGGATAATGATCTTCACTTGGGGATATCAATACAGCCACAATTCTATTACCAACGGCGTTTGATGCTCCGTCAAAATTTAGTTTCCAAGGATGATCTTCTAGAGTGTCTTCTTCGATAGTAGCTACATGCATTATATCTTCATTAGGGAAATTAAAGTTCAAAAGCTTGTAATATTCTAAAGCTCTACTGGCCAGAAAATCTGCTATTGCACTCCCTTTTACAGCCTTCTGGTTCACTTAAAATATGTCGAATTCAGAAAGTAGAATTTTTCATCGGGCCATCCTTCCATTCAGAGTGGCTGACTCCATCATGTACTTAAGAGGGTCTAACTTCGAGATTAACCAAGTCGTATGATAAAACATGTATTGCCTCAATCTCCAAGTTGTCCAAACCAAAGCACAACATGGTTTCTCAATTGGCGGATATCTCATCTTACACTTAGTGAATTTCTTACTAAGGTAATATATCGCCTTTTCTTTCTTTCCTGTCTCATCGTGTTAACCAAGCACACATCTTATTGAATGGTCAAATACTGTCAAATACAATATTAATGGTCTACTCGGAATAGGCGGGGTTAACACTGGGGATTGGACAAATATTGTTTAACCTTGTCAAAGGTCTTCTGGCACTCATCATCCCACACACCTGGGTTGTGTTTCTTGAGAAGATGAAATATGGGGTCACATTTCTCAGTTAGTTGCGAAATAAACCAGGCGATGTAATTTAGTCTACCCAGAAAACCTCAAACTTCCTTCTGAGTGCGCGGTGGGGGGCAATTTTTGTATAGCCTTGACTTTGTCAGGGTCAACCTCAATTCCCTTCTCGCTAACTACAAAATCAAACAGCTTTCCTGATCTAGCCCTGAAAGTACATTTTGTTGGATTGAGCTTTAGCTGGAACTTTCTCAGCCTCAAGAATAATTTCCTCAAAACCTGTATGTGCTCTTTTTCTGTTTGGGACTTTGCGATCATATCGTCGACGAAAACCTCAATCTCTTTGCGCATCATGTCGTGAAACAAGGTTACAATGGCTCTTTGATATGTTGTTCCCTTATTTTTTAACCCGAATGGTATCACCTTGTAGCAAAATATTCCCCACAAGGTTATGAATATGGTCTTTTCCATGTCTGCAGGATGCATCTTTATCTGATTGTATCTAGAGAAACCATCCATGAAAGAGAACAATGAGCAACTTGTAGTATTATCCACCAGCGTATCGATATAGGGTAGCGGGAAGTTGTCTTTTGGGCTGGCCTTATTTAAGTCTCTGTAATTTACGCACATCCACACCTTTCCATATTTCTTAGGGACGGGGACGACATTGGCTACCCATTCCAAGTAATTCACCACTTGTAAGAACCCAGCATCAAATTGTTTCCTGACTTCTTCCCTTATTTTTACTGTAACATCGGGTCTCATCCTTCGAAGCTTCTATTGAACAGGCTTGCACTCTTCTTTTATGGGGACTTAGTGTACCGCAATATCAGCGCTTCACCCAGACATGTCTTGATACGACTATGCAAAGACATCTTTGAACTCTTGGAATAGTTTAACGGGGTCTTGCCTTATTTCCTCGGTTATGCAAGTTTCGATTTTCACTTCTTTTCCTTCTTCCAAAGTCACATTCTCGGTTGTCTCTTTATGGGGTAGAAACTATTTCTTTTCTCGTTCTACCATCCTTAACAAATCCAGAGATAACCCACAATCTTCGTCATCTTCAAAATCTTGAGATTCCTCTAGACACATATCTTGCTCAAAAGGAGATTCTGGGTCCGCAACAGTGTCGCTTGTGTCGTTGATATCTGGGGACCTACTGTACACAAAAGAAATATCCAAAGAATGAATCTAAGAGTGGCTTATTTGTACGGTATGATTATGAATGTAATAAGAATACAAAAGAATATTTTCCTAGAATGAGACACAAAAATGCATTTCTTATTGGAAATAAAGATGTTTGAACATGAGCCTATTTCACAAAAGATTTTTATTGTTTCTAGGCTTAAAACAATAAGTGTGTTCTGAACATTACTCTGTATTAGCTCTAAGAACTACAGGAATTTCTTCCACAGTCTAATTGTTTAGAACACTGTCAGGCTCATAAGGGCGAATGCCTAATAAGTCTCCTTCCATCACTCCCTCTTCAGATAGGGCGTTGATGCTCTAATTGCCCATCATATCTTCATCCGTTCCTTCTCCTATCATCTTCGATTCAAGATGAATAATTCCTCCTAACTTGAATGTGTTGGATATATGGGGAAAGGTCATTGATTCCCACTTGACCTCTGCCCCACTCAATCGTGCCCTTCGTCTCTCCTACTTCCTCTCCAACTCTTCCTTCCTCTGTTTGGCGTCTGGCTTATGTCTCAAGCCAAAACGATCCCGCTTGCCAGTCAAACCCGGTACTTTGACCCGTCTGTAAAGGTATTTTCTGAGTCCCCTTCCAGGCAATGCTCATTTTCTTACCATTAGTCGTAAGCTTATCCTCGTAGCTTCGGATATTTCTGGCATTAGGATATTGCCTCTTTCGATGATAAAAGTTGCATTTACAAACTCTAACGACTGAAAGGAACACTATAATGCCTCAGTATCATTCTCGATGTACGGCGCATCACTAGTAACAGATACGATAATGTCCTCCTCTGCATTTATGATTATCAACTGACCTTCCGTCACCAATTTTAACTTTTGGTGTAATAATGATGGTACTGCTCCCGCCGAGTGAATCCAAGGCCTCCCCAAGAAGCAATTATAAAAGGGCTTGATGTTTATCACGAGGAAGTCTACCTCGTACGTATTGGGTCCGATCAGAAGGGGGATCTCAATCCTACCCATTACTTTCCTTTTGGTGCCATCGAATGCTCTCACTATGTTCTAGCATGTCTTTATATGAGAGCTATCTATAGATAACATTTTCAATATGGACAGGGGCAAGACATTCAGTGCCGACCCGTTGTCAATTAATACCCTCGTTAGTGTATACCCTTTGCACCGGGTAATGATGTGCAGAGCCCTAGTGGACCCCATGCCCCTTAGCAGTATCTCATCGTCACTAAAAGAAATGCAGTTATTAGCACTTATGTTGCTAACAAGACAGTCTAGCTTGTTCACTGAAATGTCTTCAGCGATATAGGTTTCGTTCAAAACCTTCATCAGTGCGTTACGGTGCATCTGCGAGTTTCAAAACCTT
Organism: Gossypium anomalum; assembly: GCA_025698475.1. Taxonomy (NCBI): domain Eukaryota; kingdom Viridiplantae; phylum Streptophyta; class Magnoliopsida; order Malvales; family Malvaceae; genus Gossypium; species Gossypium anomalum. Next base: position 67,395,263 of record CM046965.1, read on the forward strand.
TCGTATCTAGCATGCTAACCAGACTTTCCTTTTCCGAATATGTTACATTACAATTGTAATTCCAGGGTACCCTTTTGTTATCCTTATAAGGAAAAGCTGCGAGTTTCTGAATTACAACTCTCAGTGCTATTTTTGCTCCAGCTTCGTTGATTCTCGGTCATAAGATGATCATCACCGGTCGATTGACCTCAGTGATCGTCTCTACTGACTCTCCTCTTACGGTGCATACGTCCTCTCCTTCAGCGAACTCAAAGAACTCTAACTCATTATTGTCCATTAGCTCCTGCACTAGGGCCATGAATTCACTGCATCTCTGAATCTCATGGTCTTTCTCCTCATGGAACTCATAATAGTTCCTCGCTTCTCAAGGTTTGCTCCCCACATCTTGCATGATTAAACCTCTTCACACAATTCTTCTCCAAACATCTCTCAATGAACTTCTTACTTCTGCAATATTCATCTTGATTCTTTTCCCTGCATTATCGATTATTGCATTCACCCTATTATCAGTATGATTGGGTAACGGATTTTCTATACCATGTGTGTCGTCAAACTTCACAATGCCCACATTGATGAGCCTTTCGACTAGCCTTTTGAAAGAGAGGTAGTTCTCTATCGAGTGCTCCGCTGTCCTCGCTGGTATTCACATTGAGTGCTTGCGTCGTACCATTTGAGATATGGGGGTTGCAATGGTTTTAAGTAGACAGGAGATACAATGTAGCTCCCAGTATGTTATTGGAATGGGGGTAAACTGGAGCTTCTCTGTGTTTTGCTTGGGATTTTACCTTGGTGAGGCTTGCTGGCCCGTGGCCACCATTCTCGGTTGATTTACCGCGATTAGTTTTGCAAAACCTACGCTCACATTGCTAACCTCGTTTTCTCTCTTCTTCAGGGTGGACCTCCTAGTACTTTCCCCAGCCTCTATCTTTTCGCACCTTATCCCATTCTCTATCATTTCATCAGACATCACTATGTCCGCGAAACTCTTAGTCGTACTGCCCAACATGTGATTAATGAAGGGTGCTTTCAAGGTATTTATGAAGAGCATGGTTATTTCTTTTTCCAACAGTGGCGGTTGGACTTGCGTAGCAACTTCCCTCCACCTCTGAGCATATTGCCTGAAATTTTCACTTAACTTTTTCTCCATATTCTGTAAAGTGATCCTATCAGGCACTATATCCGTCACATGGCCATACTGCTTCATGAAGGCCTGTGCTAAGTCCCTCCATGATTTGACTTGGGTACGATTCAGCTGATTATACCATTTGGCCGCAACCCTAGTCAAACTGTCCTGGAAACAATGAACTAACAACTGATCATTATTGACATGACTAGTCATCCTCTGACAAAACATCGTGATGTGGGCCTCAGGGCAGCTGGTATCATTGTATTTTTCAAACTCTGGCATTTTAAACTTTGGAGGGAGCACTAGATCCGAAACTAAACTTAACTCTTTAGCATCCATTCTACATTGATAATCAGTGCTTTTCAGCGCCTTGAACTTCTCCTCCAGCCATTTGTATCAGTCCTCTAGCTACTTTGGGAGTTCTCCTTTTGCCTTTTCTACCTCTGCCATCTCATCAAAGTCGGGGACTGCAGGATTTACCAGATTATCTTCAAGTTTAGAACACAAACCTATCAGGAAATTTATCGGTGTCGAAATACCAGCCTGATATTGGGGTTTGATAATGACAGACACCCTTTGCGATAGTACTGGGGTATTTTCTGGGGTGAAATCTAGAGGGTAAGTAAGGATCTCACTATCGTCCTCAGTATTGATCATGGGACTCTTCCCTTTTTTCGGCCTTCCAACTAATACCTGGGTCAATTGGCTCATCATATTCTTTTGAGATTCTAGCATTTAATCATTCATCTCTTGCTGAATCTTGGCCAAATGTTCTTGTATCTGCGCTTGCATCTGTTCCTGCATCTCCTTCTACATTTACTCCAATTTTTCCAGCCTTTGATTCATAGCTTTGGTTTTTTCTGTATGTAGTATTGATGTTCCAAGGTAACTATAATACAATTTTAAATTAATTAAGGTTCTTTTGTGAAATTTAATGCACATGATGCGATGAAATGCAAATGCATGAGATGAATACAAAACTAAAAGGACGTCGATTCTGATCCAATTCCATTTAGAAACTTTCTTAGAAAATAAAATCATTTACATAAAACAGATCAAATATACGACTTTGCCCTAATACTCAAAGTTTTAACTCTCTTAAGAAGGCAAGCCAGCTCACGACCCCCGTCTGACTCTAACTCATACTTCACACTTATCACATCAGCCTGAACCGTTAAGGTCTATAAATGATCAGCCACTAATTGAATCTGTGCCACTGCCTCGCCCATGATATGATCTTTATCCTTGACCTAGTCTTGTGATCGACGGAGTTGTTCCTTCCACTGCTCATTATTTGACTCAAGGAATTCAATTCGAAGTTCACAATTCTGTAGCGCAGTCTCAAGTTCTTCTACCTTCCCTTTCAAATCCTTGATCCTACTCAAGTTGGTTCTTAATTCAATGTCAAGGTCACGACCACGACGCTGATACAGTACATTTTCTAACTCTGCTACCCGAGCTACTAACATCTGGTTCTCATCTTGGCCATCAACCAAGCTCTTTTTTAAGGCGTTTTCACGTGCTTGACCATCGTGGAACCTCTTCTCCCATTGATCAGCTCTAGCCTTTTCCTCTTGAACTTCCTGTCGCCACTGCTCTAAATTCTTTCCAAATCCGGTTGTTCTCATCGTCATGCGTAACCTATTGTAATCAGTCTTCAAGCTGTCCAATTCTTCTTCAGCTTTTCTTTTCTCTTTTTTTCATTTCTCGGCTTTGATTTTTTGGACATCAGTGTCTAACCTCAGATGCAACTTTTCCTCATCCAATTACTCTATCTTCTTCCCTAACTCTCAATTTCTCTTCTTGAAGTCTTGTTTGATGATTTCTAGCTCGGAGGGGATTACTTGCAGGTATTCTTCCATCGATCAAACGCCCCCTAAACTCGGCTCAGGGACATTATCATTAATCCTTTTGTGCAACCACTCCTTGTATTCTAGGGTCATCATCGAACCTACAGCCAATCTTTTCATCTGGCGTGTCTGTCTCTAGGCATCAGAAATCTCTCGAACCTTCTTATTATAATGGTCCCCCTATACGAAAACTCACTCTGAGCTAACCCATGCATTTTCGGTATAAACTGTCTTGATCTGTATTGCCTCAAAACAAGAAAAGGAGTATATCCAACGGATCCCCAAATTCAAGGCAGAGGTACCCAATCAAAACTCCCACACCGATAGAGGATCTCGTCGGGGGCCAACTAATGAGCTCTCCACTCAACGTCTTCTTCCTGGAGATTTCGAAGGAGCGCGATCCAACTCTCCTCTGATATATCATCTCTCCTGGATGTGGCTGTTATCTCTTTTAACAGGGAATAATTCTCGAAAAAAACCTGATAGGACACTTTATCCACCTTCTAGAAATGACTGTGAAACCAGGCTAATAATAACTGCGCGTACCCTATAAATCTTCCTTCACCTGTCTTCCGACATGCACTCAAAGATCTGAATATCTCGGCTAAAATTACAGGCACCGGTGTGACCCGTTTGTCAAGTCGTTCAAACAAGTCGACAACCGCTTTATCTATATGCCTTAAAGCCTTGGGGAAATTGCCAAACCATATATACTCAAGGCGAAGCCGTCAACCTTCTTCTTTATATATGGATGTGCTATGGTCAGGTCCCTCAAACTCGCCCAAAAAATGCATTTACCATCACCCTTTTGCTGAATTCAGGCTATAACCCACTGTTCACTCATCTCGGTTATATCCATTAATTTCTTTACAAAAGGTGGGGCATTAGCAGCCTTAGAATAAGCTCGATCAACTTGAACCTTTGGACAATGAAGCAAAGCTGTATACTTCTCCACAGTAGGCACCAAGTTCACTTTTCCGAAAGTGAAGCAACTGTATGCAAGGTTCCAAAACTGAGCTATAGCCCGGAACAAGTGTTTGTCTACATTAATGTCGAGCAGGTAGGGTAGGTCACTGAAATTTTAATAGAACAGTTGCTTAGTCTCATTGTCCCAACGGGCCCATATATCCCTCAATTCCTAGAACTTGTTCTGTGTCACACTGATATGGGTGAAGTCCCACAACTCTGACGTATATCCCTCAGCTAGGCTATCCACTTTCTCAAGTTGCATTTTCTCTGACCATATACGGATAGCCACATTATCTTCCACTTTATCAAGGAATTCGTTCTCCATAGCAAGCTCTCTAATTTAGTAACTGAATAGGAATCGACACTTCCCTAAATATGGAATAATATACAATTATGGCCACATCAAAACACAACGAGTTAGTACCGAATAATAAAATCCAAAGCAAATAGAAAATAGTCAAACACTTATCTGGGTAACCGCTAAGGTTCAATATAGCTCTACCTGGGGTGGACTCTTAAGGTTCACCATATGTGGCTTGGTTCTAAGAAAGGGTACCTGAACCGGCAGATTCCTCAACCCTCACCCATTATAGGCTCATACAGATCGAGTTTAGTTCAGGGGGACACATTTCCCTATGGCCATGCGGAGGTGAAAACCTCACGAAGACATAGGTACGGATGTATCTCGGAAGCAGTCCACTAGCCCATGCAGAGGTAAAAACCTCACGAAGGCATAGCTTCTCACCCACACTTAAAAGGTGCGACTACAACGGTCATGCAAGATGATGTGAGGGGATATAAAAAACTCAAAATACAAAACATGAATAAAATGATGAAAACCTTAAAACCCATGAAATGCAATGAAATGAACGTATGTTAAAAACCAATTTTAAATTTTCGACAAAAGGACAAAAAATAATCAATTTTACAGCTTGACTCTCTTATTTGTCCCCAGTGGAGTCGTCAAGCTGTCGAAATCATTTTCTTGAAAAACAGGAATCGACTTTAAAACGAGGTATGGAGTCACCACCAATCCTTTTTGTTTAGGTGTGATCGAGTCAGCCTGCGATTGATCATTTTAATAAAGCATTTTGGTTTATTAAAATAACGTTTTTGGTCTACGAAAAACTAGAAGATGGATTCAGGAGTCGGTTACGCTCAAGGAAGGATTAGCACCCTCGCAACGTCCAGAATTGGTACCAAATTGATTAAATAATGTCCTTATGTCTAAAATTCAAAAAAAAAAGATATTTTGAAATGCAATTTCTCTTAAAACATTTGAATAACTCGGGTTGGATTTTAAGGCTCACTCGTTCCAAAAGAATAAAATGTCACATCCAGCACATTAGGACACGATATTTTAAGCCTCCAAAATGAGATCATCTCATGACTTCCAAAACAATGAAATTTTTAAAAAATGGGATATTCGGTTATTTGGTCAAATGATGAATTGAAACTCAGCACGGTAGGGCACAATTTCTCGAGTTTCCAAACACAAAATATTGCCTCATTTTAATTTAAGAAAACATGGATGAAATTTCAAAAAGATATTTGGTATTTTAGTTGAATGAAAAACAAAACCCAACACGGTAGGGCACGATTTCTCGAACTTCTAAACACAAAACATTGCCTTGTTTTGAGAAGATTCAAGTAAACAATTATAAAAACCGAGTCAAAATATATTTGTTTGGTTTGTTTGGAGATAAAAGACGATCGACATTGGACGAAACTTTGGAATCTAAAATCATACAAGCATAGTATTGAGCATGAAATAAAAATACGTAGCAATAACATTACATGAATAATAAAAAAAACAATAAGAAAACACAAAGGAACGAATTTAGGTACATGCAATGGCGACACATCATACACTATACAAATGTCACTATTAATACTCGAAGGTCCATGAACTAAAAGACAATTTTAAAAAGACATGCTATGATACAAACAAGATGTAACAAGTAAATAAATAAACAAAGATGGATCACATCAAAAGAAATTGGAAATCATCAATATACAAACAACAAAGTACATGTAAAAATTTGAAATAAATCATAAAATAAAATAAAAAGGTAAATGATACATAGAATATAAAGTTTAACACATAAATAGATTTCAAAACCAGTATTAAAAGGGAATTTTAGGATGAATATCAAGTAAGAAGAAAACCCCAAGGCATAACATACAAAATATAGATCTATCTAAATAAATAATATACATATAATGAAAAACATATTATAAATATATGTAATGGAAATAATAACATAAAACAATTTGAAATAAACTAAATACATCATAAAATAACTTTAAAGGACATAAATTATGTATATATATTTAAAAGGAAATGCACAATCATGAATGGTTTTAAAAGAAAATACACGAAATAGTATAAAATCAACAGTATATAAAAAAAATGTACAACAATTCAAAATTGACGACATAGGAAACATTTACATATATGAAATAAAAAAATAATTTTGTGACGAAATAATATAAATGGTATACAAAACAAAATATATATGAATAAATAATAAACATAAAATACAAATAGCTTAATATAAATAATGTATACAAAATAATAATGTAATATTCAAAGCAAAGAATGATCATAAAAGAGAATTTTAAGATAAATAAATTATATAGTAAAACAAAAATGAAAATATACAAAAGGAAATAAAACTAAAACAGTGAGATCAATGAAATACTTCAAAATGATATAATAAGATAATATGTCATAAAAAATGATAAATAATCCATAAAAACAAAAATATAAACTAAGAAACCTGATTGAAATAAAACAAAATCAGAGGGATAATTTACAAATAAATCAAATTGTTAAAACAGAATTAAGGACTGGAGTAAAATGTGCTCAAATGATCAAGGATTAAAACCGCAAATGCCCCAAATCCAAAACGCTGCGTTCAGTTGGGGACCACACTGGGTTTACGCGCAAAATCCAGGGGCAATTTAAAATAAAAATAAAAATCAAATCGGGCCAAATCAAAAGTCAGGGCAACAGGGAGGGATTAATCGCACAAATAACCCCCTAGAACGGAAACGCGCGGACCCTCCCCGCGGGTCGTGTCAATGGGTGGACCCTAAGCACCCATACGGCGCCGTTTCATGTGCAGTATACATTTAAAAAAATTTACACAAAAATAGTTGGGTCCTTTGATTTAAAAAAAAAACGAATTCTCCCTTCCCTCTGCTAGGGTTTCGTCCTAGCTTGAGGGCGCTGCTCCTGATGGTCATCGGTGCCTCGCAACTCCGCCTCTGCCGACGATTCGCGGAGCAAAATCAGGTATACCCCTTTCCTTCTATTTTTTGTTTTAAAATCTGTTTAAAAAAATGAACAAACGAGAGGAGGAAATGCGACTGTGAAAAGGGAAAAAATGAAAAATAACCTTTTAGTTCTCCAGTTTGATTTTTTATTGCTATTCTTTTGTTTGTATTTGTTTTCTCTTGTATTCGTAAAAAAAAAGATCCCCTATTTACATTCATTTCGATTCGGTTTTATAGCCGATTTTTTTTACAACTTGTTTTGCATGTACATGATTGAGCACGTCTCTGACGTGGCGTGGTAGCGGAGCGCACGACGCGCAGGGACGCGTGACGTGCGGTGCTTGGGGACTGCCTTGGTTGCGGCGACTGAGGGTGTTAGCTGCTAGGATTTTCTTTTTTTTAGTTTTCCTTAATTTTTTTAGGCTTTGGGTTGTTGGGGCTTGTTTAGGGTTTGGGTAGGGCCCGTGCAGTATTTGGGCTAGTGTGGGTAGAGGTATTAGACTGTTTTGGTCTTTTTTTCTGTCTATTTGTTTGTGGGTGTCGGGCCGGGCAATTTTGGCCCATTATAGTGCCTTTGGCATTAAAACTGAGAATGGTCAGAATGGAAGAAAGCTCAACAAGGTTATTAGAGAACGAGGAAACCTCTTTAAGGTTGCGGGTGCTTCGAATGTTCCTCTAGCAGATACGATGAATTCCATGGCAATATAATTAAGTACTTAGTTGGGAAATGAAGTATGCAATGATTATTTGGGCTCAGAAGGATTATAGACCAAGAATTTGGAATTGTCCGAAAAGTGAAAGGTTAACCTTCTTTTTTTTCTGATTATATCTATGAATTTATCAATTTTTACTTGGAATTGTCAAGGTTGTGCTAGTGCCCAGATTCCTCATATCTTTCGGGAGTATAACTTAGAGTTCAAGCTGATATTATTGGTTTATTTGAAACACATGTTAGCGGTGTCAAAGCAGACAAAATCATAGCTATGTTGGGTTTCTAGTACACCAAGTGGAGGCTATTGGGTTTTCTAGAGGTATTTGGATTGGTTGAAAAGATTCTATTCGAGTGGAGGTAGTTTCTAATCATTCTCATTTTGTTCTTGTTCGGGTTTTCGTTTGTGCATGCTAAACTTCTTTATGTCGCGTTTGTTTATGGTAGTCCTAATGGCCAGAAGCGCAAAAAGCTTTGGGAGGCACTAAAATTGACTATTTCAGACAGTAATTTTCCTTAGATTGCCATCGAAGATTTTAATGCTTTGTTATCCTTTAACAATAAAATTGGCGGAAGATCTTGTGGGAGAAGATGTCCACTCTTTGATGACCTAATGGAATATGTTGAACTTCAGGATTTAAGTTTTAAAAGACCCTCATTCACTTGGCATAAATGAAGGATATTTGACCGTCTCAATAGAGCAATTGGTAATGGTAATTGGATTAATGTTTTTCCTAATTGTACAATAACTCATCTTCCGAGAAAAGAATTAGATCATCGATCACTCTTTCTTTCTTTAAAATCGAAAAGTATTATGCTCAAAGGTTGACCATTTAGATTCTTGGCTGCTTGGGTTAAACACTTCAATTTAATCGAGTTTGTTAAAAATAATTAGGATTTTAATGGGAGCATGGTGCAGTCTTTTGAATAGGTTACATCAAATATCAAATCATGGAACAAGTTTATGTACGATCACATTAGTGTTCATAAAAAACAAATTTTGTGGAAGCTTTTAGGTATTCAAAAGGTGATGGAAAACATGGCTTCTGACCGCTTAGTGTATTTGGAAATGAATGTGAGAGAGGGGCTAGAAGTTGTTCTCCACTATGAGGAATTATTATGGAAACAAAAAGCTAGATGTGACTGATTGTGCTTAGGAGATCGTAATACCACCTTTTTCTATAAACGCTTATAAAGAAAAAAGCATAATAGGATATCTACCTAGAAAAATGAAGATGGCGAGTGGCTATTTGAAGAAGCTGATATCTAGTTGGAGGCAATTAGTTTCTTTCAAAAATTGTATGGGTAGTATCTTGTTGGTATGAGCAATATACGATTTTGTAATTTTCCAAGGCTTGAACATAATGATCTTCTTCTTTTAGGTAAAGAGGTTTCAATGGATAAGATCAAGACAGCACTGTTTGACATGCCTCCGTTGAAAGCACCATGAAGTGATGGTTTCCATGCTCTTCTCTTCTAGGGTCAGTGGGATATGGTTGGTGAAGCATTTTGTAAATGGGTTCAAAAGGTATTCGCTGGACAAGCTATCGCTTCAGAATTTTTCCTCATCCTTAAAATGTTTAGCCCTAAGAAATTTTCCCATTTTCAACCTATTAGCCTATGCAAGATTCTTTACAAATTGGTTATGAAAATGATAGCAAACTACTTCAGAGTTGTCTTCCCAAAAATCATTACTCTTAAGCAGGCTGGATTCATTGCAGGTAGGAACACCATGGATAATGTTATTATTGCCCAAGAAGTAATCCCTTCTATGAGAAGTAAACAGAAGAGTAGGAAGTGGATGACCATTAAAATAGAAGAGTAGGGACTTTATTAATGCTTCTTTGAAAGCTACAGGTATTCTTGATTTTCTTCGTGATGTTATTATGTCTGCTATTACGGGTTCTTCTTTGCAGGTATAGTGGAATGGAGTCCTAACAAAGAAGTTTAGACTGGCAAAAGGAATTCGACAAGGGTACTCGTTATCACCATATCTTTTTTTCCTTTACATGGAGTAGTTTGGACATAGTATTCGATCAACGATTAATTCTATCTTATTGAGACCCATTCATCTATCTCGGTCAAGACTAGAGCTGTCTCATTTATTTTTCGTTGATGATCTGGTAATTTTGGGTCATGCGAATATTGATCAAGCTAGAAGAATTAAGACTATCTTGGAGGAGGTTTGTGATTTTTCTGGCCCTAAAATTAATGCGAGAAAGACAAATTTATTCTTCTCTAATGTTGATGATAATTTAAAGGAATGAATTGGGAATATCCTTGGTTTTCAAACAGTATCAAACCTTGGTACATACTTGGGATTGCCGATGTTTCATGAGAGGGTAACTAACAGCTCCTTCAAGTTTATTGTTGATAAGGTTCGAAGTAAGTTGTTTTGTTAGGATACCAAAAATTTATCATTAGCTGGTAGAGTTACGTTAGCTCGATCGGTGTTACTTTCGATCCCTAGTTATTTCATGCGATCCATAATTATTCTTATAGGGGTGTGTAAGAAGATTGAGTGTATGATCAAAAAATTTATTTGGGGATCCTTGAGTGATAGGAAGAAGACGCCATTGGTTAGCTGAAAGTCGATGTGCCAACCTTGATCTTGTGGTGGTCTTGGAATAAGGCAGTTGAGGGACCATAACACTTTATTTATGCTTAAGGTGGGTTTAATGTTGTGACTAACTCCTTTGCTTTGTGGGTTGGGGTCATTCGGTCAAAATATGGGATAAAAGAAGATCTACCAGAAAGTATTACTCGAAGTAGGTACTCTTTCTTATGGAATGCCCCTTCTAAAGTCTGGCCTCTATTAAGAGAGAACTTATTATGGTCAGTTGGAAATGGGTCTAGAGTCAAGTGTTGGAAGGATCCATGGATTCTAGGTGCAGGACCCTTAATAAGTTAGATTCCATCTCATGGTAGCCTGGATTTGGAGTGCACTCTTGAAGATTTGACCATAAAGGATGAGGCTTAGAATCTTGACTTCTTCTATTTATGGGTCCTTGAGAAGATTATTAGACGTATTGTAAGCATACCGCCTCCACATACTTTGATGAGACCTAACAATATCGTATGGATGGGAACCTTTACGGGCACTTTTTCCTTTAAAAGTACTTATTGGAAGTCAAAGGAAAGTTCTTGGGATCCTAAGGATACTAATTAGAATATCACGTAGAAATTTCAAGAACCCCAAAGAGTTAGACTCTTCATCTGGCTTGTGTTCAAACAAAGGTTTCTCTTTTATATGCTATTAGAGATTGTATTATGGCAAAGGAAATCTGGTTGCAGGTTATCCCTTCAAATAACGAAGATGGTTTTTTTCAAGTAGCCTTCATGAGTGGCTAGTGGATAACTTGCAAAACAAGCAGAGCTTGGTGACAGGGGAAGTGGATTAGGCGTCACTCTTCGGTTTCCTAGCGTGGCGCATTTGGAAAAATAGAAACCTTTATATTTTTCAAGAGACGATATGGAGCGCTATTGAGGCGATTAATATTTCTTATAGTTAAGCTAAACAACATGCTTCCTGGAATAAGAATAGTTTCTACAAGGGACAATTCCTTTGGAGGATGGATGTGTTTATTTAAATCTGAGAGCAGTCTTGTCAATAAGGATTTGTTGAATCGCGCTTGGAGGAGGAGTGCAAGATCATGAAAGAAAGTGGATCTTGGGCTTCAATAGGCCCTTGGGAAAGTGTTCAGTTTTTGAAGATGAACTATGGGGAATATTTGATGGATTAACCATGATGCAGAATTGAAATTATGAGAGAGTGTTGATTCAGACTGATAGTGTGGAGGTTGTAAAAGCTATTCAAGAATTCTCTTCTCATCCTCGAATTCAGCTTTAATCTCACAGATTCATTTGCTATTGATGAAGGTTGGTTGGTGGTTGTTATAGTTCATCCTAGAGAAGAGAGCAATGATGTGGATTAAGTTAATGTAATTTTTTGTTTCTTTACACCAAAAAAAATAATTCTTCTAAGGGTACTCTGGTCATTTAAGCCTTTTTCCTTATGCTATTACAACATCTAATCCATTCAACCAAACACAAGAATACTATTACAACTCTACTCCATTCCATCGAACCAAACAATTGAATTACTTATTAGAGCTTTATTCCATTACAGTCCTATTCCATTCACCCCAACCAAACATGGTGTAAAGATTTCAACTTCCAAACAATCATTGTAGGCTCAAATCATCAAATTAAAGAACTAAAATCTAAGAAAACCCATCATAATTTCATCCATTCCAAACAACATCCATTCTAAACAATTTTATTTAATTACACTACTAAGAAACAGCATAGCAATCTAAAAAAAACAAAATAATCTTTCAATATTTTAGTGCATTTTAAAAAGATTATATATTCTTTAACCACTCTAAAAAAAGGGAGTTCAAAATGAAAAAAAGGAAATAATGAATTAAAATATTATAATGATAAAATTGTATTTAATTATTTACATGGCTTTAAAAATAACTCATATGCTTTATTTTTAATTTCTTCTTGAAGAATTGTATTTAATTATTTACATTGCTTTAAAAATATTAAAAATGTTAGAAATAATTAGAAAAAAGAGTTAGAAAAAAAAATTAAATTGGAGTAGGGTAGGTGACCACCGCCAAACACTTGCACGTTTGACTGGAAAATACTACACCAAAAATATATTAAATTAAAGCAATGATATTTGCAAGTATTCAGGTCAAAATGTAATATAGATGTCTACAACGGAACACATGGAAGTATTCTGAGAATTGTACCCAAGGGAGGACGAATTAAACTAAAGATTATTTCTACAATAACAAGTCTAAATAGTAATAATTAAAAATTATATTACGACAAATAATAAAAGAGATGAAAATCATAAAATAAATTAAACTAAACTAAATAAATAGAAAAATAGCAAACAACTAAATTAGAATAACAAGCAGAAGATTGACTCATTTCAATGGTCCTAACTAACTTCAAGATTCGGGTTTAGATTGAGTTAGCTATTAATTAACTAGTATTACCACTCGGCCTCTACTAACTAACTAATGAGTAGATACTCGCTTATCTCCCGACCTCACTTTCTCCACTAAGATAAATTATGATTTACTCGGTAAACTTATCTCCCTATTTTGTTTAGCCTAAATTACTTCCTAGGTTCTTCACTCCTAGGATTTAAGCATACATAATTTAAACCAACTAATTCTTATAAGAACCCTTCTTCCTCCGTTAACTATTCTTACATCCACTTGTTAATCTCCCTAAAGAATGAGCCTCTCATGGATCTAGATGTCATAACTCTTAGAATTAATTTAAACATGCAAGAACACAATTAAATTAAACAAGAGAAATGTTTAGAAATGTTTATGAACCTTCTAATGTTGCAGTTACTACCAGTTTATCTTTCTACTCTATTGGTTTTTTTTTTTTTTTTTGCAAACAATGAGAAATTATACAATAATTTGTAAGTGCTTTATTTGTCATCTATACTACATTTCATTTGTTTTTATTACTGTTGTTTATGGTTGTTATTAGTAAAAGAAAAAAAATCTTATCTATATAATTTTCGATAAAGTACAAATACAAGTCCAAATTATTATAAACGGACCGTTTGATTAATTAAAATATAAAATCAAACTTGATACAATTTAGGTATTCAAGATATAGGGCTTCTGCCTTTACCAAGGCCTCATTAGCAATATTAATTATATTTAAATATAATATGTAATCGTATCATATTAAAAACATATTATAACCAACAAGTATTATATACAATAATAAAACATGTCACGGTTCGAAAAATATAGATTTAAATTTGAAAGAAAATATTATTAAAACTGTCAACTACAAAGTAGAAACATAAATTATGAAATAAGTAATGAAAGACAGAAAATATATATTGAATGCATCAAAATAGATAAAGAGACGTAAGAAATTGGATGTTCACGGGTACAGAAATCCTGGAGCACACGGCACCGGCACCCATTATTGTAAACCCGGGGATGCTATTTTAACAAGTATTGTAATTCTTAAAAAAAAAAAAAACAATTATTATAAGTATATTGTCCTTATTCTTTTGTATTTTTCCCAAGATTCTTTTGACATTTTGAGTGTGTGTAATACTTAAAGTGTAAAATGGAAAGTTGCCACTTAACCTTTTCTTAAATTGAATAGGAAAAATAAAAACTCACATGTTTTCTGTAAATGGATAAAACCATCTTATTCATCAGCGCATTGTTCAAGAAAATGTTAAAATAAAAATTTTTTAAGTTAGATGATTTGAATCTCTGTGGTCAAACTTTAATTTTTACCATTATACTATAAATTTTTATAATTTATATGATTTGATATCTATATTACTGTATATGATTTGAAAATTTATAAATTTTAATTATATAATTTATCTTTTATTTTTTAATATCATTAGTTATCTTAAATAATTAATATTTATTAATTATTTCAATTAAATTATTAATGCCAATTTTTTTAAATTTAAAAATAAAAGGGACTAAATTCTAAAAATAAAAATATTAAACTAAAGTCCAAAAATACAAAACACATATAAACTTAGAACATATTTTAACTTTAAAGTTTTTCAATATCCAAACAAATAATTATCCATCTTGAAACTTGAGTGGAGAATTATACTAGTTTGCTATTACGTTCAAGACTCTCTGACTCAATAAAAATTGGATTTTTCAAGGGTAAATTACACCAACAATCACTTAACTTTGATGTAGCTGATAAAATAGTCACTCTGATTTCAATTCAGTCACTTAACCTTCGAAAAATAACAAATCAATCTTCCATACCAATTTTTGTTACAAACGTAACAAAAAAGTGACCTGGCATTTGACTGGGCATGTTGGAGTGCCTGTTGTCATTTAAATAGTCCCAAATTAAGACCCCTAATTGGGTAGTAGAAGAATAAGAGGAAAAGAGAAGAAGAAATGGAGATGTCGCCCTTTTTCTTTCACATCGCTCCATTTCATTTTACATTCATTTTACAGTTCTTCAAAACCCATTAATGTAAAACAAGCTTTTCTCCTTTTCTGTCCATTTAACCAACAATAGAGATTTGAACAAAAACCCATTCAACCAACCATAGAGATTTGGGATTTCTAAAGGACAATTTTGAAAACATTTCTAAGAGAACTCATCAAATATGAAACAATTGTCGATTGATGTTGGAGAAATAGGAAATTAGGGCTTGAGATTTGAGATTATTAAAGGTGAAGACATTTTTTTAACCTCAACTAATTGTTATGGCTGCCACCCTTCTTCTTCCCATAGCTTCCCTAGTTTTCTTTTAATTAAATATCCATCATTTTTTGGGTTCTTCTTTTTATACTTGAAAATAATGGTAAGTGATATAACTTCACTTTTTAACTGTCGAAACCATTTTTTTTGAAAACGGGAATCGACTATAGTTGAAAATGAAAATTAAAATGGGGAGTCGCCACCGATCTTTATTAGGTGTGATCGGATCACCTTTGTTTTAATAAAACATTTTAGTTTACTAAAACGACATTTTTGGTCTACGAAATTGGAGAGAACGAGTTCGGGAGTCAGTTACATGCGAGGAAGGATAAGCACCCTCATCACGCCCAAAATTGGTACCTAATCGATTAATTAACGTCTTAATGTCGAAAGTTGAAAAGATAAACTTTAAAATACGATCCCTTTTTATGAATGTTTGGATAACTCGAAGTGGATATTAAGATTCTTTTGTTTCGGGGAAATAAAATATCACATCCAGCACGTAGGGCACGACATTTCAAACCTTCGATGCCAAAATTATCTCGAGGTAATAAGATGTCATATCCAGTAAGTTAGGGCACAACACCTCAAATCTCAGAGAATAAGCATTTTATTTAAAACTCGTATTTTGATTTAAAAGAATATGCCGTTATTTAGATTAAACGAGAATAATCGAAAACCAGTAAGTTAGGGCACGATTTCTCGAATTTCCAAACACGAAATATTGCCTTGTTTTAAAATTTAGAAAATATGAGTGAAATTCAAAAAGAATATTCGATTATTTTGAACAAACGGGAAATCGCAACCCAGCACAATAGGGTACGATTCTCGAATTGCCAAACATCGAGTATTACCTTCGTTTTGAAGAGTTTTAAAGACATGAGTGAAATTCCAAAGGAATGTTCGATGATTTTGAACAAACGGGAAATCGCAACCCAGCACGATAGGGCACGATTCTCAAATTGCCAAACATCGAATATTGCCTTCGTTTTAAAGGGTTTTTAAATGAATAATTATAAGAATAGCTTAAAACTCGTTAAAGCGGCTTGAAATAAAACGAAATTAATCTTAAAGATTTAGACCTTACAAAACCAAATTTCATGAACCAAGTGGGAAACAATGATATAGGATAATATACTCACATGAGATACGATAAATTAACAAACCAATAATTAAGTAATTATCTTAAAAAATATAACCCGATTACGATCATGCATGGGAAATAATTGATATAATAATACAATGACGAAAGTAATAATATAACAATACAACACAACCAAAATAATACACACAATAATATGCTACAATAATATATATAGCATGATATGATATGATCAATACAAGACATCTGAAATAAAACAATAATAAAAGAAACTATGTTATAAGACAAATTTAAAATAATGATGAACGTGATATATGCATTGACGAATTGATCAATTGAAAACCATTTGTAAAGACAAACTAGATATATACATGCAATTATTAGAGAACGTATTATAGAACGAGTATTTTTAAAATCAAGGAATATACAAAGGGTGGAAAGTGTTTATTGAAATATATACATGAAAATTTAAATAATGTATAGGATATTCAAGAATAACAAAAAAATACATTGTAAAATATAATCTTTAGAAATGCATGCGATAGGTTTATAAAAAAACATATATATGTATAAATAGATTTAAAAGTAATTTTTTGTAAAGAATACGCACTTTTAGTAATGTATCTAAGGTTAAATTAACTTCATTATAAACTATATAAAAAAAAAGGGACCGAATATGAGGATAAAATATAAATATGTATATATATAAAAATATATGAAAATTTTTAAATGAATGATAAAACGATTTTAAGGATACATCAAGTTTTAAAATGGAAAATATGTAACAGCACAAAAAAAATAGTATATATCTAAAATAAATAATATATGAAAACCTTAAATAAATAATAAAATAATTTAAAAGTGAAGGATATGGCAAATTTTAAACTAATATGGAAAAATGGCTAGAACTTAAATATGTACATATAGTGAAAGACCATTTAAATAATATGTAAAACATGAAAGGTTCTAAATATATATATATATATATATATATATATATATATATATGTATAATAAGATGTGTTCTTGAGAAATAAGTTATATATATAATGGACTAAAAAAACACAAACAAAAATATATAAGTAGGTTTAAAAGGAATTATGTATATAAAAGTAACATAGAATTAATAACATATAGAATAAAAACTAATTTTGCCTTGAACTATATATGCATAATATTATATATGAATATTTAAATATGTATATACATGTAAAAAAAAGGAGCATTAAGTTAATAAAAAAAATGAATTATGCAAATCAAGAGGACTTAATTAAAATGAAATTAAAAATAAAAGAGACAAATTATAGACAAAATCAACTGACAAAATAACAAAGGGGACCGGCGTGTAACATGCACGAATGCACAGGGACCAAATCTGGAAATAGCCCAGACCTCAAAACGCAGGGCTGAAGCTCGGACCACGGTGCGAACGCGAGCAAATTGTAGGGAAAATTTAGAAAAAAAAGAAACACAAACACGAACTGATTTAAATGTGTCGCGAAAGGGGAAGAGCTTGTATCGCAAATAACCCTCACAGGCCCAAGACGCACGGATCTGGACGCATCAGGGTCAGCTCACCGAGTTACTGCTCTTAAACGGCGCAGTTTTGAAGCCATAGGAATTGGCCTAAAACGACGTCGTTTCCTTCGTTTTATAAAAACCAAAATTTTAAGAAACCCTAAACTGATACTTGGCCATTTGAAGAGAAAACAAAACAGACTTAGGATTCCCCCCACTCTCATTTGGTCCGCCGTCCAACCACCATTCCACCACTGTATCGGTAGGTGACGGCATGCAAGGGTGTCTCATTGTCTTCCGTTTAGAACCAAGCCCCAAAGGCCAGCGATTTCAGCCCCCCAAATCCCCTCTACAACTCTGATCTCGACGGAGGAAAAAAAGAGGACTTCGATGGCGCATTCGCAAAGGTAAGCCTTTCGCAAAGGTAAGCCCTTCGCTTTCCCCTTTTCTTTGTTTCAAAATATGTTTGCGAGAAAAAAATAAAATAAAAGATATATATAATAAATAGAAAAAATAAAAAGGAAGAGAAGAATAAACACCTCTTTAAACTTCAGTTTTTTGATTTCGTATTTCTCTTTTTTTTTGAATCCGGAAGAAAAAGAATTACAAAATGTTCGTTAAGGTTTTATAGGCATATTACAACTATATATTTTCTATTATTTTTCTCTTTCATTGTCTGTTTCTGCGTTGTTTTTTTCTGTCTCTGTTGCGTGCTTCTTTTGTTTTGTAGGTGTCA
The DNA here is from genome assembly GCA_025698475.1 of Gossypium anomalum. Lineage (NCBI taxonomy): Eukaryota > Viridiplantae > Streptophyta > Magnoliopsida > Malvales > Malvaceae > Gossypium > Gossypium anomalum. The sequence goes on from CM046965.1 coordinate 67,413,806, forward strand.
GAGGGTTGGTGGTACGGGCGACGATCGGCGGTAGGCATGCTGGCCTAGGAGGAGGCGAGTGGGCATGCTGGTACGGCGGCCGATCCTAGGGGGCTAGGGTTTTTTCTTTTTTTGATTTTGTTTGGGCTGTGTATTTTGGGCTTGGAGTTTTAGGTTTTTTTTGGGCCCCGGGCAAATTTAAGCCTCTACATTAACCATCAAAGATTTCAAATAGTGGAGGAAGCAATCAACCCTCTCCCTCTCCAATTTTTTCAAGGTCTTGCTTTGGGTTCTTGTTTTTATGTAAATGAAAAGGAAATTAGGTTGTTGGTTTCTTGGGGAAATGGGAAGAATTGTGAGAAGTGGAAGAAGAAAAAGAAGAGAAAACAAAGGCGGCTGACAGAGCAAAGGCAGAGGCAACGACAATAACTATAGTAGTGGCAAGGGTCAACAACCTTAAAAATGCCATAGGTTTTGTTTGGCAAATTTTTCTTTTGATGGTTAGTTGAAGAAGAATAAAATGAGAAGAAGAAGAAGACCCTTCTGCTTCTAATGTCCAACGTGGCAAGTTAATTGGCCACGTTAGTTAGTTAACTGGCCACGTCAACAGTCCCGTTAAGCCTATAACAAAAAATGTTAATGGGTGACTGATTTGTCACTTTTCGATAACGTTAGTGATTGATTTGTTATTTTTTGAAAGTTGAGTGACTGAAATGAAAGCAGAGTGATTGTTTTGTCAGCTACATCAAAGTTGAGTGATTGTTGGTGTAATTTACCTTTTTTTTTAAAAAAAGTATTAATATTTTATATGATGCGATTTTAACTCATTGAATTTATATTAAAAATAATATTATTTAGTTAAATACTTTTTTTATTAAATATTTATTATATTCAATACAATTTTAAAATTGGGTGGATTGTTTTGAATTTTCATCTATTCGAATGAAGAATTTTAAATTTTTTATATTTTCAAAAGGCTAGCATTTTAATATTTATATATTCAAAATGAAGCATTTGTAATTATTTTATTTGAATAAATAATTGATTTAGAAAGAAAAAAAAGGTTGTCAGCATTTTACTAATTAAAAAATAATTATAAAAAATTATAATTATATTAAAAATAAATAATATAAAATATTCAATATGAATATAATTGTATTTTTAAAATTTATTAAAAGTTTTAATTTAATAAAATTCTAAAAATATATATTAGCATTAAATAAAAATAATTTTTGAAGCGTAGGTTTTTTATCTTATAGTGGGAGAATGTATTTTAAATGAAATAAAATTAGAACGGATTTTAAAAAATCACCTATTTAGGTGGAATTTGAAAAAGAAATTGAGCTACTCAAATCCTCCTTGAAATTACTCTCAAATTGTAAATTTCTTTAATATTTTTTAAATTCTTCAATATTTGTATAAATCTAAAACAAATATATTTTTGATAATTTAATTATAGGTTAGAACAATTATAACTATAATTAGATTGTATAATTTAAATATAATTTTTAATATTTTTTATAATATAATATATAGTAAAAAATAATATTTTGTACACTCTCAGTGAAATTTTTAAATTCCATAAGTAAAGGGGTTGACAAGTAGTAAAATATTTAAAAAAAGAAAAAAGAAACACATAACAATTCTTTAAGACAACTTGTGGAATAAAAAAATTACACTAGTAGTGTATCAATTACTAACCCTATTCATATATATACACACACATTTTGACTTAATATTCTTACTAATCATTTTCTATTATCACCTTATCGCTACAATTGTTTTTTAATTCAAGCATATATATTACTATTACAGTAATTAATCTCATTTTACTACTATTTTTAATGTCACTAAAGCGAATTTCACCACTCATAAAAAAAACACCTTACTCTAGTTCAACTAAATTGATAACTCGTTAAAAATATTATATTGAAACTATTTTTATATTTTTATAATAAATTAAAAAAATTGAATATTAAATAGTATTTGGGTGAAATGAAAAATTAAATGTTGAATATGAATATTTAAAATTTAAAAATTTATTTAAAACAGATCCCTCTTTCAATTTGTTTCTAATTTTAAATTATGTCGAACTTGTGTTATCATTTCATAATTTAAAAAAAAAGAATTTAATACTAAAAATATTTTATAATTAAATTAAACAAAACAATATATTTTTATAATTTAATTAAGCACTTATTTAATTAATACCGATTTCTTTATAATCATTTAGATGTCGTAGGTTGAAGCATGTTTAAAGACATAATTTTTTTAATTTAATTAATTATAATTCAAAAAAATTATGAATAATTTAAAGAATTGTGGAAGAAAACTCGATCCAAATCCCAAAATATAAAGTTATCAGCTGAATGACAAGTGATATAAAATTTGGGTAAACTATCAAAAGTATCATTTCAAGTTACATTTTAATTATTTATTTTGAAATATTACACTTTAGTCACTTATGTTATCATTTTGTTATGAAATGATCATTTTACCGTTAAAATCTGTTACCTCCCAAACGATAATCCGACGTGACAGTTAAAATAGTTTAAAATGCCAACATGGATGTTCAGAAATTAATTAATTAAATTAATTAAAGGAATATGTTAATTTGGTTTCCCGAAATAATCAAAACCAATGCATCAGATTAATCCTTAATCTGGAAAAAAAAAAAAAACCCTTGGTCTCTTTTTTCTCTTAATTTTTGTTTCCATTTTGACTGAAAAAACCATCTATTTTCATAACCATCTTTGTTGAATCGAAACAATAGTATTAGAAACTCATATAATCCTTCATGTATTTCAATCAAGGTAATGAATACAGTAGTCATAATGCCTTATATAACAGTATGCTTTATAACAGATTAGCAACTGACTATAACAAAATACTAACTGACTATAACAAAATACTAACTAATATAGTTACACTAACAAATAGAAATCAAATTGATTGTTTCATCAACCAGTTAGATTTTTTATTCAAAATGGAAGAACAAAGAATCGATTCAATGGAGGGCCTAGGTAGGGACGAAGCCAAGAAAAAATTTTAAGGGGGCCCAAAATTAAATTGTCTATATCTTTATAATTTTTAAAGATTAAATCAAACTTTTATCATTTTTTAAGAGGTCAAAGTGTAATTTTACCTTTATGAATTTAAAATTTTTAAAATTTAAAATGGCAAAATTTTCATTTTAGGAGGGGCTGCAGCCCCTGCCAGCCCCCTAAATTCGCCTCTGTGTAGGCATAGATCATAGTAAGTAATGGGTTTTTCTGCTCTTTGTCTAGATTTTGGGTTCAGATATTATGATTTTTTTATTATAAAAAAATGGTCTATCTTTTCATGTTTTTATGTATGTGTGACAAACAAAAAGGACATGTTTTATCTTTGTTTATTTGTGTGTTGTAGGTAACCATAATAGCAAGCAAATATAGAGGTTGGTGAATTTATTTCTTCTTCCTCTTCTTCTTCTCTATTGTTCTGGTCCTCTTTTCTTTTTTAATGTAACAAAAAAAAAATCACAATTGTTGCTTCTTTTTAAGCAGGAGAAAATTAGGTTTTAAGGCAAAATTTTATATTCTATTTTTATAAAAAAAAATTTTATCATCCTAGTTAGAAATCTACGTTGGCATTTAAAACTCATTTTAACTGTCACGTCGAACTATTGTTTGGGAGATAATATATCTTAACGGCAGAGTGACTATATCGTAACAAAACGATAACGTAAGTGACTAAAACGTAACATTTCAAACATAAATGACTAAAACGTAACTAAGGCAAATAAAAATGAATATTTTAATAAATTACCCTAATAAAGTTTTGGGTTTGACATTGAATGAAAAATAAAATTCTGTTCACATTAATCTGGAAGTTTAATTACTGGACAAACCTACTCGACACGCCTTGTCCTTGTCAAAAAACAACCGACGGATAAGCCCACCGCTGCACAAGATCTAATACGCATGCTGTTTTTTATTTTCCTACACAAACGCATGCTGTATTTGATTTTGATGTAATACTTTCCTTTTCCTTATTTTTGGTAAACTATTTCATGATTTTCAAGAAATGATAAAGACTGTAATCGTATGTTAAGTTATACCATAAATTATAAAATTAATTGTGTTGGTGATTTGGAATTTGTTAAATTAATTAATCAATATGTTATTTTTTATTTAAAAATCTACTTTTCTTGTAAAATTAAAAAAATTGTGCTGATCACTTGAAATATGTTAAATTGATCTATCAATATGTTATTTTTCTCTAGAAATTAATTTTTCCTTCTTTAGTGTTAAAACCGATTGAATTTGTTTAAAAATAAACTCGCGTTTTTAAATGCAAATCTTAGGTGGCATAGTCAACAATAGATTTGTGTGTTTCTTGTTCTTCCTTTTAATTTCAACGATTATTTAAAAAGATCCTACGAGATCTCACACTGTAATGAGATCTTTAAATATATACTACCTATTGGTTCACACTTAATTATTAGTAAATATTTTTTTGCTATTTAATTATGAAAAATTACAAAATGATTATCTAACTATTTGATATATCTTGTTTGGTCATTAGTAGTTAAATAGCTAACTGAAAAATGACATAACATCTTTTAAATTTGTCATAATAATAAATTTAACCTTCAAAGTTTTTATATAGTATCAATTTAGTCTTAATGTTAAAAAGTTTAGCCCTCAACGTTTACACATTGTGTAATTTGATCATTTGCTATAATTTTTTTTTCTTTGTGACCTTTTTGTCTAAAAAACTAAAAAAATTATTAGCTAAATTTGATCAAATATATACAAAAAATACTAACATTCATAAACCCAAGATCATAATTCTCACATTTTCTCATTTCTCTTAATACTCTTGGTTCTAATTGTTGGATAGAAAACTAACGGTTGAGATGATTCAGTCTCCACCGACTCAACCTTCACTGATTTCATAAGATTCATGCTTGTATTGTTCAACATTGATTCAAGTGAGTTGTCCTTTTTATTGTCAATATAGTTGTTACCCTTTTTGGAAAACACCAACATTTTTGAAACAAGACTGATGGTTAAACTAGTCAGGTCATCGGTTCTCAGTTTAATTGATTCGATTAGTCCAACCGCCAATCTAGTTTCAAGTAAATAAATTATTAAAATTTTATAAAACTTAAAATATAAATATATTTAAAAATTATAAAAATCACTTTAGTCTTCGGCTCAATAGATTTTTTATATCGATTGAATCGACTTGTACTGGTTTGCAGGTTATCGATTCTTTCCCTTGCTCCAAACTAGTGTACTAACCAGTTGCCAATCTTACCCAATTTCAACAACCTTGACGAACACAAAAAGCTTCAACACTCACTCAATTAACTCAATATTAAAAGAAAAATGAAAGTTGGCTTTGAAATCATTAAAGTCCACAGCAAGAAACACAATAAGTTTAATCAAGTCTAAGGAATGAATAAGTTAAATAGTTTGAAGAGTCGGGGAGTAGTTCAAATAGAGTTGTGAATGCACTTGTATTATCAATCGCCAAAGCCAGCATCAAATAGTGGATTTGGTCGATATATAGGAGTATTTAAAGTGCTACCACTTCATCTCCTTTATGACATCGTCTTTATGCTTAATTCCATGGCAAAGAAGAAGAACAAATAAATCTATCCAAATTTTGAAAAATGCCAAATTCAAATCCTCAAAAATAAAACAACCCACTTCGTTAATTCAACCCAATAGTTTCATTTTTTTTTTAGTTTTGATTTACTTTATTAATGACCATTTGAATTAATAATAAAATAAAACAACCCACTTCGTTAACTCAAGTTAAAAAAAATGAATTAATTGTCATAAAGAGATATTAAATTTTCAACCATTTGAAGTATAAGAAAAAAATCATAATTAGGGGACAAAAAATGGTTGAGTCTGGTATCAGTGGTGATGGTGTTCTTTGCTCCGATGGGAATCAGAACACAAAGAAAGTGAGATTCAAGAAGGAATGGATGAGGAAACTGCTGCAATGGCTGTTGATCCAGATCCGTCTCTAAAATCATCGTGGAAGGACATGCTTTTAGGTGAAGTTTCGCACTCCGTTTCGGATCGAAATGGCTCCAACGAGGGACGTGATAATGATTTTGATCTGCTTGATTTAAATGTGAATACAAACATGGTAGACGGGATGCCTACTATTGCGTTCTCGGTTCGTGTTAAAAATATTCTTTTCAAAGAAATGGAGTTGATGATTGTTCTTAAGCTCCTAGGACGTAATATTGGCTATAACGCTTTACATAACCGTATACTTAGCCTTTGGAAACCTGCTAAACCTTTTCACCTCATGGATACTATTAATGGGTATTTTCTAATTAAGTTTCAGGATATTGGAGACTATAACAAAGTTTTAACACAGGGACCTTGGATTATCTACGGTCAATACCTTACCGTCCAACCATGGACAAAGGATTTTAACCCTCAGCAGCCATATCCCAGGGTTGTCTTAGCTTGGATCCGATTGCCGGGACTTCCAAGGTACCTGTATAATTGGAAAATTATAGAAGCAATTGGAGGACTTATTGGGAAAGTAGTAAAACTGGATGTTCAAACTGATAATGGTACCAGGGGTCGTTTCGTTCATTTGGTTGTTTTCATTAATCTCAATAGACCATTGATTTCGCAGGTGAGGGTAGATGGCTCAGTCCAGCAAGTCGAATACGAAGCTCCCCCGACGGTGTGTTTCTCGTATGGTAAATACGGCCACGTCAAGGAGCTCTGCCCGACGGTCAATGTGGTTTACATTTAGGAGCAACGGTCAAACGCGGGGGTGGAGGCCCTAGGAGGCGATGGTGACTGAACCGTTGGTGACAAGAGGCCCGAATTCGGGCCGTGGATGCTGGTCGAGCGCAAGTCACGGCGTGGCCAACGCGTTCCTCAGAATAATGCTGTGGAAAAATATGGAAATATTTTTTTGGGGTCTATATTTTTGGCACTTAATCAGGAGGGTAATTTGATGAGTAATTCGGGGGTGGCTAATAGAGTTTCTTCACTGGAAAACATGAGAGTGAAAGGGGCTGTCGGTGATGGGGGTTTTATGACTAGGGATATTGTGGGGGCTAAAAAGGGTAAAGGGTCTAATATTGTAGCAGGCCGTGGGAGAGAGTTGAGCCAAGGAACTCATTTAGGGCCCGTCATGAATATTGTGTCAGATGGCTTAGAATCTATGGAGTTGGTCCAAAATTCTAGTGATGGTCTGGACAAAGTCATGGGCAAAAGGCCTATTGATTCGGCTGCTAATGATAAAGGTAATAAAGCCCTATTTTTTAATTCTATTGTTAATGGTTCTTTCTCTAGCGAACATGCAGGTACTGAGCAAGTTACTTCTAAAAATATTGAAATGGGCACGGAAGGCGGAAACCATAATACCTTAAATTTTGATAAGTCGGACAATATTATTTCTGGTAATTTAGATAGTATTAAGGCTCATTTTAATCCTGCTTTTGAAGTGTCTGAAGGAGTTGAGATTGAAATTTCTGAGGGCGTTCTCAAACCCGAGAAACATTCAGCAGTGTCTTTTTAGGTAAATAATATTTCTGAACAACAAGTCAACTCTGTTAATCGGTCAGTGAAGAAGTCAGTTTTGGGTTCTGTTTCAACTTCGAGAGTGGAAAAATCTGGTATTTTTAATAAGAAAGGTGATACTAATTTTAATAAAAATCGGGGTAGTCATAAAAGCTCTAATGTTCTTCGTGGACGTGGGATTCGTTTTAAATCTTCTAGTAGTACTCGAATCCCTTTAACAGAATCCATGGAGGTGATAGCGAATATGCTTTCCACTCGAAATGTTGGCCCTTATGGTAGTGATGATTCGGGATCTGCAAGCGCAACCATTGATGGGGTTTTAGTCCTTCCGAAATAATGGTATGTTTTCTAGCTTTTGTGTCTTTATTATGAATTTTACTATTTTTTTCTTGGAACTGTCAGGGCTGTGCCAGATTTAAGCTTCCCCGAATTTTTGGGAGTACAACAGAGAACACAAGCCAGATATAGTTTGTTTGCTTGAGACCAGAGTCATTGGTGCCAAAGCTGACTGCATTATTGCAAAGCTAGGTTTCCAGAACTTTCACCGAGTAGAGGCAATTGGTTATTCTAGAGGCATCTGGCTCGGTTGGAAAGACGCCATTCAAGTTGAGGTGGTCCGTAGCCATCCTCAGTTTATCCTGACTAAAGTTTTGCAAAAGTCATATCCACATCCAGTTTTTGTCTCTTTTGTTTATGCTAGTCCTAATCGACAAAAACGTAAGGATCTTTAGGATGATTTGAGGTCATCGATTCCAGCTTTTCATAGTCCATGGATCGCTATTGGTGATTTTAATGCAATTCTATTTTTTCTGAAAAGTTTAGTGGCCATACAAAAGGAAGGAGATGGCTTCAGTTTGGTAATTTTGTAGAGAAAGCCGAGCTGTACGATTTGGGTTTTAGAGGATCTCCTTTTACTTAGCATAGAGGTGCTCTTTTTGAGAGGTTGGATCGTGTTTTGGGTAACAATGCCTAGATTCGTAATTTCCTCAATAGTTTGGTTACTCATTTACCTAAGATCAAATCGGACCACCGACCTCTTCTCTTGAATCTAAATCTAGAGGTTTTTATACCTAGAGGAAGACCTTTTTGGTTTTTAGCCGGTTAGACTGAGCACCCAGCCTTTGATGATTTTATGACTGATAAATGGGTTTTTACTGGAGACATGGCTGATTTCTTAGCCAAGCTTACTTTTAATCTAAAAGAGTGGAATAAGCAGGTTTATGGGCATATCACTACCAAAAAGAGACACACTGTTCATAAAACTGCTAATGTTCAGAGTAGAATGGATGTTTTTGGTTCGAACCGGTTGGCACAGGAGGACCTGAGTCTTAGACAGGAGCTCGAGAATGTTTTACATCATGAAGAACTCCTTTGGAAGCAAAAAGCAAGGTGCGATTGGCTGCACTTGGGTGATCGAAACATAAAGTTCTTCTATTCTCGATCCTTGCAAATAAGGAAAAGTAATCGCATAAATGCTATTCGTAATAACGATGGGGAGTGAATTTTTGATCCAGAGGTTATTGAGGCTGAGGCGAATTCCTTTTTCCAGAAGCTTTATGAGGAAGACCCTGGTTCATCCGGTGAACTTCCTCCTAGTAGTTTCCCTCAGTTGGACTGCGATTATGTTAATTTTTTTTGGGAAACCAGTTACTAATAAAGAAATCAAGGATGCCCTTTTTGATATGGCCCTTCTTAAAGCCCCAGGGAGTAATGGGTTTCATGCCCTTTTTTTCCAAAAACAGTGGAGTAAAATTGGGGGGCAGTCTGTGTTTGGGTCTGGAAGGTGTTCAATGGGGGATCTATTGATGCTGATTTAAATAACACCCTAATTGTTCTCATTCCTAATGTGGCGAACCCAGAAGGCTTTGGACAGTTTCGTCCAATAAGCCTCTGTTCTGTCCTTTATAAATTAGTAATGAAGGTAATTGCTAATCGTTTTAAGCATGTTTTCCCAAAAATTATTATGCAGGAACAGGTCGATTTTATTGCAGGTAGGAATATAACCGATAACATTATCATCGCGCAAGAGGTAATTCACTCCATGATGTGCCAAAAAAATAGGAAGTGGATGACGATTAAAATCGACTGGAGAAAGCCTATGATAGAGTGAGATGGGACTTCATTCAAGCTTCTCTCCATGCTACAGGTATTCTTTTGTATCTCATTAAAGTTATTATGTCCTCTATTTTGAACTCTACTATGCAGGTTATGTGGAATGGTGTACCCATGTCTAAATTTAGACCGGCTAGAGGTATTAGACAAAGGTGTCCACTCTCTCCCTATCTTTTTGTGCTCTACATGGAATGGCTTGGCCATTCGATTCACTCAGCTATTTCGGCGGGTAAATGGAGGCCAATACGTCTTTCTCGACAGGGGCCAACTATCTCTCATTTGTTCTTTGCGGATGATCTCATTATTTTTAGCAAAGCAGATTTGGTGCATGGTAGGATCATTAAGGATATTTTGGATCGTTTCTGTGGTTTCTCTAGGCATCTCATTAATGCAAGGAAGACTAACATATTTTTCTCTAGAGGGGTGGATGTTCCCCCAGCTAATACGATCAGCTCTTTATTTGGTTTTCAAAGAGTTAACGACTTTAAATGTTACCTTAGGGTACGTCTTTTCCACAAAAGGGTAACGAATAGTACTCTGAATTTTGCGGTTGAAAAAGTCCGGGGGAAGCTTCACAGTTGGGACTCCAAAAAACTTTCAATTGCTGGTCGAGTTACTCTTGCTCAGTCAGTTCTTTTAACCATCCCTAGTTATTTTATGCAATCTATGATGATTCCCAAGAGGATTAGCGATGAGATTGAGAGTCTGGTGAAGCAGTTTATTTGGGGTTCGACGGACAACAATAAGAAGATGGCGCTCGTGGAGTGAGACTCAACCTGTCAACCTAAGTGGTGTGGTGGTCTAGGGCTGAGGAAACTTCGTGATCAAAACATATCTTTTCTCTTGAAACTAGGATTTAAAATTGCTTCAAACAAGGATGTTTTATGGGTTCGTGTGCTTCGGTCGAAGTATCATTTGAAGGAGGAATTACTAGATTGTATCACTCGAGACAGAAGTTCTTTTCTTTGGAAATCCCTTTCTAAAATTTGGCCATTACTTCATGAAAATCTCTTCTAGTCAGTTGGAGATGGAAATAAAATTCGCTGCTGGAAGGACAATTGGATTCCAAATGTGGGACCTCTACTGTCTACTCAATGAGATGATTAATGAAGATGGTTCGTGGAACATTGATCTTTTTCAGGTTTGGCTTTCGGATGACGTGATTCAATGTATTAAGGGCATTCCACCTCCTCATCCTTCTGCTGGTGTTGATAAAATTTCTTGGAGCCACACTTCGACTGGAGGTTTTTCAGTCAAATTGGCTTATAAAATGTTAAACGAAAGTGATTGGAGGCCGAAAGATGAAAAATGGAAGAGTGTTTGGAAACTGCTAGGTCTTCATCGTGTTAGGTTTTTCATTTGGACTGCATTACAAGGAAGGCTACTTAGTAATGTGGAACAGGTCAGACAGGGTCCTGCAGTTGATTCTTCTTGCTCTATCTGTGGATTCCATTCTGATGATATACTTCATATTTTGAGAGATTGCAATGCTGCTAAGGAAGTCTAGAGTCAAGTTCTCCCAGGTAATCGTTTTTCAAATTTTTTCTCTTCTAATCCTTAAGACTGGTTTCTTGCTAATTTGCAGGATAATAGCTTGGTTTGCGAGGAAGGATCCAGTTGGGCTTATCTTTTTGGACTTCTTGTTTGGCGCTTATGGAATAACCATAACCTTTTCATTTTTCAAGGAAAATCTTGGAGTGCGAGAGAGATTATTCAAGTTTTCTTAAGTTGGGCGAAGCAACTTTTCTCATCCTTTAAAGCAGACGTTAAGGGAAGTTTTAAATCTACCATTGAAGAGGAACCTTTTTAAGATCCGATTTTTCTTAACACAGATGGGGTCGTGCATATTGAAACTGGAAATGCTGCTGCTGGTGGAATTATTCATAATGCTAATGGAGATTGGATTCTTGGATATAATCGTCACCTTGGAAAATGCTCTATCTTTAATGCAGAATTATGGGGCATTCTGGAAGGACTCAGGTTAATTCAACGAAGGGGTCACGATGAAATCATCATTCAATCTGATAGTTTAGAAGTTGTCAAAGCCATTCTTGATCGGAATTCTGCTGGAGAAAATTCCGCGTTAATTAGGCACATCCAAAATATTTTATCTCCAGAAAAACGGTGGTGCTTGCGGTACATTCCGAAAGATCAAAATCAAGTTGCAGATTGCCTAGCTAAACAGGCTTTGTCCGGTCCTGATAATTTACAGGTGTTCGACTCTCCTCATCCGACGACGCTCACGTTACTGGATTTGGACAAGATTAAGAGTGTTCTTTCCTTTCAAAATAATATATTGTAATTAGTTTTGTTTTTTATTTTTTATTTTCACCAAAAAAAAATCATAATTGGAGATTATCTTGTTTAATAAAAAATAGATTTTCTTAAAAATGTTTTTATTTCTAATTTATATATTGTAAATTGAATTATATTTTTGTGTAAAAAATATGATAAATTAAGGTAATATGTAAATATTAAGGGTTAACTTTTTAAGAATTAAAACTAAATTAACAAAATGTATAAACGTTAATGAAAAAAAAATATTATATCAAAATTTAAAGGCTTACATGTCATCTTTTCATTAGCTTTTTAACAATTGGTGACAAAAAAAAGTCTATAATAAATAATCATTTTATAATTTTTCATAATCAAGAGCTAAAAAATTACTAATAATTGAATGATTATAAGTATATTTTACAAAAAAGAAGAAGCTTGTAAACGTAAAGCATCTTAACTAAGGTTTACAAAATTGAACTGGTAGTTGAATCGATCAGGCCACCAATTCGCGGTTCGTATGATTCAATTAAATAAATCATTAAAAAAATTTTTAAAAAAATATTTAAAAGAACAGTTCAATTGATTCAATTGGTTTTTTTTTATTTGGTTCAATTGATCCATACTAACTCATGGGTCAATTAATTTGATAGCTCTTTTTCAACTGATACCTCATTTGATTTTCGATCTAATTAGTCTTATGATTGATCCAATCTGATCCAAATCTTAACCGGTTGTAATTATTTGATTTGAAAGTTGCTGCAATTTTGCTTTTCTTGCTAACCCTTTTGCCTAAAAAGCCAAAAAAAAATTATTAGCTAAGTTTGATAAAATATATACAAAAAATGGAGACATCCAAAAGCTCAATATCATAATTTTCACATTTTTTCTTATTTCTCTTAATAATTCGGTTCTCATGGTTGGAACGAAAACTAACGGTTGAGATGACTTAGTCTCCACCGACTCAATTTTCACCGATTTCATAAGATTCACATTTGAATTATTCAACATCAATTAAAGTGAGTTGCCCTTGTAATTGTCGATATAGTTGCTGCCCTTTATGGCAAACACAAATATTTGTAGAAAAAGACTGATAATCGAACCAGTCAGGCCATCAGTCCTAGTTAGACAGGTTCTATCGATCCAACCGCTAGTTGCAAGTAAATAAATTATTAAAAATTCATAAAATTAAAAAATAATAAATATATTTAAAGATTATAAAAATCACTTTAGCCGTCGAGTTAACCGATTTTTTATCTCGATTCAATCAATTTGTACCAATTTATGAATTAATCAATTTGTGAATCTTACTCAATTTCAACAACATTGAAGAACACAAAGAGCTTCAACACTCAATTAATCAACTATTAAAATGGAAATGAAAGTTGACTTTGAAATCATTAACGTCTAGAGCAAGAGACGAAATAAACTTAGTCGAGTCTGAAGAATGAATAAACTAAACAGCTTGAGGAACTGGAAATAGTTCAAACAAAGCTGTGAGTGAGCTTGCACTATTCACCGTTGGAGCCAACATCAAATAGTGGACTTCATCGGTATATAGGAATATTTAGAGTGTTACCACTTCGTTCCCTTTACGACATGTTCTCTATGCTTTAATTCCATGGCAAAAAGAATAACAACAACAAACAAACGTACCCAAATTTTGAAAGATACCCAATCCAATTCCTCAAAAAAAAAAAAAACCCACTTTGTTAATTTAACCCAATAATTTCATTTTTTTAGCTTTCATTTACTTCATTAATGACGACCACCTCAAACTAAAAATAATAATTAATTGTGATAATAAATTTATATATTATGAATTGTATTATATTTTTGTGTAAAAAATATAAATTAAAGTAATGTGTAAATATTAAGAATTAATTTTTTAAAAATTAAGACTGAATTGACACAATATATACTTGTTAATGGCAAAAAAATTTATTATATCAAAATTTAAAAACTTATATGCCATCTTTTCATTAGTCATTTAACAGTTTGTGACAAAAAAAAAGAATTTATAATAAAAAATCATTTTATAATCAAGTGATTAAAAAATTACTAATAATTGAATGACTATGAATATAACCTATAAAAAAAATTGTAAACATAAAGCATCTTAACTAAAATTTACAGAATTAAACCGATAGTCAGACCATTAATTTGCACAATAAATTAAAAAAAATTTAAAAAGACAGTTTAATTAATTTTTTTAATTCTATTCTGATTTTCTATCTAACCAATCTAATTCAAATCTTAACAGGTTGTAATTATTAGATTTGAAAGTCGCTCCATTAATAACAGTGAGAAATACTTAATTATTGGAATAAAGACAGATATGAATTTCTTGTTGTTGATGGACAAAAAATATATATATATAAATGGCAGTAAAGCTCGAAAATTGTGACATAAGATCAGACGTCACTTATGATTGTGAAAGTCAAGCTCAACTGAACCTCTCTCATCGGGTTCATCATTGATTCACATAATATACTCACTGCTCACCCACACCACCCTATATGTACCTTTGGTAGCTGCTAAAACACCATGGACAACAAACCTGCCTCCATGGATTTGCCTACCCCAACAAGCTTGTTGAAGAAGAAGATGATGATAGCATGCTCAACAACAAGAAGCTTGGTGGCATTAAAACAATGCCATTCATTCTTGGTTAGTTCGCATTCTCTGTCCTTTCTTTTTTTCTATTTCACATTTCATAAATCCTTATGGTATTCAAAACCTGAGCAAAGTTAGTTCATTTTTATTTTATTTTTCATATTAAAAATTAAATATATTGTATTTTAATGTAGATTATTAAAAATAAGTATATTTTTAATGACTTAATAGAAGAAAAATATGTTAAATAATTAAATTAAATATTTTTAAAAAAAATTGTATAGGTACTGTTTACAAATATGGTAGAATTTAGAAAAAAGAATATTATAGGTCCGTGCATAGTCATAGATACCTCTACACCTGGTAAAAGTATTGTAAGATTTTTACATTAAGAATCAGATTATATTTTGTCCATTTACTTAAAATATGGATAAACTAATCCTTTTCTATTAAAAAAAAATCAATTTACTTTGTAATCTAACTATATATGAATTAATTTAACTATTTTTTAAATAAAAAGAACATAATACAATCTTGCTCCTAATATAATCGCTTGTGCATTATTTTAGCCTCTACACCCCTGTTGAAATGCAATAACTAGCCTTTCATTTCAGTGCATAACCTTTCTTATAAAGAACTTAAAAGCTGAAATTCAGATCCCCAATTTGTTAACTATTACATTACCCATGGACTGAATCCGGAATCGTAAACTAACTGTATTGGAAATTTGATTTGGACAGCAAATGAAATATGTGATAGATTTGCTTCAAGTGGATTCCATAGCAACATGATAACGTATCTGACTCAAGAACTAAACATGCCACTGGTTCAAGCCTCCAACACCCTCACCAATTTTGGTGGAACTGCCAGCTTTACCCCCCTCATCGGTGCTTTGGTTGCCGATTCATTCGCCGGTCGCTTTTGGACCATCACTGTTGGCTCCATCATTTACGAACTGGTATCGATCCCTTGCACTCATTTTGGATCCCTCACTGCCAAACTAGTTTTTCAGTAAGTTGGATCATGTTGCCCTTGTTGTTGCAGGGCTTGGTTAGCATCACCTTATCAGCAGTGCTACCATCGCTCCGTCCGCCCCCTTGCCCGACACAACAGAACTGCCAGGAAGCTTCAACGTTTCAACTGTGGATATTGTACATTTCACTTCTCCTCACATCGTTAGGCACCGGCGGCATTAGGCCTTGCGTTGTAACGTTCGCCGCGGACCAATTCGGCTCGGACAAAGTGATCACGGGTCAGTCCAAAAAGTGGAATTTCTTCAATTGGTACTATTTTAGCATGGGGTTAGCCACATTGACTGCCTTGACAGTGGTGGTTTATGTACAAGAGAATGTTGGTTGGGGTTGGGGTCTTGGAATCCCAACCATTGCCATGATCGTATCAATCATTGCCTTTGTTATAGGCTCACCCCTTTATAAGAAAATCGAACCAGGTGGCAGTCCACTGATTAGATTGGCTCAAGTCATTGTTGCAGCCTTTAAGAAAAGAAAGGAAGCTGCACCAGAGAATCCCAAGCTCTTGTACCAGAACAAGGAGCTTGATTCAGCCATTTCTCTTCATGGAAGACTTGTTCATACAGATCAATACAAGTAAGCCATGGTTCTTTATTTGTGTCCGATATTTAAGCGTATTCGAATGCTTGAATTGCTTATTCGATCTTTGTTTTCAGATGGTTAGACAAAGCTGCAGTAGTGACAGAATCCGAGTCTGTAAGTTCCAACCCACCTAATCTATGGAGGTTAGTCACAGTCCATAGAGTCGAAGAGCTTAAAACTATCATCCGAATGTTGCCAATTTGGGCTGCTGGGATTTTACTCGTCACCTCATCTTCACACCTGCATAGCTTCGTAATCCAACAAGCTCGAACGATGGACCGACACTTAACGAAATCATTCGAAATCCCACCAGCAAGTCTGTCCATCTTTGGCATCCTAACAACGCTCTCAGGCCTAGTCTTGTATGAACGCCTCTTCGTTCCGCTCGCAAGACGGTTTACTGGACACCGTTCGGGCGTCACGTGTTTACAACGAATGGGAATCGGTTTTGTCATCAACATCGTGGCCACGATCGTTTCATCGTTCATCGAGATCAAAAGGAAATCCGTCGCAGCCCATCACAACTTGCTGGATGATCCCAAAGCCATAGTTCCCATCAGTGTGTTCTGGTTAGTCCCTCAATTCTGCCTCCACGGCATAGCCGAAGTTTTCATGTCAGTTGGACACTTGGAGTTCCTGTACGACCAGTCGCCGGAAAGCATGCGAAGCACGGCGGCAGCCCTGTATTGGACAGCCATTTCCATGGGGAATTACATTGGGACATTGCTGGTTTCGCTTGTTCATAAATACACAGGTGAAAACAGTAACTGGTTGCCAGATAGGAATCTGAACAGGGGAAAACTTGAATATTATTATTGGCTTGTTAGTGGGATCCAAGTCCTGAATCTCATTTATTACATAATTTGTGCTCATCTTTATACTTACAAACCATTAGAAGAGGTTAAAGAGGAAGAAGAAGAAGATGGTGAATTCAATGGAAAGAAGATTTCAGAAAAAGGAGTTGAGCTTGATAGAAACGAAACAGCTTAGTTGGCTTTGCTATTAAGGGAGTTATGTTAGTCGGGGACTCGGGTCTGTCTGATATGAATATGATCAAATTTTCATGTATCTACCACGTTTTTACTATCATATCTTTATATTTTATCTATTAAATGCGATATTTCAAATATTTGAAATGTTTAAGCATTTATTTAATAATGAATGTTAATGAAGGGGTTTACAAGCTCAAGATTTATTAATATAGCTTTTGATGAACTATAATGTATGTCACCATCATTTCTACTTTACCATTAAAAATTTTATTAATCCACTAATAAATTATTGGACTTTTGATTAAAGTTAAAGGACATCTTTATAATTAGTTCAATTTATTTACAAAATGAAGATTTCAATAATAACATCATCAAAATTTGAATACTTTAATATACAGTATCACCATATTTAAGTATTTAAATTAAATATAAAATTGGTACCCGAATTTATTCATTTCTCCCATATTGATACTTATTTGTTTTTGTCCTAGGTTGGTACCCAAACTTTGTTTCTATCCACTATATTGGTATCTGAGACTAAAGTCGTTAATTTTTTGCTGACATGGCAATGTTGACCAATCATGCATCGTCATGTGACGTCCTCTTGCACCTCCTTTTCTTTTATTTTTTTCTTTTTCTTTTTCTGACTTGATCTTTTTGTTTCTTTCTTCTGTTAGGAGCCCAACAAATTCTCCCTCACTTTCTCACTATCCAATCAATTCTAAGTTGGAAAGTTTTGTTAATTTATTAAATTGCTGAACTAATGTAAAAAAAATTGCAATCAATTCATTTCACAATTTCTACAATATTTTTTTTAGAAATTAAAAAAAATAATTAAACATATGAACAGCTAAAATTAAACTTATTGGAAGTGTTATAGTACATTGATGGTAGCAATATATAGAAAACCTTAAGAGTTGTATTGAGAAAAAGAAATACTAACATTTGATTACATAACAGTGTTGGATTACACAACTCTAGTTTTTCTGGGGGATGTACAATTATGCGTAGCCAAGTTTGCAGCATGAAGAAAGTTGTGGGTTTTGTTTTGCATTATTTGCTAGTGTATAATTGCAATTCTAAAGTGAGAGAATCTGTATTTAGTTTTTTACAGGTAAAAAAAAAAAAAGAAACTTGGATCTTTTATGCAGCCGTTGATATGCAAAAATACCAAATATCCTTTGGTTTTTCATGGTTTTTTTGCTGCCTTTGAAATACTAAAAATACCAACTATCCTTTAGCTATTGATGTGCAAAAAAATATGTATTTAGTTTTTTTTTTTCTCATACTTCCTAGAAAACAAACAGAAAAAAAAAATCCAATTACCCAAAACTGAAAAAAAGGTAAAAAAAGTTGAATGAGAAAATCCAAAAATGAAGATGGATCAAGACTTTAAATATAAAATAATGATAACTCAAAACCTATAAGCTAAAAAGAAAGCAAAGAAACAAAAAAAAAATCCATTTTTTTTGTTCTTTCTCGTATTTTCTCAAGAAACAAATAGAAAAAATTCAACTACTCAAAAATTTTATTAATTATCGAGTTTCAATAATGAGTTCTTCATTTCAGGTCTATCGGGTAATCCAGATATTTGTAACTTAAATTTGAACTCACTTCCTCCACACCCAAAAATCAAACCTAATAACTTCTACGTCGAACAAAGAAGCAACAATAGTAGCAAAAGATGAAGGAGAGGAATTGAAATCAACCAGTGAAAGCAAACGTGTTTAGCAGAAAAAAAAATGAGAAAAGGGAATTGGGAAGAAGAAAGGTCATAGGGAAAAAGAAGAGAAAAGAAAAATAGGAAGAAGAAAGGCGATCATGAAAAAGGAAAAGAAAAAAAAAAAAGAGATTAGAAAGAAGAAATGTCATCTAAAAAAAGAAACAAAAATAGTTTTAAAAATATTTTTATTGATTTTTAATTTTTTTATTATGACTCATCATGATGTCATTTATTCCACGTATAACAATTTTATTCCGCCACCTGTCCTGAATTTAACATTGTTAGTCTTCGGTATCGATATAGTGGACGAAAAAAAAGTTGGAGTATCAATCTAGGACCAAAAAAAACTATAAATATCAATATAAGAGAAGTAGATAAGTTCGGGTATCAATTTTATGTTTAACCCTATATAATTAAAAAAAAAATCAAAATTTTTTCCTATAGTTATACCATAAGAACATGTCCAGATAAATTTGAGGCAAAAAAACAGCTTCAACACAAAACCTTCAATTATTTTTCTTAATTTTCTAAAAAAAATCAAATTATTTCTTTACTTTTCTAAACAATCAAACAACCAAATAAAATTCCAAAAATTAAAAGAGAATTTAAAAAATAGTTTTGGTTTACAAAGGAAAAATTGTAAAAGGAAAATTTCGAACTCTCCCACCAAAAAACAAAATTCCATCTTTTAGCTAATTCTTTTTATTTTATTATGTTTTGATTCTTTTTAATTAACGGGTTTCTTTAGTTCAGATTATCATTGTCTTATTTTATTTTTTATTTTTTAAAATTTTGTTTGGTTGTTTGATTGTTTTAAAAAGTAATGAAATAATTTGGGGTTTTTTTTATAGAATATTAAGAAAAAAATGAAGATTTTGTGGAGAAGTTATTTTTTCGAGTAAATTTAGATTAAAAAAGCCATTTTAAAAAAATAATTAGAGATTTAGGTTGTTTTTCTTCCCGAATTTAGGGAAAAGAGAAAAACAGAAAAACACGTCCTATAGGAACTGTTTTCTGTTGAGGTGGCACCTAGGACGCGCTTTCAAGCTCCCTACTGTCACCTCAGTAGAAAACGCTTCTTGCAAAATGCGTTTTTTGTTTCTAATTTTTTTTTGTTGGGTATTGAAAATTTGGAGATAAAGATTTATTTGTGTTTGTGTTTGTGTTTGTGTTTGAGGTAGACATTGTGATAGTTTTAAGGTATGTTTGAATTCATAGTGACACGATGGTGCTCGAAAGCCCACACATTTCATCTATCGTGTGGGGACGGAACTATCACATTAGAAGCTCATTGCATTGCAACTCAAGCTCCTAGTTCATAGTGGTCATATAATGACGGGTTGAAGTATAAATAAGGCTCTCAATTGACGGTGGTTATACGATTACAGGTTCAAATATAACTCGGGCCCCTAGTTGACAGTGGTTATGCAGTCATGGGTTCAAGTTTCATGAAAGAGGATATTTTATAAACCTCATACATAAGTTTGAGACCATAATCATATGGGAAGACAAAGGGGCTTTCCAATATAATCAACTTATTCTTTTTCTCCATATTCACCAAAGGTAGTACCTTTAACCTTATTGTCTATAACCTATGACAGAGATAGGGGCAAAAAGACTTTTAAAGGGAGGAATGATTGTGACGGTGAAGAAAAAGCTGAAACTCGAGTCAAGGAGGGGGCATCAATTGTAGTTATTAATGAGTTCTTTAATCATAACCATTATTGTCGCCCTGAGTCACGTTTCAGCTTTTCTCCATCAGCACAGTCATTCTTCTCTCTGAAAGTCTTCTTGCCCCTAACTCTGTCACAAGTTATTGATAATGAGGTTATGGATATTACCTTTAGTGGAGATGGAGAAAAAAATAAGTTGATTATATTAGAAAACCCATTTGTTTTTCCTATGATTATGGTCTCAAACTTATATATATGGTTTATAAAGCATCCTCTTCCGGTGGCATTAAACTTCAACCCATTACCGTATAACCACAGTAAACTTGGAGACCTAGTTGCAATGCGATGAGCTTTTAAGGTGATGGTTCCATCCTCATACGACAAATGAAATGTGTGGGTCTCTAAGTGCCGCGGCATCACTATGAACTCAAATAGACCTTAAAACTATCACAATATCTCCATCAAACACAAACACAAATAAATCTCTTCCTCCAAAAATTTCAACACTCAACAAAAACAAACAATTTAGAAGAGATTTTTTTATTTTCTAAGGGACAGTAGGCAAGAAAGTTGATGGAGTAGGGGGAGAAAAACCCCTTTTATTTAGGCAAATGGGGAGAAATTTAAAAAAATATAAATTATGTGGGAGCCTATGACCGTCTAAGATTCCCAAGATAGGATGTCTGAAAATTATCCTGAGATTCCCAGGTTCTGAAAATTTTTCACGGGTTAAGGTTAGGGTTAAAAATGTGAGGGAAGAAAATGCCTCATACAAGAGTCGTTTTTAGCTGAGGTGGTAGCAGAGACGCTGAAAGTGTGCCCTGTAGGATGCATTTTCAGCAGAGGTGGTTGTTAAGCAGGCTGAAAGCACGTCTTACAGGGCGCGCTTTAAGCGTCTTTGCTGCCACCTCAATTGAAAAGCTTTTTACTGAATGTGTTTTCTTCCCTCACATTTTCAACCCTAACCTTGAACCCAACCCTATCCTTAAACCAAATATCCTAGAGCCAAAGAATCCTGAATAAAATTCAAACATCACATCTCAAAAAATTTTGAAAAATGCTTCTAAAAGGAAATGTTTTAAAAAAAAACTATTCAGAATTTTTAGGAAAACGCTTCTTGTTAGAAGATTTTTTTAGACTTTTCATATCCAATCTTTTCCAACATTTTGAAGTTATGTTTAATTTCCAGAGGTAGTATTTCTTATAAAATGAATACATTTTGTGTAGAGGTTTCATACTAAAATTTCGAGCAAATTATTTAATAAGGAGATTTGCATAACGAGAATATTGTTTTTGTTAAAAAATTGAATTTAAAAAATCTACACAACAAAGTAAATTAGTTCAAGTAAATGTTGTTGTTTGAATTTGGATAATGCGTACTAATTTTTCTATATAGTGTTTTGGTTTTAAACATATGAACCAGGTTATTTGGTTGAAGATGATTAGACGATTTAAAGTCGTTATTTATTGCAATGGTCAAATTTGTGACACAAAAATTGAGATTGTTTTTGTATTAGGCCAGTCTACAAAAATGGCTTTCAACTCTAGCATAAAATTGCACGAACTTTGGTAAAAAAAATTAGAAGAAAAGTGGTCAATTCAAGTAAGAGAAGAATTTCAAGCTTGAAATATAGATATCTAACGTCACTGAAACCCGTTAGGTATGATATATTTGAGCTCACAAGCAATATGGAGGTCGAGGCGATGCTTAATTCGCATTGCTATAATGGATAAGCTATACTAGAGTTATATGCCCACTTTGTTGACGTCGATGAAGGTGTTTCGTGTTCGATAACAGTTCTAGTTAATGCTTACCAAGAAGAAGAAGCAGAAAGTGTAACACCCATAACCCGTATCCGTCACTGGAATAGGGTTACGAAGCATTACCAGAGTTTACAATTCAAACGAACATAATTTTAAAACATTTCAAATAGGGACACACGACCGTGTCCCAGCCCGTGTCCATGGCCGTGTAACTCACTGACTTGGGTAACACGGCCAAGCCACACGCCCGTGTGCCAGGCCGTGTACCCTTCAAAATAACCCCACACACTCATGTGCCAGGTCGTGTTCTAGGCCACGTAACAGCCTAACTTGCAACACTTTGAAAGCTACAGGGGACACACGGCCGTGTTGCCTGGCCATGTGTCACACATGGCCGTGTTGCCTGGCCGTGTGTCACACACACACGGCTAAGACACACGCCTATGTGGACAAAAATATGTCATTTTACAAGCCATTTTTCTCACCCATTTTGGCATGTACCTACAACCAAAATTTTGCATATATACAAGCTATAATAGGGCACCAAAATCATGCATATTCTAGCTATTCAAACATGGTATAAGATCATACAACCAATATGCCCTTAGGCACCTTAAATGACAACATGAAACATGTATAACCATGTACCCCAATTTGGCCAAAATAATCATCTAACTTCTAAGCATAATTGTATCGATACATATTATTGAATTTACTTACCAAAACATACTAAATGGTGCAAAATGCCATTCAAATACTAACATTAACATTTATAAATGTCATTCACAATAAAGTACCAATTCACCATTTTTCCAAACATGTCAAACACTTATCAAAAATTAAGCATCATAACTACTTAAAATCAAACTAATTCACATAGCATACTTGAAGTATTCAATCATCTTCATATGACACCAAAAGATTTATACAACTTCTACTTATATAGGTTCCAAAAGTTTTACCTAATTAAGCATACAATTTCAACGATCTCAACTAGAAACAAACATAACAAGTTACTTACAATATTTACATCCATACAAAAATATTCAAGTACTATAGACCCTTTCCTAATACATGCCACTTAAACCAATAAACAAGAACCAAAATGACTACCGAGATGTTGATGATAGTGTGCAAGCTTCCTAGTCGATCCAATCAAAGCAACGATTCTGTAATAACCTGTTTTTGCTCGGGCCCATAATTAAATAAATAAAACCAGAAACATTTATGTTATTTATGATAATATGTGCATAAAGTGATAATGTATATTGTGTAATTTATGCTATTATTTATTATTCCCTATAGTATATTTGCATAAAATGATAAGCATATATTATGTAGCTATGTTTATTAAATGTTAATTTCTCGTAAAATGTAAAATACATCACTATTTTCAAAACAAAAACATCTCGTTTAATTCAAAAGGAATTTTTTTTTAAAAAGTGAGGCAATGTTTTGATATTTAAGAATTCGGGAAGTAGTGCCCTAACATGCTGGGTTGCGATTTCTCGTTTGTTTAAAATATCTAAAATATCTTTTTAAAAGAGTTTTACAAATCACAAGATAATTTTAGTTCCGAAAGTTCAAAGATATTGTGTCCAATTATGCTGGATATGATGTTTGTACTCTTTTGAAGCGAAGGAATCTTGATACTTTTAACTTAAAATATTACGGTTTTAAGAAAATCTCATTTCTAAATTCTTTCAAATTTCTGACATTAAGACAAAATTATTCAATTTGGTACCAACTTTGGGTGTTACGAGGGTGCTAATCCTTCTTCGTACGTAACCGACTCCCGAACCTATTTTCTCATAATTTCGTAGACCAAAACATTTTATAAAGTGATCCAATCACACTTTAAAAGATTGGTGGCGACTCCCGTTTTTGTTTTTTTAAAACCCGCTTTTAAGGAGGTTTCGACAGCTTGGCGACTCCGCTGGGGACGTTAAGAGAGTCAAGCCAAGAAATTGAGTATTTTCTGTCTTAATGTTGGAAGTTTGAAAAATTTAAAATTTGATCCTTTTTACATGTTTTTGTTGCATATGTTTGTTACCTTATTGTTGTACATTGCATTTGCATGACCGTTGTGGTCGCACCCTTAAGTGGGAGTGAGAAGCTATGCTTTCATGAGGTTTTCACCTTCGTACGAGCTAGTGGATTGCTTCCAGGATACAGTACCTATGTCTTCGTGAGATTTTCATCTCCGTATGGCCATAGGGAAATGTGTCCCCCTGAACCGAACTTTGTCTATATGAGCCTATAATGGGTGAGGATCGAGGAATCTACTGGTTCAGGTACCCTCGCTTTAGAACTAAAACTCATATAGTGAACTTTAAGTGTTGACCCTAGAGAAATAGAGATAGCCTTTAGTAAGTTACCCTTGTAAGTATTTGCTTATCATTTTTTATATGATACTGACTTACTTTTATTTTGCTGTTATTCCATGTCATTTGGCATTTAAAGGTATCGATTCACGGCTCGATTTCTAGATTAGAAAGTTTTGTAATGAGAAACGAATACCTTAATAAAGTGGAAGACAATGTTTCTGTCTGTACCTGGTCAGAGAAAACCCAGTTAGAGAAAGGAGATAGTGTCACAGAGGGGTATACGTCAGAGTTATGGGACCTCACCCGTGTTAATTCGACGCAGAATGAGTTGTAGGAGCTGAAAAACATTTGGGCCCAGTGGGATGACGAGGCTAAGAAGCTTTTCTATCAGGATTATGGAGACCTTCCCTATTTACTAGACGTCAAAGTAGATAGGCACTTGTTTCGAGCTATGGTACGCCTCGAACGGAACCGCTTATAGTTGCTTTACATTTGGTGATGTTGATCTTGTACCTACTCTGGAGGAGTATACGACTTTACTACGTTGCCCGAGGATTCAGGGTCACAAGGCTTATGTTAGGCCTACTAGTCTTCCAGCTTTTATGAAGAAGTTGGTAATGATTACTGGGATGAGTGAGTAGTGGGCTGTAGCTCGTGTGCAGTAAAAGGGTGATAGTAAGTGTGTTCCATGGGCCGTCTTGAGGGATTTGATATCGACGCATCCAGACGTGAAGAAAAGGGTCAATGTTCTGGCTTTGAGTATTTACGGCATGGTGATTTTCCCAAAGGCGTTGGAGCATATAGATGAGGCGGTTGCGGATTTATTCTATCGACTCGGTAAACAGAACACACTTGTGCCCGCAATCCTAGCTGAGACGATAAGATCCTTGAGCACATGTTGAAGAGCAGGTGAAGGAAGGTTCATTGGATGTGCACAGTTGTTGTTGGTTTGGTTTCATAGCCATTTCTGGAAGCTTGATAAGGTTCCTTGCCGAGCATTCTTTGAGGGTTATTCTCCTTTAAAGGAAGCAGTGGACAGGCATAGGAGAGATGATATTTCGGAAGAGAGGTGAATAGATATTCTGTAGAACCTTCGAGAGGAAGATGTTATGTGGAAGGCTCCTTGGTTGGTTCCTAGTGAAATTCTTTACCAATATGGCAGTTTTGATTGGGTCCCTTTGCCAGGAATTTAGGGAGTTGTTGGATATACACCATTGCTTGTTCTAAGGCAATATCAAGCGAGGCAGTTCATACAGGCTACGCAGGGTTTAGCTCAGAGTGATTTCTCTTATAAAGGAGATCACTACAAGAAGAGGATGCGAGAGATGTCTGAGGCTTGGAAGAAGCCTTTCTGCATGAAGATCTTGACTGTAGGCTCGGTGTCAACCCTTGAGTATAAAGGTTGGTTTAGTAGGAGAGTCAACGATAATATCCCTAGGCCAATTTTGGGAGCGGCTCGATCATTAGAGGAGAACTTACGAGTGATTCCATCAGAGTTAGAGGTTATGAAGCAAGAGTTCGAGAGAAAGAATTCAGAACTTGAAAAGAGGATTGAGAAGCTCGAAGAGGAAAAAATATGCTTAAGTCTCGACGTCGATGTTCAAAAGATAAAAGTTGAGAAGGTGAAAAAGGAAAAGAGAAAGATCGAGGAAGATCGAGATGATTTAAAGACGCACTACAAGAAGGCCCAGTAACATTGAAAAGGGTCGGATTAGGGAAATCTTCAGAGCAATGGCAACATGAGATTCAAGAGGAAAGAGCCAAACCCGAGTATTGGGAGAAAAAGTTCCAAGAGATGCAGTCGCGTAATCAGGCTCTAGAAAAGGAAAATCAAGGACTAAAAGTTAAGATGACAGAGCTTGGACAATCTATTCATCATCACCGAAGTCGTAACTCTGCGATCGAGTTAAAGGTAAGCTTAGATGAGATTGAGAAAATGAAGCGCAACATTGAAGGGTTGGAAGCAGCACTACAAGACTGTGAGCTACGGATTGAGCAGCTCGAGGCAAGAGAAGAACAGTGGAAGGGAGAACTTTACCATCTTCAGAATCAAGTGGGAGATAGAGATCATGTTATGGAGAAAGCCCTAGTTCAGATTAGAGAGGTTGCCGAACACTTGCAGGATTTGGCAATACAAGCTAGAACACTGAGTATAATGTATGAGTCATCGTCAGACAAAGGGCGAGAATTAGTATTGTTTTTAGATAGGGTTAAGACTCTAGGCCTACGGGCGAAAGTGTATTTGTAATTCGTTTTATGCAAAGATTTTTTGTTCCTTAAGTAACGTTTTCTAAAATGAAACTGAATCGGAATCGACATCTTTTTGCATTCATGCATTTGCATTTCATCACATCATATACATTCAAGTTTATAGAAAGACCCTAATTAGTTAAAATTATTAGGAAAAAGAGAGTAAGAGAAAGAAAATCTAGAAGCAACAAATCCTTACGATACACGCGCTAAGTCGAAGAATATGGACTAAAGGTTTGAACAACTACAGAAGGATATGCAGGACCAATTGCAAGAGCAATTGGCAAAATTGCAAAATGACATGAGGGAGCAAATGTTGGAGGCTCAAAGGAACATGATGACTGAGATGGCTCACCTACTGAGAGCCACTGATAAGGGAAAGGCTCCCATGGCAATCACTGAAGAGGATAATGAGGGTCATCCTCCTGGTTTCACTCCACCTCATGTACAAACCCAACCTGAGGCATATCCCCGAGGGCCGTCTGTCACGATAAGGCCTCAACAGGGTCAAGTCGATACCGGGATCCCCATAAATTTCTCAACTGGCTCTGGATTCAATTTGGCAACAATCCTGCAAATTCTATCATTCTTGACTTAGACATGGCTGAAAAAGATGATTTAAGGACTGAGGCTGCAAGAGAGTTGGAAGAACGCTGCAAATGGTTAGAGAAAAAATTCAAGGCTTTAGAGAATGCTGGTGGGCATCATAGAGTTGATGCCAAAGATCTAAGCTTGGTCCCAGACTTGGTGCTTCCTCACAAATTCAAGATACCTGTATTTGAGAAGTACAACGGGACTACTTGCCCAAAAGCCCACATTACGATGTTCTGTAGGAGGATGACTGGATATGTGAATAACGATCAACTGTTGATCCACTATTTCCAAGATAGTTTAGTTGGAGCAGCAACCAAGTGGTATAATCAACTAAGCCAGACCAGAATAAGTTCATGGAGAGATCTTGTACAGGCCTTCATGCAGCAGTACAATCATGTGACTGATATGACTCCGGATAGGATCACACTACAAAACATGGAGAAAAAACCTAATGAAAATTTTAGGCAATATGCACAAAGATGGAGAGAGGTGGTAATGCAAGTTCAACCACCGTTGTTGGAGAAGGAGACTACCATGTTGTTTATCAATACTTTAAAAGCTCCATTCATCACTCATATGATTGGGAGCACCACTAAAAGCTTTACTGATATAGTCATGGTGGGGGAGATGATCAAGAATACCATAAGAGGTGGAAAAATAGAGGGGGAAACAACCAAAAGATCGGCCCCAAGAAGAAAGGATAGTGAAGTGAATAACACAAGTACCTTTAATACAAGGGCAATCACAGTTGGTCAACCTAAGACAGCGGTGGTTGAGCAACAGAGTTCTCAAAAGAAGGAGTCGGGTACAAGGTAGAATTCTGAAATGATACAATTCACACCTATTTCCGTGACGTATCGTGAGCTTTATCAAAACTTATACGATGCACATGCTATTTCTCCTTTTCATCTAAAACCATTGCAGCCCCCATATCCCAAATAGTATGACGCAAACGCCAGATGCGAATACCATGCTGGAATACCGGGGCATTTGATTGAAAATTGTACCAGTTTCAATAAGGCCGTAGAAAGGCTTATTAAGATGAGAGTAGTTAAGTTCGACAATACCCCTAACACTGAAAACCCGTTGCCAAATCATAATGATTAAGGAGTGAATGCCATTGGCGAAACCAGCGAGAGAAGAATAAAGGAAGATGTTGTTGAGGTGAGGATGCCTATGAAAGTGATTTAGGAGGAGATGATGAAGAGAGATATGTTAACCTCTAAAAATGAGAGAGGAGAAATAAGGAACTATGGTGAGTTACATGAAATTCAAGATTGTGAAGAATTCAAGGCCTTAGTGCAAGGCCTTATAGACAATAAAGAACTACAAATTTTTAAAAATAACTCTTGTGAAGAACAAGTATATGTGCTGGAGGATGAACAGAAAGGAACTAGCCGGCCAAGGATTATTATTTCCCTGCTGGGGAATAATGAAGGGGGAGCACAAATAGTGCCTAATGTCATTATCCATAAGCCTACGTCTTTCCCTTATAGTGATAGCAAGAGGGTACCATAGAGTTATAACTGCAGTATGATAGTGCCGGAGGAGGAGAATATAGCCAGCACGTCTAAATATGTACAAGTTGAGGTTCCCATACACGGAGTGGGAAGTGGTATGATACAATGAGCGTCAGAGAGGAGCCCACAAAAATAAAGAATGCTAGTGCAGAGAAGGAGAAAGAGGTTGAAATGCCTGTCAATGAGCCAGTAAAGGAGGAGGAGGTTAAGGAATTTCTAAAGTTCCTTAAGCATAGCGAGTATAGCGTGGTTGAGTAGCTGCGTAGGAAACCGACTCGCATATCGGTATTGGCCCTACTTCTGAGTTCTGAGGTGTATCGGAATGCATTGATGAAGGTGCTCAACACATATGTCACCCATGACATATCCGTTAACAAGCTGGATCAGTTGGTGAATAACATAAGTGCGGATAATTTCATCTACTTTAATGATGATAAAATCCCACCGGGGGGCAGGGGGTCAACTAAGGCCTTGCACATCACAACTCGATGCAAGGGGTATACACTCACAAGCGTGCTTGTCGATAATGGATCAGCCTTGAATGTTCTACTGTTATCTACATTGAACAAATTACCTATTGATGATTCTCACATGAAGACATGCCAAAATATGGTAAGAGCCTTCGACGGTACAGAAAAGAAGGTGTTGGGAAGGATTGACATCCCTTTAGAAATTGAGCCGAATATATACGAAGTAGATTTCTTGGTGATGGATATCAAGCCTTCCTACAATTGCTTATTAGGCAGGCCATGGATACAATCAGCAGGAGCGGTGCCCTCATCATTGCACCAGAAATTAAAGTTAGTGACAGATGGACGGTTGGTAACCATCAATGCGGAGGAGGATATTATAGCCACAGTCACTAGCAAGGCCCCTTATGTTGAGACGGACGAAGAGTCTATCGAGTGTTCCTTTCGCTCTTTAGAATTTGTGAATGCAACCTTCATTTCAGAAGGAAGTGAGCTATCAGTGCCAAAAATAACAAGAGCTACGAGGATGGCTCTACAAATGATGGTGGGAAAAGGAGCCTTACTAGGAAAAGAGTTAGGAAAATACCTGCAATGAGGGGCTCAAATCTCAGAATTGAAAGAGAGGAGAGATCGCTTTGGTCTGGGCTTCAAGCCAGACTATAAGCAAAGGAGGAAGGAAGTTGAGAAGCACCAAGAGGGAAGAAAGGCACACCTTAATAGAAGAGAAGTGGAGTGAGAGCCGATGACATTCCCTCCAATATCCCAAACCTTCATATCGAGAGGGTTACTCATAGAAGAAAGTCATCAGATCAATGCTATACAAGATGAAGGATTGAAGCGAGAAAATCTTGAGGGCGTTCGCCCTTACAAACTGAGAAGCTCTCTGAACAATTGGACTGCGGAAGAACTTTCTGTAGTCTTTAAGAATTTTTCAGAGTAATTTCTGAAACATTCTAGTTACTCTAGGGCCTAGGAGTCATAGGATTACATTTGTGAAATAGGTTTACGATCATCTGTTATTTTTTTAATAAAACATAACTGTTATCAATTTGAACGAGTATTGTTTCATTTTTATCAACC
Organism: Gossypium anomalum; assembly: GCA_025698475.1. Taxonomy (NCBI): domain Eukaryota; kingdom Viridiplantae; phylum Streptophyta; class Magnoliopsida; order Malvales; family Malvaceae; genus Gossypium; species Gossypium anomalum. The sequence continues at coordinate 67,444,346 of CM046965.1, forward strand.
AATATTCCTTTAAATTTTGGGCAATTCTTATTCTTTCATTCATAGCACATAAATAATCATTCTTAAATTTATTCATTCTTTGTATATTCTTTATACTTCACAGATCCTTAGATATTAATGACATGAGTACTGATATATCAAATCCTGATTTCTCTCGCGAGCAAGACATGTGTTTAGAAGAATCTCAGGATTTTGAAGATGTCCAGGATGGTGATGTGTCTCTGGATCTTTTGAGGATGGTAAAACAGGTTGAGAAACAAATTATGCCATATAAAAAAGAGGCAATAGAGAATGTAGCCCTAGAATAAGGGAAGGAGGTGAAAATTGGCACGCATATTGCAGAGGATACAAGGCAAGGACTGATTGAGTTGCTATGCGAGTTCAAGGATATCTTCGCATGGTCCTATCAAGATATGCCGGGGTTAAATACTAATATTGTGGTGCATTGTCTTCCAATAAGACATGATTGTAAGCCAATCCAACAGAAGTTACGAAGAATGAGGCCAGATATCGTATTAAAAATAAAAGATGAAGTCAAGAAGCAGTTCGATGCAAGATTCTTACAAGAGGTAAAGTACTCTGAATGGGTAGCTAACATTGTACCAGTTCCTAAGAAGGATGGGAAGGTATAAATGTGCGTTGATTACAGAGATCTGAACAAAGCTAGCCCAAAAGATAATTTCCCTCTGCCACACATAGACACTTTGGTAGATAATTCAGCGGGATATTCGTTGTTCTCCTTCATGGATGGTTTCTCAGGGTACAATCAGATAAAGATGCATCCTGAGGACATGGATAAAACGACCTTCATAAGCTTGTGGGGTACCTTCTGTTACAAGGTAATGCCCTTTGGGTTGAAGAATGCAGAGGCAACATATCAGAGGGCTATGGTGACTTTATTTCACGATATGATGCACAAAGAAATTGAGGTATATGTCGATGATATGATTGCCAAATCTCGAACAGAGAAGGAATATATTGAAGTTTTAAAGAAACTATTCTTGAGATTAAGGAAGTTTCAGTTAAGACTTAATCCGGCAAAGTGCACTTTCAGAGCTAGGTCGGGAAAATTACTAGGCTTTGTGGTCAGCGAAAAGGGAATAGAAGTTGACTCAGACAAAGTTAGAGCTATACAAGATTTTCCTTCACCACGTACTCAGAAAGAAGTTCAGGATTTTCTTGAAAGGTTGAATTATATTACTCGGTTTATTTCACAATTAACTGAGAAATGTGACCCTATATTTCGCCTCCTTAGAAAACACAACCAAGGTACTTGGAATGAGGAATGCAAGAATGCCTTTGATAAAGTCAAGCAATACTTATTAAACGCTCCAGTACTATCTCTACCTAGTCCAGATAAACCATTAATTCTATACTTGTCTATGTTTAATAATTCCATGGGATGTGTGTTTGGTCAATATGACGAGTCGGGAAGAAAGAAAAGGCGATATACTACCTCAGTAAAAAATTTACAGAGTGTGAAATGAGATATTCGCCAATTGAGAAATTGTGTTGTGCTTTAATCTGGACGACTCGAAGGTTAAGACAGTACATGTTATATCATACTACTTCGCTTATTTCAAAACTTGACCCTTTGAAGTAAATGATGGAGTCCACAGCTTTGAATGGGAGAATGGCAAGGTGGCAAATTCTGCTTTCAGAGTTTGACATAGTTTATGTGAGCCAAAAGGCTATAAAAAGAAGCGCGATAGTGGAATTTCTAGCTAGTAGAGCTCTAGAGGACTATGAGCCATTGAATTTCAATTTCCCAAATGAGGAGTTGATCTGTGTGGCAACTACAGAGGATTGTCCTTGGAAGTTGAGCTTTGATGGGGCATCCAATGCAGTGGGAAATAGAATTGGGGCAGTCCTGATATCCCCAAATGGCGATTATTATCCATTCACATGCAAGTTAGATTTTGATTGCACAAACAATATGACCGAATATGAAGCATGTATCATGGGACTCCGAGCGGCTATAGCACGGGAAATAAGAACCTTGGAAGTATATGGAGACTCTGCGTTGGTAATTTACCAGCTTAGAGGTGAATGAGAGACAAGGGATCCTAAATTGATCAATTACCGAAAGGTAGTCTTAGGGTTACTTGAGGAGTTTGATGACATCACTTTCAATTATATCCCGCGAGACAGAAACCAGATGGCAGACGCTTTAGCAATCTTGGCTTCAATGATTAGAGTGAATAAAAAGGAAGAGATGTGACCCATTTAGATGAGTATCTTTAAGACTCCAGCTCGCTATTGTAACATTGAGGAAGAATAAAAGGATGATAACCCTTGGTATCAGGATATATTACGGTATGTGAGAGATCGTAAATATCCAGAACAGGCAAATGAAAATGATAAGCGAACTTTAAGGAGATTAGCTTGTGATTACGTTTTGGACGGGGACATCTTATACAAAAGAAGAAAAGACCAAGTACTGTTGAGATGTGTTGACGCCGTGGAGGCTAAGTTAATCTTGGAAGAAGTTCACGAGGGTGTTTGTGGGATGCACGCTAATGGTTTCACGATGGCTAGACAAATCATGAGGTTTGGATATTATCGGTCTACTATGGAAGGGGATTGTATCAACTACGCCAAGAAATGCCATAAATGTTAGATTTACAGAGACAAGATTCATGTACCATCTTTACCTCTACATGTTATGACTTCTCCATGGCCTTTTTCCATGTGGGGCATGGATGTTATTGGGCCAATATCACCAAAAGCTTCAAATGGGCATCACTTCATTTTTGTGGTCATTAATTGCTTCACAAAGTGGGTAGAAGCTGCTTCTTATGCAAATGTTACCAAGTCGGCTGTAAGTCGATTCTTGAAGAAAGAGATCATTTGTCAGTATGGTATGCCTGAAAGGATAATATCAGACAATGCATTGAACTTGAACAACAGAACGATAGTAGAAGTTTGTAGTCAGTTCAAGATTAAGCATCATAATTCATCTCCATATCGCCCAAAGATGAATGGGGCAGTAGAAGCTGCTAACAAAAACATCAAGAAGATAATGGGGAAAATGACTGAAACCTACAGGGATTGGCATGAGAAGTTACCGTTTGCACTCTTAGCTTATCGAACGTCTGTCAGAACCTCTACTAGGGCAACTCCTTTCTCGCTGGTTTATGGGATGGAAGCAGTATTACCCATTGAAGTTGAAATACCTTCCCTTCGAATTTTATCGGAGATAAAGTTGGATGAGGCTGAATGGATACAATCGCGATATGATCAGTTGAACTTGATTGAGGAAAAGAGGTTAAGGGCCATTCACCATGATCAGATGTATCAGAAGCGAATGATGCGAGCTTACGACAAGAAAGTACGACCAAGAGAATTCCACGAGAGAGATCTTGTTTTGAAAAAGATTATTCCCATTCAGAAGGACTTTAGAGGAAAATGGATGCCGTCCGGAATAAGAGTCATATTCATAAACATTTTGCATTATAACAGGTTTAATTAGGAGCATTTGACTCATTTCGATCATAGCATCCTAATCATTAGACATGAACTCATACACATTATACAGGTTATGTCCTTCAAAGGATAATGAAGATTGATGCGCCTTAACCCCCTAAGCAGTAGGGTAATAGGCTAAAGCATAGCAGATCTGACCTTCAAGTGTTTACGCTGAAGCAGATCTAAGATGATTTGGCATCTCTGTATTGTCAGAGAACAAATCAAAGAAACAGATTTGGCATCTCTGTATTCGACGAAGAGCAGATCAAAAACATAGCAGATCTAACTTTCGTATGTTTCCATATCAAAGTAGATCCAAGATGATTTGGCGTCTCTGTATTATCAGAGAGCAGATCGAAGATAGTAGATTTGGCATCTCTGTATTGTCAGAGAACAAATCGAAGAAACAGATTTGACATCTCTGTATTCGACGGAGAGCAGATTGAAAACATAGCATATCTAACTTTCGGATGTTTCCATATCAAAGTAGATCCAAGATGATTTGGCGTCTCTGTATTGTCAGAGAGCAGATCAAAGATAGCAGATTTGGCGTCTCTGTATTGTCAGAGAGCAGATCAAAGATAGCAGATTTGGCGTCCCTGTATTGTCAGAGAACAGATCGAAGAGAGTAGATTTGGCATCTCTGTATTGTCAGAGAGCAGATCAAAGATAGCAGACTTGGCGTCTCTGTATTGATAGAGAGCGGGTCGAGGATATCAACATGGCGTCTCTGAGGTTGCAGGGAGCAGGTTGAAGATAGCAGATATTGCCTTCCGAAGTTACAAGTGAAGCAAATTGAAGCTATCGTATTTATGGTCCAATACCTCTGAAGTTGCAGATAGATTGAAGACCATTCGAAGAAAAGATCTCAAAGACCGGGCCAGACCGGGCAAAACAGGTCCTTTTATAGTCTTTGCTCTATTATCATTACACGACAATGAGCAAAGAGGGGCAACTGTAATAACCCGCTTTTGCCCGGGCCCATAATTAAATAAATAAAACCAGAAACAAAAAATAAACAAATGAATGTTTATTACAGTCCATTTACAATACATGGCCCACTAACCCGTAGGCCTAAAATTAACTGGTCTAAACCCTATGCCCGGTTACAACCCAATTGGTCCTAGCCCAGATACACAGGGCCCAAATGGCCCGATCTGTTAATGGAAGATGGAGAGGCCTAGGGTTTCAAAAACCCTAGGCGCCGCAATCAGTCCAAGAGTCACGCCCCTTCGACTCTTGTCCGTTTGTCTCACAGTGACCCAAATCAACGCCGTGACTTCGGCCTCGTATCACGCCGTGATCGACGCCCGAATCAACATTTGGTGCCGTCGTCGATCTTTGTTCATCATCGGCTTCCTCATTTGGTACTGCAAAAGAAGAAAGAACCACAGCAACCAAAGAAATAGATTTGGAAAGAAATCAAATGATTTTTTTCTTAAAATGTAACAAAGGTTATAAAAACCCCTCCCTTTTTTAATCTGTAAGGACGTTTTTTGGATATATACAAAGGATATAAAAAAGGAAATCAAAGAATTAACTGGAGAACAGAGGTGATACTTTTAATTTTCTTTTCATTATTTATTTTCTTTTTTGATACAGCATATAGTAAAAAATACATTATAAAGATAGTAAAGAAGTTACCCTTTCGATTCTCTGTGAAAAAATGAAACTTTGAAAGCCCTAACCGCCGGGCACGGTGGCTCAGACGATGGCGCGTGAAGCACGTGTGGCCGAAGGCGGTGGTGCTCCAGGACGAGCCAGGACGGCCACTGGCCAGAGCTCTAGGAGAATTTTAGAGCTCTCTCTCTCTTTTTTTTTCTGTTGAATGTTTAAAATGAAGGTTTAAAGTTTTTTTTTACTTTTATAACATCAGTAAAACGACGCTGTTTTAGCTTAATTCAATAAGCCTAAAACAACATCGTTTCGAGGCAAATATCCGCGTGTTGACCCGATTACCCGGGGAGGATCCGCGTGTTTTTGTAAATTGGGATAATTTCCCAATTGGTCCTTCTGTGTTTTATATTTTCAAATTCATTTTATTTTATATTTTAAATTAGCCCTAATATTTCATATTTAATTCAATTTAGTCCTGGATGTCATTAAAACCGGTTCTAAAGAACGACGTCGTTATAGGATTAGGGTCAAATTACCCCATGAGTCCCTCGACTTTCAGTGCGTGTTTTAATCAGGTCCAAATATTTTTATTATTTTGCAATTAACCCCAGATTCTTCAATTAAATTCAATTTTAATCCTTTTTTTTTATTTTTTTATTTTAAATACTTTATATATAATTTTTATATTAGTTATATAAAAAGTACATATTATTTTTATTATCCATTATATTATTATATTTTTATCATATATTTTTATTATAAATATATTACTTATTCTGTTATATCTATATTTTACTATATGTTATATATTTTTATTATATATTATTTATTTTACTATATTTTTATATGAAAATACTTATTAGATTATTATTATTATTATTTTTATATTCTTTATTATATTATATTTCATTATATTCTATTTATGTATTTTTATATCATATTTTATTATATATTATTTCTTATAATATCTATCTTTCTTTTTATATATATTATATTATATACATTCTATTAAATATATTTTTATTACTATATGATTTATATTGTTATATATTTTATTTGTAAACTATATTATACACTATATTTTACCATATTTCCTTACATTACCTTTATTTTATCATAAAGTATACATTATTTTATTACTTATTAATTATTTACATTCTTTATTTTTTTAATATCAATATTTAGCACATTTTTATATAGTTATAGTATAATCTATATATATATATATATATATATATATATATATATATATCATTTTGAAAAAGGGTTCTCTTTTATAATTCTTATATCATTCAATATATTTCTAAATATCTTATTCTTATTTGATTTATGTTTTATACATTTTAACTTGCTTATTTATTTTTGGTTTTCTTTCATTTTGATATTGTGTAGTAGGTTAAATTTTACATATCATTTTATTCTTGTTTTTATATATTCGCATAAAATTAGTTATTTATGATAATTTAGGTCGCATTTGCATAAAATATTATCATATATGTATATTGCAATTTGTATTTGTTGTATTCATTATGCACTACATTGTATTTTGCATGTAACAATAATACATGAACATTTATGTTATTTATGATAATATGTGCATAAATTGATAATGTATATTGTGTAATTTATGCTATTATTTATTATTCTCTATAATATATTTGCATAAAATGATAAGCATATATTATGTAGCTATGTTTATTAAATGTTAATTTCTCGTAAAATGTAAAATACATCACTATTTTCAAAACAAAAACATCTCGTTTAATTCAAAAGGAATTTTTTTAAAAAAGTGAGGCAATGTTTTGATATTTAAGAATTCGGGAAGTAGTGCCCTAACATGCTGAGTTGCGATTTCTCGTTTGTTTAAAATATCTAAAATATCTTTTTAAAAGAGTTTTACAAATCACAAGATAATTTTAGTTCCGAAAGTTTAAAGATATTGTGTCCAATCATGCTGGATATGATGTTTGTACTCTTTTGAAGCGAAGGAATCTTGATACTTTTAACTTAAAATATTACGGTTTTAAGGAAATCTCATTTCTAAATTCTTTCAAATTTCTGACATTAAGACAAAATTATTCAATTTGGTACCAACTTTGGGCGTTACGAGGGTGCTAATCCTTCCTCGTACGTAATCGACTCCCGAACCTATTTTCTCATAATTTCGTAGAACAAAACATTTTATAAAGTGATCCAATCACACTTTAAAATATTGGTGGCGACTCCCGTTTTCGTTTTTTTAAAACCCATCTTTTAAGGAGGTTTCGACAGATTCCAAAGGTCCTACAAGAATAAATCAAACTATTAAGCATCAAATAGCTTAGTAAGTTCGATATTAGTTCCATTTATAATTAATCGGAAACTACTAAATTATTGCAAATTTTCAATACATCAGCATATAGCCTACTAGGCACATAGCCTGAATAATCACCGGCACAAAGCTTGCTAGGTACATAGCCCGAATAATCACCGATATAAAGCCTGTTAGGCACATAGCTCGAATAATCACCGGCACAAAGCCTGCTAGGCACATAGCCCAAATAATCACTATATTTCTATTTCGGTAGCACACAACAAATAATAAAACTTATAGTTTGAAACTAATTAACCATAATAGGATATAAAATATATACGACATTAAAATAAAAAATTAGATAAAATCGTGAATAAAACGAAATTTAAACACATGAATACATCGATTAGCAATACTAAATGCACTACAATTGTTTATCATGGTCTTGTCATTAATTATGAGTTTGGGTCGAGTTGATTTGTGACACCAACTCAATCAACAACATTATTAATACTAGAAACTCTACTATATGAGTATGTGTGTGTAAACCACATACTTAGTACATAAATGTGTGATTAAAAATAACATACAATACATAATGATATATGGTTTGAAACTAATTAATAATAATACATGAAATATGTACGATTTTAAAATTAAAAAATTATATTAAATTATAAGTAAAATGGAATTTAAACATATGAATGCATCGTATTAAGAATATTAAATGAATACAACTATCTATCATTTAAGCCTAAAATTATTAAAATATTATTAAAAATTTAGAAAAATATAAAAATTATTAATATATATAATTGATGAAGATAATAAAACGTGTACAATAAAGTTAAAATGTATAAATAAATTAAAATAAAGCCTTGATTAAGTGGTAAACTTAATGTTTTTTTAATGTAATTGATGGGTTCAAATCCTACTATAAGTATATTTTTTATTGTTTTTAAATTAAGAAGACTAAAGTACCTTCAAATAATATAACCTATTTTAAATATACAAGGTCATTTTTGCAAATTTTCTAATCGAGTTGGTGCCCAGGTATCTCGTGACGCCAACTCAATCAAGGATTTTATTAATAGTTAGATTTTAGTCGTCAAGTTTTTTAACTTTATAAATAGGATTAAAAAATCAATTTATGTTGCATTTAATTTTTTTGTCATTGAACTATGAAATGCTACAAAAAAAAAATTGGTGTTAAATAGAGCCCAACACAATAATCACATTACCCTATTTAAAAATAATGGATTCTCAGCAAACAGTTGTAGCCCCTCATTTTTATCGAAAGCTAACTTTGCTATGCAATCTGTTTTTGTGTTCTCTTCCCTAGAAACATATAAAAGTTCGCATTTCACCATTCCCACCAAAATCTGTTGAATAAGTATAATAGGTGTTGAATGTGAAGGCCTTGAAAATGCTTCTTTAATAAACTGAATAACCTCCAAACTATCTGACCCAATTGACACTTTGTCCCATCTCCTATTATGGATAACTATCAAGACGTCTAGGATACCCCATAACTCTGCGTTAAATATAGAACAAAGTCCCAACCTTCTATTAAATCCAAGAATCCATTGACCATGGCTATCATTTATCACTCCTTCTGACGTAGCCTCACCCAAATTCACCTTGATTGCTCCATTAAGATATAATTGGATCCAATTCCATAAAGAAAGTGATGTGACCTGTATGTTTATTGAACTGGTGTTGTCGGCCTTATGTGCATAAGAACATTGCATGGCTCACTTATAAGAACATTTAATTATATCTTTATCACTTCATGATGTATTCTAAAAAATGAAGAGATTCTTATTTTTCCATATAGTTCAAGTGACTAGTCCAAAGAAACATGGCTATTTGATAGCCCCAAAGGAAAAGTTATGTCTATTCCCTAAATTAGCCACAAGCCACTCTTATACGTCTCCGGAAAAATAATCATGTTTATCAATTGGAATGATCTACAACCAAACTATTTTAGCCGCAAGGTAATCTCTAATGGCATGAATAATATTTTTTGAATTATACCGGCAAATCTAACACAGTTCATCTCCCCCGATACCTCTCCTTACTCGAGAAACTTAGGTGAGTAGTCTAGGTTGAAGAACGAGACAAATGAAACTTTGGATTCTTTGAGGACCCAGGAACTTCTACACTAATTTCCAATATACTCCTTTTGATTCTAAGATCTCTTCCTAAGCATCGTGTAAGCACTTTTAATAGAAAACTCCCTGAATTAGTCCTTGTCTAAGCTAGTTTATCAAGTCCTACAAAAGGATGAGGAGGGGGAAACTTACAATGCATTTAATAATGTCGTTAGACAGCCAAACTCTAAACAGCTCCCGATTCCACAAACTTTTATCTGTGACCATGTCTTTAAAAAGACAATTCTTGCCCAAGCCAGTTTATCAAGTCCTACAAAAGGATGAGGAGGGGGAAACTTAGAGTGCATTTAATAATATCATTAGACAACCAAACTCTGTACAACTCCAAATTCCACAAGCCTTCATCTATGACCATGTCTCTAAGAAGACAGTACATATCAAGATTATCATGAGAAGGAATTTGCTTGACCAATAGTCTTATATCTAGTATCTAGTTATCCTTCCAACATCTAACATTGCTTCCATCACCCACTAACAAAACTAAGTTTTCTCATAATAAAGGCCAGATCTTTGAAAGAGATCTTCAAAGTAAAGAATAATTTCTACGCGATATAGCTTCAGGAATACCTTCCTTAACTCCATATTTGGATATGAGAATAGAAACCCACAAGAAGTTAGTGTTTGTCATGATACTGAAACCTAGTTTAAGCAAAAATAAATTATTTTGGTCCCTCATTTGACGAAAATCGAGACCACTACAATCCTTAGGTTAACAAACCATCTGCTAGTTTACTAACGATAACTTCTTGTTACTCCCGGGAGAGCCCCAAATAAACTGTTTCACCAACAGTTCAATATTCTCGCAAATCTTTTATGGGACAATAAGAGACTACATGAAAAAAATTGAGAATTGAAAGTAAGACCGATTGAGCTAGAATTACTCTACCAGCAAAAGATAATTGTCTTGCCTCCCATCCTTGAAGCTTGTTTCAAACCTTGTCGACAACAAATCTCAATGAGTTATTTGTGATTCTTTCATGAAAAAGCGAAATTCCTAGGTACTTACCTAGGCTATGGACTTTGCGAAATCCTAATACATTACACAGATTATCCTTCACCTCTATCTTTACCCCTATAGAGAATAACACATTTGTAGAAAGCCCAAAATTCCTCTAATAAATTCTTAATCAATCTATCCTATTTCAAGTTAGCTTGACCAAAGATGATCAAATCATCTACAAAGAACAAATTCGATAAATGAGGACCTGAATGCGACAAACATATAGGCTACCACAATCCAGAACTAATGCTCGAGTGGATACTATGCCCGATTCATTCCATGCATAAGACAAACAGATAAGGTGATAGAGGAAAACCTTGTCTTACCCCTCTTGCTAGACGGAATTTTTGAGAAGGCACTCCGTCCCAAAGAATCTGCATAGTGGAATTAGATATTACAGACATAATAACTTTACTTAAGAAGTTAGAAATATCAGCTGCATAAAGGAAGCTTTAGTGAGATCCCATCTTACTCGGTTGTACACTTTTTCCAAATCTATCTTAATGGCCGTTCACCTCCTATTCTTCTATCTGCTCCTTATAAAATGAATTAATTCTTGAGCAACAATAACATTATATGTTATATTCCTTCCTGTAATGAACCCTGCTTGTTCTGGAACAATAATTTTAGGGAAAACCATCTTAAACTAATTAACAATTATTTTCATTACCAGCTTATAAAGAACAAAGCATAAATTTATTGATTTAAACTGGGCATAACTCCCTCGATTTGGAACTTTCGATAGCAAAACTATCAGTGTGTTATTTAACTCCTGATCAATATCCTTTCCAGAAAAGACTTGTTGAATCCATTTACAAACTGCCCTACCAATCAAGTCCCATTGCTTCTAAAAAAACAAAGCATGAAACTTGTCACTATCTGGCACTTTTAGAGGAGCCATTTCAAACAAAAAAGCCTTAATCTCTTCTCTCGAAACCTTCTTTCCCAAAAACATAATGTCACTATGATCAAGTCTCGGGAAATCACTAGGTGGAAGTTCAAGCATGTGATTCGACATTTCACCATATAATTTCAAGAAGAATTTAACTGCTCAAGTTTAGAGTTCACCAGTATCAGAAATCCTTCTTTGTATAGTACAAAAATGATAAAACTTCATATTACGATCACCCAAATGCAACCAATTGCACCTTGGTTTTTGTTTCCATAAGAGTTCCTCATGGTGAAGGACGGTGTCGAGTTCCTCACGAACCTAAAATTCCTTATTAACTAAATAAAAAGATTGTGATTTTTCAAGTGCCCTTTAAATCCCAGCCAATTTCTATAAGAATTGTCTTTTACGAAGTCCAATATACCCATACGCAGTTTTATTCCAATATTTAATATTTAAAGTAAAATTAGACAAAGACTCAGCCATGTTACTGGTAAAAAACCAATTCTCTTTGACAAAATTGGAGAACGAATGATGCTCCACCTAACCAGCTAAGAACCTAAAAGATCTTCCTTTGGGCAAGATAAATTCTAGCCTAATAGATAAGAGTAATGGTCTGTGGTTAGGCTTCAACCTAGGTAGGTGATTAACAGAACAGTGTGGAAATGCCTTGACCCAAGCGTCATTTCCTATCGTCCTATCAAGCCACTCAAAAACACCTCCTCTCTACCAAGTAAATGAAGGACCCATGAAACTCAAATCTAGCAAATCAGCCTCCTTTATAAAGTTACCAAAAAGCATACACCTCCTCCCTTCTTTATGACCACCTTTCTTGTCACTAGATGAAAGGATAGCATTAAAGTCACCAATCACAAGCCAAGGAACAGTACTAGGAGGAATAATGAACCTTAAACCCTCTCAAAGATTTTTCCTTTTCTGCCTATCTGGGCTTCCATAGACAAAAATGATGAAAATACCAGAGAATAAATAACATCGATAATCCGAATTAAAATAATTGAAGGTGATTACTAATAATTTCCACTTGAACCGTCTCCTTCTAACCAATTTAGATATCACCAAAAAAATCCAATCGCCTCAACACAGTGAGAATGTTGAAATCCCAGTTTAGCAATAATACTATCTGCCTTGCTCCCAATAACTCTTGTCTTGAGAATACTGACAATATCCGACTTATGTTCCAAATTGTATTCACGGAGAATTCGCGAAAAATTACCACTAGCACAACCTTGGAAGTTTTAAGAAAATATTGATAAATTCATAATAAAACAAAAAAAAAACCAAAATTGGCCTTTACTGATCATTAACTCTAGTTCCATTAATCGACTTGTGAAAGGTTACAATTTTGATTATTAATGTTATCGAATTATAGTGTCCGTTAGCAACCTAAATATCTAATATCTAATTTCAGTCCTAAACTATTTATTTAGGATATGTTTGAACATCACAAAGTAATTGAATGAAAATGTAATTACTAGGGTAATAATTACACTCTCTTGTAATTACAAATTACAAAAAAAAAAAAATTGTAATTTCCTAGATGTGTTTGGTTGGCAGAGTGTAATTACATTATAATTCACCATTTCATGTTTGATAATACAAATTGCAATTACGTAGTTACATAATTTATATTTTTAAAAATATTAATTACTATAAAAAATTAGTTTTAGAAAATTTATTTCTAAACAAGTAACTTAAATCATCATATGCATTATGTTAGTATCAAAAAGTAGTTGATAATACGATTACTAATAAAAATAACAAGAAACTAAACATTATATCTATTTTTATCTAATTGTTCTAATGCATATTTGTTGGATTATTCCCTCTTTAATATTTAATATATAATCCTTATCATCATTTGTTGGTCATTGATTGAGTTCATCAATTGAACTAGAGTTTGTACCATTAATATTATCAAAATCTCTTTCTTTCATGTACTCTTTGAAGTATGAATCATTTTAATTCCACCTATGATTCAAGTTATGAAATATGCAACATGCTAACACAATCCAACCTTATTTTTTTATGTTATACTAAGGTAATGTTAATATGAAAAATATTTTTTTAGAATATCAAATGTTTTCTTAGCCACATTTCGAATCTTTGAATGTCTCAAACTAAAGAGTTATGCGCAACAGTTATCTATACCAAGGTAATGTTAATATGAAAAATATTTTTAGAATATCAAATGTTTCTAGCACCATTCTCTAAAGAAATAGTATTATACCCTCAGTATTATATGGTGCAAGAAAACACTTTGTATTTGCATAATCAACATCGACTTTATAATATTTCAGCCCACAGTCCAAATAGTATGTAGCTTTAATTATAAAAACTTATATAAATTTAATTTAGAGACATACTTGTGCTAAGTTGTATCCTTTTTTATAATATGTAAACTAAGTAAAAGATAATATAAGTTATCCAAGAACTTTTATAACAGTTCTTATAAATAATATAACATTTTTTTTTGCAACTTTAAAATGTTATTTTTTATAAATAAGCTATGATAAAAAAAACTATAATGTTTTTTATATGAAAAAGTATGTTATTTATATATATAAATATATGGTTAGTATTTGGTACACTAGTACTTTTTTTATTCTACAAGCAACTTAAAAAATAGTTATGCGTCACTTTTTTTTAAAATATTTTATTATACCCGTATAGGAAGTCAACCTCTTGACCTTACTTGTGAAGTGTAAAAACTCCAATACTAGTGTACCAAATATCATTCCTTAAATATATTATAACATTTTTATAACATGTAATTTTTTTATAATAAACTTTTTAGTAATTTTAGGATTTAAAAAATATACTTTTTTGTTATAACTTTATAAAATACACAAATTATTTTTATAATATAATTTTTTAGGATTTATAATATAAGAAATTTTTTGTATAACCATTCAATCACTTATACATGTTCATGCTTATAATATAAATTTTTATAACTTATATAAAAATAATTTTTTAAATTAGATTTGAGTGTAATTCCAATTCTTACCATTCTCTTAAATAATTAGAAAATGTGATGGGAGTGCTCTAATTACACCCAAATGAGATTCACTAATTCCAATGATTACCTAAACATGTTGTCATTGTGTAATTATAAGTAATTATAGACAACCTAGGTTACGTTCTAAACATTATCTTAATTTGACATTTTTACAAAACTTTTAACAATAATTCTAAAAATTTATAAAAATCCTAAAAATATCAAAAAAAAAGAATTCTTACCTTTATTACTATGGTAAAAATGGTGATGAAACCACAAGGTTATTGGGAAAAATATTCTCCCCACAACAAGTGGCAAAAAAAAAAAGAGGGAGAAGGTAGAGGGAAAGGAAAAGAAAAGCAAAGCAAAGAGAGATAAAAGGTAAAGAGGCTTGCAACGGTCAGCAGCATTAAGCCTTGGATTTTGGATCGAATTTATCTCGAACATGAATTTTGTCTCGAGCTTTTTCGAACTTAGAATAATTTAGACTCAAATTTTATTCTATTTGAACTTTCTTAAGTTAATATTGTTATAAGTTCAATTTCTTCTAAATTTAAATCATTATAAACTCAAAATAACATGAATAAATATTTAAAGATTGAACTTGTTTTATCAACTCAAAATTTAAATCGAGTAACACATTTATATTTATATTGTATGATGTATATATTCACACGTCATATTTAATGAGTAATTTACATTTTATAAATTTAGAAAATACTAAACCTTGTCTTTTTTTCCCTTTTTTTGGTCACCATAAAAAATAAAGAGAAAAAAAAAAACATCGGTAAACCGAATGGATTCTAGAACCTTCATGAAAGAAGGAAGTTTTACTTCAGCGAATCGCATCCACTCGTTTCCAATCAAGCCGCGATATGGTGGGACCCAAGGTAACACACAAATCAAATTAGAAAAAAAAAATAATGAAAAATCAAGAAAATAATTTATACATATAACTGTTTGTGCACCCATTTCTACTTTCCAATTACTACGAACGAACGAATTTATTGTTTTGTTGAAGAGGTTGAGAAAAAAAGAGAGCAAAGTTTTCGGTTATGGCGTTTGTTGCAGGAATGGCAACTACGTCGTCGTTTGGTATGGTGAAGCTTCACAGCATCCCCTCGGTTTCTGCCAAAGGGAAAACTGGTTTGAAACTTATGAGCGTGAAAGTGAGAGCTGATTCTTTTAAGACCGGTGGTGCTGGTGTATTGGAACGACCTAGTTTCGATCAATCCCAGTTTGACCCTCCTTCCCAAGCTCTTGAAGGTATTCTTCAATTTCTTGTGTGGAATTAATACCAGTTTTTGTTTTCTTTGAATTTTTATATTCTATTCTGTTCGCGGTATGACTATTTAATGTGAATCTTTGTTCTTTTCTTGAATTCAAAACGATGGATTTTGTATAATCAAGTAAGTCTTTGAAAGAAATTTGATGTTTAGCATCTTGAAAATGAAATGAACGAGTCTTTGATATATATATTTTTTTTTTGTTATTGCTTCAATTTTCCTTTATTCTTTTAGCATGGATGTTTACCTTTCTTGTGTGACATGTGCAACTTTCTGAGGTTGCTTCAAGACTTCAATGCCAAATTTGAAATGATGTTAATTACTAGCATATTAGCACATAAAATAGATCGTAGTTGGGCAAAATTTGATTATTGATTGATTGTTACGTTATTCAAATCTGATTATACGCTTAACATTACAGGAGTATGTACATTTTTTACCAAGTTTTATTCACTATCTCCGAATATATGTGGGACAGGAATACATTAAGAAACATGAAGATCCTTTGTAAAATAGATTTGCTAAATCCTACAGAGATAGCCTGATTCATTACCAAAGTAAATTGAACATCTGTACATGTGCATTGGGAGTGTCTTTTTTATGTTTGTGTGAGTTGGATCAATTCAGTCTTCTTTGTGGTTATATGGGTGTGCTTTCTCTGTATAGCTGTATGATCATGAAATACTGATATGCTTTATTTGTGATTAATGACCCAAGTCATCTGTAGTTTCCTATATTGAGGTCCAAAATGGATGACTGTCGTAGTCAAGAAATGACAAAACCTTGAATATCTATTTGGGTGTGATTAGGGAATCAAGACAAATGTCTTGGCAAGTTATTTGGGTCAGCTTGAAAACCTTGAATTTGGTTTGGTCATTTATGAGAATCTTAATGCTGGACTTGCATATCTTGTGTGCTTAGTCGAATTTTTATACTTTTATTATTTATTTTATTCTTAATATTTTGTTGATTTGAACTCAAACTCGAGCTTTAAAAGTAAAACTTGATGGAGCTCGAGCCAAACTTGAGGTTCTTAAAGTTTGAGCATTGTTTGGCTAGATAAGATTACACCTTCTATGTAATGCCTGTGATAGATAACTCGCTTACTATGTTTATTTCTAACAATCACAGGTGGTGATATTGGGCGATCGAGGGATAAGAAAGGTACTGGCAGTGGAGACAGTTATAAAGTTTTGCTGGTTGATGATGCTCGTCATTCTGAAAAATTAGGTAATTTATTTTGATAACATGAAGCATATGTCAAAACATAAATAGCTTATGTCTAGAAGCTAATATTTGAATTTCGTTGGTAAGCAGCTAGCAGTATTTAATGCTCTGGTTATATGGAAAGACGCTACTCTATTGTGCAAATGAATTTGTTAAATATTAGAACATAAAAAATCAGTCAGTCTTATTTAGCAGTTGATCACAAAGTTTCCATCAGTTTGATACTTTTATCTTGTATTCATGTTTGATATTCTGTTGCAGTTGCAAAGGTTTTGCCTCAAGTTGTTCCATCTGTTACACCCAATGATGCAAGAAAACTCTTCCATGTATCGCGAGAACACGGATTGGCGGTTGTGATTGTCACAGTTAAGGTACGTTTGTTGTTTGGCATCATCTGGAATTTTTTACTTTAAGTTTTATGATTCTCTTGTGCTCTCTTTTGTTTTCCTTTTGTTAATAACTTGTATAAGTTCGTAATCAAGAGTTGAGCATGCACGTGTCTAATTCACTCTTGCCTTTAAACTTTCCTGAAATATTTTTTCGAGTCTAAATTTGAGCATGGCCAAATTGTCCCCCAATCCTGTCCTCCATTTTGGTTATTTCACATTTTACGACTTATAAACCTTCCACATAAATATTCGGTTTTAAAATGCAGCTACCATTTGCTCATCTGCAACATTATTGGACCTTTTCGAATACGAATATTCCATGGAATTTTGGTGAACATTTTTATTGCATAATTGGTGTTATTTTGTATGTTAATAGTGAAAGGATCAGTGATGCTTTTATTGTCTAAGCCGCATTTATCATATAGGTTTGGTGCGTCGGTGCTGTTTTTGTTTTGCAAGTGCCTGATTCTGCCTTGCATGTATATGGAGATGGAAAGATTAATATGATATTTATGGTAAATTGCAGGAGCATGCGGAATTCTATTCCCAAATGATGGTACGAGGGGGACTGCGATCAACTATCGTGCCTGATTCAGATGTGGTGTAAAGTGGTTGCAATTTTTGTGGAAGGTGCAACAAGCAAAGATTTTGCAGTGTGGCAATTTTGAAATTTGAAGTTAGGATATTGAATTTTAGAGGCAGATATTAGATAGGAATGTGAGATTACAGATTTTGCATCCTTTAGGAGTATGATAAAAATAAAAAGAGACAGTCCATTTTCCTTGTTCCAACTATCTAAGAAATGAGAGTTTGAAGTTTGTTTTGCTTTGGTTTTGTAAATTTTACCTGAATTTTGGAACATCATTAGCAGACTTTATCGAATTAAATTGAATTTTCACTATTATTTTATAGTCAGGTGAATGACATATTTTACTATTATTTTTAATAAAAATAGGTTTTAAGATCAACACGTAACTTCTTAAGTTGTAAACATTGTAAAATTTCTCATTAGGTCATTAAAATTTATCATTGTTAGATTTTGTTACTATTAAGATTTATTATTTTTTAATTTTGTTTGTATTATAATAAATAAATATTAATGTTTTTCACTTTAAAAAGTTAAAGTTTGAACCATTCAAGCCTATTATAATCTAAATTTTAATGCTACGGATATATAATATTTAAAAGGTCTCACTGCAAAATTATGCTAAAGTTTTTTATTATTTTATTTGTCTTTTTCCACGATAATGCTAAAAGATGTAGCTTTTTTTGTGGTGTATGTACCCTCGACTCATCCTTTATATCATCAATAGGGAGCAAATAAGTCTCTCTACTAAAAAAAAAAAAAAGAAACAATTAAATGTTTGTATTTTTAAAATGTAAGCAAACAGGTAAAATTGTTAACATTTGAATTGAAAAATCATCTAAAACATATGCTTACATGACATTTATAAGATGTTAATATTTAAATATAAACTTAAAAATAATTCTTTTTATTTTTAAATTTAAAAATAATTAAATTACTCTAAAAATTATAACTTACGAAGTTGAAAAGAAACCTAAAATAAAAGGAAGATTGGTGTGTGCATGAAAATAAAGAAATATGAAATGGAAAAGGATGAATGCTAATCCCACTTACTCATTTTGTTTTTGCCATTCCATTTTTTAATCTTAAAACTTAACATTAAATTAAACTTTAATCCTCTGTCTCTTAATAAGGTTTATATTTGCTTTCTTTTCTTGTGCTATCATTCCATCTAAATACTTATGGATTGTTTTATTTAAATTTTACTAATATGCAAGTGATATCAAAGTATAATGTGAAAGAATTTTGTTTATTTATTTATTTTTGTAGCTTTTATTTTGTGGAAAATGCTAGTTAAAGTAGACGTCAATTTGTTGTTGGATAGTTTTCGTTACAAATATTAATAATTTTATCAATTTGTTTTAGATTTCATCGTGCTTCAGTTTACTTAACTCGATTTGAAGGTCCGCTCGAAAAGCGGTAGAGTTTGAGCAAAAATATAAACCCGAAAAATGGGCTTGTGTAAAAAAAAAAATAAGATCTATTTAGAAAACGGGTCGAATCTAGACTAAATTTTTTTGGCCCAAGCTCAACCCAACCTGAATTTACAAAAAAAAAAAAAATTACTATTGTTTTTTACTATTTTGTCACTATTTTGCTGTCATTTCACTATTATATTGCTACTATTTTGTTGTTATTGTTTGAATATTGTGTAAGACTTATTTTATTGTTAATTTTACTACTATTTTAAAGGCATTTGCTTGTAAAGTTGTATCTTAGTATTATTTAAGTAGACTTTTTTTTAATTTATTGAGAATTTTGTAGTGTTTTTTTTTATGTATTATATTTTTAAAATTTATTTTTATATAAAAATAATATAAGAAAATTAATACAAATGGGTCGGACTGAATTTGGGTTTTAACTTTTTTATCCAAGTTGAATTTAAGTAAAATTTTAAGCTCATTTTTCGGGTTGAATCGAACCTAAACCTATTGAACTAACTTGAAATTTTGTCATGATCCGATCCGAATCACTTCTAATTTATTTGCACCTAATTGTTTTTCTTTTTTTCTTTTAAAAAATTGAGGACTTATTTACTCCCTTATTGATAATACAAGAGACTTTTGGGGATACTTGAATCCTTTTTTGACGGACCATTTGGTGAATGAACAAGTAGTAATTATAATATGTCTTATATTGAATAATTGCACATATTTGCTGGTTATTAGAATTGTAAAAATTGAATATAAAATTTACTAAATTATGTAATGTTATACAACTTAATAAATTAATATTTAGATTGTTACAAAAATATAGATGTAAAAATCTACTTCAATTAACAATATATTAAAAAATTTCAATCTTGAGATTTTAGTGTTTGAAATATCTTAATTTTTAATTAACAATATATTAAAAATTAACATTTTTGCAACTTAATTACAGATCAATGGCAAAGATTAGAGGTGTGCATGGGCTGGACGGCCCGGCCCGAAGGCCCGCCCGAAAATGGGAGAGTTTGGGTAAAAATATAGGCCCGAAAAATGAGTTTGGACAAAAAACGAGGCCCGTTTAGAAAACGGGCCAGACCTCGGGTAAGATTTTTTTGGCCCAGGCCCGGCTCGGCCTGATTTTAATATTAAATTATTTTTAAAAATTTTTTATTTTTAATTTTAAGTAACTTTAGTACTTTTACTTTACTCTTTTTGTTGTTTTTAATGTTATTTTGATATTGTAAAACTTTTGTTGTTAATATAATTTAGTTTTTAATTTAGTTCTAATTTGTTTCAAATTTTCAATTTTAATATAATTACTTTTTATTATATTTTTAATTTATATATTATTTTAAGAATTATTTTAGTCTCATTATTTATTAATTTTTTTTAATATTTATTTTTATGTTTTTAAATGTATTTGATTTATTATATTTTAAAGTTTTTTTATTTAATAAAAAAAAAAAAAAAAATTAATGTGGCTGGGTCGGGCTCGGGCCTACCTTTTTTTCCGAGCCAGGCTTGGACAAATTTTTAGGCCCATATTTCGGGCTTGGCCAGGCTTGGGCCTTAAAAGCGGGCCGAAATTTTTTTATGGGTCCGGCCCATGCACACCTCTAGCAAAGATTAATCTCTCTTAGCAGATTTTCTTCTAGATATTTGAAGTATCTCCTGATGTGGTAGTTATGACTATCTAGCAAGACAAAACTTTTAAAATCTCTTACGAGTTTTTAAGTTATAATTTTGTTTCTGTTTTTCACCAATAAATAAATAAATAAACATATAGCTATTTTATGGAAGATTTCTCTTTGTTTTCTAAATATGATAAAGTTTGGGCTTAACCTTTTTATCTGATTATAGTTTGTATTTATTTTTTTATACAATATTTATATTAATAAAATAACAAATAGCACTAATAATTATTAAAATAATAATATTTCATGTCTCTTCCCCTCCTAAATTATTAAGAGAAACAAAAAATGTATGAGGTTGTATCAAGGAGTTTTTCACTTCGTTTTGGTATTGGATTTGGATTGGCCTTGGGAGGGATGGAATCGAACAACAAAATGCCAAAAACAAGATTCTCTGTCAAAGCCCTCTCATCTTCTTCTTCGGATCAAAACCCAAACCCAGGTTTTCAAACCCCTATCATCCTCTTCTTCTTCTTCTTCTTCTTATATCCTTTTATCTAAACCTTTTGAGTATTTTCAGGTTCTGGATTGACCAACAACGTTTCTTTGCCTCAAGTTCGAGTTTTTACCAGGAAAAAAAGGCTTAAAAAGACACTGGATATTGTAAAAGAAAATCCCAAACCAGAAAATGAAGACCATAATGTAAGACCATTGTTTTTTTTCCTCCATTTTTTTCCCTCCATTTTTTTCCCATTAATTCCATTATTTTTACTAGTGATATGTTACTCAGGATATTTTACCCTGTATGATTCTAGAACATGCTTATATGCTCTGAAATTCGTTATTTAACGGTGTCCTATTACTGTATTAGTCAAAAATTGAAATTTGACAACATAATGGATTGATCACACAACCTATTGTAGGTTTGGCGGTGTAGAGTTGTTCTTGACCATCTAACCATAATGTCTTTTTGTGCAGTCGTGTAGCTTACCTGACATAGAGGAATTTGCATACAAGAAGGTAGATGGACCTGCTCGGTCAGGTAGGATTTCTGTGGTAATGCTATGTTCCTACTATTAGTACGCAAATGGTGAAAGTTTTTGCTTAAAAGGATTGTTGGATTGACAATGTCAATGCATCGAGTTGTGATGGAATAATTTCCGAATCTCGAGACAATTCACCACGTTTTGAGACTTCGCACATTGCTATCATGCTGTTTTCCTATTGCACATATGGACCCCCGCACTAACAAATACACCTATGAGCCGACAAAGTCACTGTTACAGTGGCAAGGTGGTTGTAAGTTGGCACCAAAGACCACGGTTCAAATCTTGATCCCCTTCCCCAAATTTGTAACGATAAAAGAAGAAAGACCTATTTACCTAAGCACACAGATGCACAAATGCTTGGCTGTGATATATGCTTATGCTGAATTTTGTCCATTTTAATGGATTATCTCCCTGGGTCTGATTAGTTCCACATATCAATGATTTTGCAGGGAAATCGAAGTCTGCATGTGATGAGCTTAATGTGGGTGTCGGTATTGCTTCTCCTATTGGAGTGGGAGGTAAACAGTGATAATTATGTGCATGTGAAAATGTTATTTGGAATTACACGAGAAGAGAGATTTTCTAACGTAAAACTTATAATGTACAATGCGGGCCAATTTGCTCTAGCTTGTATGCCTTTTTTTCCTACAAATAATTGAGTAGTATAATGTTGCCAAGTTTGCAGTTGGTGTTTGCACCCTATCATTGTGATTCAGATATAAAAAAAATTATAGACTTCTGTCTGTAGAGTGTGTGTTTAGGTTGTTAATTACATTCGCTCTTCTTAATGAAGAGGTCCATGTAAAAAATGGAATGATGCGACGGTTTTGATTGACAAGACCTTCTTCCTGGTTCATTTCTTTTGAGGGTTAAAACAAAGAAAAGATGATGCATTTGCTGTTGATTTGTTCCACATGATGCAGGCAAACCACCTGCCAACTGGGAAAAAGTGCTTGAAGGAATCCGTAAAATGAGATCCTTAGAAGATGCACCTGTAGACACTATGGGATGTGAGAAAGCCGGAAGTGTTCTTCCACCCAAGGTACAATCTTGTCGATCATTTGTAGGTAGATATATCATTGGCAATCAATAATTTATCCTTTTTATGCTGTAT
Source organism: Gossypium anomalum (assembly GCA_025698475.1). NCBI lineage: Eukaryota > Viridiplantae > Streptophyta > Magnoliopsida > Malvales > Malvaceae > Gossypium > Gossypium anomalum. Next base: position 67,467,518 of record CM046965.1, read on the forward strand.
TTGCCATTTGCATTTCTGATGCCGCTTTGGTTCTTCAAGTTTAAGGCATCAAATTTGGGATTTAAAGTAAAGGGCACTGAAGTGCTTTATTTAATCTGAGGCTACCACGAAGAAATATTGAACCCCACATAGTTTATTAGCTAGAGAAACTGCATAATGCCAATATGGAACGTGCTTCATGTTGTAGCTTAAATCATCATTTGTTCTTGTAGACGAACTATCTTGAGCTCAATATTCCCACTTTGCAGCACCAACTAGTGTACTATATATTTGATTGTTGACAGCGAATATGATGGGTGGATGGAGATTAATTTTGCCTTATTAGCCTCGACCCTTGCTTCAAGCTCCAGTCTGGCTTCCAAAACTATGATTTTGTCATTCTTGATTCTTGAAGCAATGTTGTTGAAGATTCTTTGCATCCTAAAGACATTTGTTTTAGATTCTTATTTACTGATTCTTTTCTATTTAATGGATGTATAATTATGTATGCTTGAAAACATATAACTAGTATATCTTTTAACTCTTACCGTGTGTTAGGAAAGAAGATTTGCTGTCTTGGTATCATCACTACTATCTAGCCAAACCAAAGATCATGTTACTCATGGTGACTCCCTAATCTTTTAGTTTAGTTTACAGTTATATATCAATTCAACTAATCATCTTCTTGAAGTATTAGATATTCTAGTTATAACTTGCAACAGTAGGAAATTGGGGCATCTAGTGCTTGTTTTGCTTGGGGGCCGTAAAAAGTTTTGCATCAGAAAGTTCTTATCTGTTTATGATGAAAAAGTTTTCTTCAAAGTATATCATGGTTATGCTTACTTTTAATATAAATTTTTCATAATCTAAGTTCTTATAAAATCTCAGTCAGGGATTTTTAATGTTCTCTTTTCCCTTTTTCTACTGGATCCATAAGAAGTTTTTTTCATGTTTTTATTTTTGGCGAAGAAGTTTATCATGGATGAAACTTGATGTATGATGAAATAAGTTGTTCATTGTGGTTGCTTGGTTGGTGAGTTGCTATCCTAACATCTAGATACTTGAAAAGAAGTATATGCTTTTTAACTTAATGCATGCCTTAAGAGTTTGTGCTTGTAATCTTAACTGCGGAAGGGAATGATATGGAGAAATGTTTAAAAGCTTATATAACTGTAGCTCAACATGAAAATGAAAATTCTTAAATAGCTGATAGTTATGAGCACTCAAAGTAGGACAAGGACATTACCAAATCAAATTAGTTTAATGGTAATGAAAGAAAAAATCCGTTTTCTCTCTCTTTCTCTGTGGCTTGGACTCTGGACATGAGTATTTATTGGTAATGATCGTGAATGACTGAAATAGCTTTGAATTAGGCCACTGCCACTCTTAAATTTTGCATTAAAGATTTAGGCAAGGAATACCTTTGCAACATATGAGATGTAACTGATAGTATATTCTGTGATGTTATTATCATTGAAACTTTGTATAGGCTTTGTCTTTTCTGATATAGTCCTATGTATTACCCTGACTTTGTTGATTATGTTCTTAACACTAATAAAGATTCTGTATGTGCAGGAGCAATTCAACGTCTCAGTCAGAATTGTCTTCTGACTCCTGATGCCATTGACAAAGCTGATGAAGCAACTATTAAGGATTTGATCTACCCGGTATGTCATCCTAGAAGTTGCTTAAAAAACTAGGCATCAAAGCTTTTCCATTTTGACCTGTGTGTGCTAGTCCTGATAGGCATACAAGTTTTTTTTTCCCATAAGCTGTAGCTTTAATCTTATTGCCTATTCTCTTTCTCTCTCTTCCCTCACGTCTTTGTTAGCTACTGTTATGAAATTTCATTTTGTTTGTTTTAGGTCGGATTTTATACAAGGAAAGCTATTAATATGAAGAAAATTGCAAAAATCTGTCTTATGAAGTATGATGGGGACATTCCAAGCTCCTTGGAGGAACTACTGTTGCTCCCAGGGATAGGCCCGAAGATGGCTCATTTGGTAGGAGGGTAATTACATAACTTTTTAAAATTATATGTATACGGAATTTGTAGTTTGATGTGTGGTGCTTTAGGTTATGAATGTTGCGTGGAATGATGTTCAAGGGATATGTGTAGATACTCATGTGCACCGCATTTCCAATCGGCTTGGATGGGTGTCTCAACCAGGGACAAAACAGGTACCTCAATCTTATTTTGTTTAGCTGCTCCTCTTTTTTTTTTTCATAATATATTTTTAGTATTAAAACTACTTAATTTACATACCTATTTGAAATTAATCAGGATTGTATATAAACTGAAATTTGTAACTTAAAATCCGTTTCTGTGTCTACAGAGAAATGGCATGGATTTTTGCCTGTAATTATTTTGATAAATGCAATTGACCTGGTTAGAAGTTATGAGTAAATTATTTAAGCAACTCAGTTGACCTAGTTAATGGAAGGCCTCTAGAGATATGATGTTTGTACCTCCTTCTTCCCACATTCTTCTTAATCACCACTTAACAAACATATTTGGTCATACAACTTCAAAGTGAACCTTTAAATAGAATTTGATTTATTAGTCCTGAGTTACTACAAATTGGAAAAGGGGTCTTTCTTCCTTGGAAAATTTGTTTAATAGATGCTCTTTCCCTTTTCATACTTAAACAAATGGCATGTATCATTACTCATTATTGTGTCGGTTTGCTAGAAAACTTCGTCTCCAGAGGAAACAAGAGTGGCATTGCAACAGTGGCTTCCAAAGGAGGAGTGGGTCCCAATTAACCCTCTTTTGGTATGTAGCCATTTCATTTATTCGATTTGCTCACACATAAATATGCACTCTTATATATGAAGAATTTAGATGCATGCATGCAATAAAATTTATCTCTTCTGTTAAAAGGTCTATTCATGCTACATTCATTTGTATATGATTCACTTTCATGGTGTTCCAAGTTTACCTACATACACAAGAGGCATGATTTCAGCATCCTCGTGTTCAAAAAGTTTCCAATCTTTATCAGAGCATTATAACTAATTCGTGATGATTAGTGCAGTTTCTTTTCATCATGTGTTTCAAATGATCCTTATGCAAACCCCTAAATTGATGCAACTAACGTCTAACAACTTAATGCTTGTATGAACAAAATTGAGTTTGAACAGGTGGGATTTGGACAGACGATTTGTACTCCACTCAGGCCACGGTGTGAAACCTGCAGCATTACGTTGTTTTGCCCATCTGCCTTCAAGGAAGCCTCGAGCCCGTCTAAGGTGAAAAAATCTGGTGCTAGGAAAAAGCTTTGATCATTTTAATTCTTGAAAACAGGATTTTAGTTTCATTTTGCAAGGCAACCCTAAGAAATCTCCAGCCGGGTAAGTTGAATGCAGCCGTGTATTCTTAACATCGGTAGGAGTATGTATTTTGTTGAAGGGCTTAGAAAGCATATTCTTTTTGAGGTAACTCTCGTATAAACTTCTTAAAGATTAATGTGATGACACAAATTTGGAAATTTATGGGTCATAGTTTTTGTATTTACTCATACTGCAGCTTTTACAATCAAACCATGCTCAAATATCCGTTATCCAAAATCGATCCGTGTATTCAATGTTTATACCAAAATATAAACCAACCATTCAATGTGTTTGACAAAAAGAAAAAATAAGAAGAAACTATCCAATTTGTACAGAGTTTGAATTTTATTTTAGAAATTTTCGGGATCAATGATTGGATCATGCAAACTAGAAACACTTTTTCTTGAATAAAGGAGATTACTCTAACTATTTCTATATCGCTCATGATTTATATAATAACCAAGGCTTCCATTTTAAATGCATATCCCACTTTCGCACAGTAGGGATATGAAAATCCATGAGAAGCAATTGGGCATGTTGTATCTGCCAATTGCTATTTCGCAAATAAACCCGTAGAAATTGAGCTTCCACAAGTGGTACTTTCTAATACTGTATTTGAAGCGGTTGTTAGAATTCCTTTGTTAAAACCAATTGATATGAATTTAATCCAATTAATTTAGGCCTAATGATTGAATTTTTTCCCAAAGATAAGAGCTACTTAATGTGGAATTTTTTAATTATTTTTATTCTTTTAACACTATCTTTTAAATATTTTTTCTTTAAAGTTTTTAAAATTATTATTTAGTACTTAATTTTTCAACACTTATCTCTCCAATTCTTTAGATTAAAATGGAAGGATTTAATTGAACATTTCAAAAACTTTGTAGCCCAAATTGGGAGAAAAATAAAATAAAAGGACCACTTCTACTTTCTTACATTGAAACGAAGCTTAAAAGAACTCACACATCAATCATCCATGTACAGTAAAAGCGGCGCAAAAAGAGTACAAGAAAATCACAGCAAACTCTGTTTTATTGTAACCCAACTTTTTCCAGGCCATTTGTGGTTTTCATTTGAAACTCAGCTCAGCTATTGCTTCTTCCGTTTTGCTTAATTTCAACATATGGGTAAGCTTATTCCTTCTATTTTCCACTCTTCCTTTCCTCGATATTTTAACACCTTTGCTACCCACATTCAAGCTTTAAGTGAGAATTCCATGTCTGTAAGGGGAAACCCAAAAAATTCTGATCGCTTCCGTAATGTTGAGGATGCTTTGGCTTCCTTTAAAAAGATGATTGACAAGTACCCACTGCCTTCAATTCTGGAATTCACCAAAATATTATCACCCATTGTTAGAATGAAACATTATGCTACTGTTGTTTCTATGTGTAGGCAGATGGAAGTATTAGGAGTTCCCCATAATGTTTATTCTTTCAACATCTTGATTAATTGTTTTTGTCAATTAGGTCATACTGATTTCGGGTTTTCTGTTTTTGGGAAAATGGTCAAGTTAGGTGTTGAGCCTGATGTTGTAACCTTTACCACTTTGATTAATGGACTTTGTAAGCAACGTAAGATTTCTCAGGCTGCAAGTTTGTTTGATGAAATGATTGGAACAGGGTATCGACCTAATTTAATTGCTTACAGTACAATACTTAACGGGTTGTGTAAGACTGGGAACACCAAAAGAGCTGTTAGGTTTTTATCGATGATGGAAGAAAGAGGTTTCAAACCTGATATTGTAGCATATAGCACCGTCATTGACTGTCTTTGTAAGAAGGGCTCGCTAAATGAGGCTTTGGATCTCTTCTCCGAAATGATGGTTAAGGGCATTAGACCAAATATTGTTACTTATAGTTGCTTAATTCATGCTATGTGTAATTCGGGTCAGCAGAAGCAGGCAACAAGGCAGGCAACAAGGCTTTTGAATGAAATGGTGGATAACAATATCACACCTAATATTTTTATATATAATATATTGATTGATGCACACTTCAAGGAGGGAATGATTTTTGAAGTTCTAGATATTCTTAACACAATGAGAAAGCAAGGCATTGAGCCTGATGTTGTCACATATGGTATATTGGTTGATGCATATTGCAAGAAGGGAATGATTTCTAAAGCTGAAGATATTGTTGACAGTATGAAAAAGCTAGGCATTGAGCCTGATGTTGTCACATATAACATATTGGTTAATGCGCATTGCAAGGGGGGAATGGTTCCTAAGCTGAAGATATTGTTGACACGATGAGAAAGCAAGGTATTGAGCCTGACGTTGACACTCATAGTATATTGGTTGATGCACATTGAAAGAAGCGGATGGTTTTGAAGCACCAGATATTGTTGACACAATGAGAAAGCAAGGCATTGAGCCTAATGTTGTCACATACAACACTCTTATGCAAGGTATGTGTCAACTAGGGAGAGTTTCAACTACATTTGAGCTTCGAAGAAAGATGCTTGCTTCCAGAAAATTTCCAAATCTAGTGACCTATTTGATTCTGCTGGATGGTTTATGCAAAAGTGGTAGACTTGAAGAGGCATTGAAAATTTTTCGAGCAATGCAAAACAGTGGGTTGGAACTCAATATTGCCTCCTATACTATTGTAATTGATGGCTTGTGCAAAGCTGAGCATATCGAAGATGCAAAGGAATTATTTCGTGAACTCTCTGTCAATGTTTTAAAACCCAATGTTTACACATATGCTGTAGTGATTATTGGATTCTGTAAAGAGTGACTGTCAGATGAAGCATAGTAGTTGTTTAGGAGCATGGGAGGAAATGATTGATGTCCTGTTATTATGTAATGATTCAGGGGTTTCTTCGAAACAATTATACTTCAAAAGCAACACAATTTCTTAGGTTGGTAAGGGTTTTTCTGCAGATTTACGCACTGCCATCTTATTTCTGAGTCTAATCTTATGATGTGAGAAACTAATCTTGATCTGAAATGTTTCAAAGATTGTCACTTGCGATTATGAATCAGTTTGTTCATACAGTTTCAAACATGGTGTATAACATAATAAAACACGCTAACACAAAATGAATTTCATACCATATTTGTACCTGCCAGAGAGTTCTTAAGTGAGAATCACTTTTTTGAACAATGAGAACACAAGTTCTTTTGGTAATGCCACCATTTGCAGTTCCATTTCAAGCTCTTATCTTCTTTTTGTTTTTTTTCCCCCCATTTTGCTTAATTCTTCATTAATGCTTATTTTCAATTGTTAATGGTTGAATGAATCTTTGTAATTTCCACTCTTTGTTTGCCATTATTGTTTCCACTCTTCTTTGTTAATTTGTTATTTTTAATTAATGCGGGTAATCTGTAACTCTTATTCTTCATTTGGTCACCAAGTAATAATACGCAATAATTAGTATAAATTTAAACTTATGTGAAAAATAAAATCAGTAAAAGTTTTTACTTTCTCTTTACCAAAAAGAAGTGATGGAAGTGATTAGAGATTAGTTTATTGCTAACTTGAAGGATTAAGCTGGAATAATGATTACCAATTGAAATTTGGTGCTGTTTAACTAGGATGCAGCTAATAGGGGCAAGTGAGTCTGCAAAAATGCCTTATGTTTTAACCTCAGCATTTACAAAATTGATGAGCATGCATAATTTTATGAGGAGTACCTGTGTGAGAGAGAGCATAGGTGCTTTCAACACAAGTACATGCACTTTCTCTTGCATTTGGACCTTGGAAGTAAGAATTATTACCCCTGTTTATTTCTCCTAATGTGATGGTGTAGTTTCACCAATGTTGCCATTTAATAGAAAATCAAACATTTACTGTGATTATTTGGTATCTTTTTGAGATGATGGACTATGACCATCTCTGTTTTCCCATTATAATTTTGAATCTATTTTCTGTAGCCATGCTCCTTCCTGACAAGATGGGAGAAATATGGTAAATGATATTGTGCCTTTTGCTATTTCAGTTTCACTTCTCTAACTTCTCGTCATCATTGGTATCTGTGTGACATGGAAATTCATTTTTGAATATGAGTAAATCAATGGTAAACCTGAATAGCTTACCATTCTGCTCTCACCATATAAACATAATTGACAATTTGTGAATAAATATTTCTTTTATAAACAAAATATTATAAAATTTCATAAATTGTTCTTAAATTAGAATTATGAATGATTTTTTTTTTCATTAAGTAAGGATTCACCAACACTAACGTAAAACAACTATTTCAAAAATATTTTATTGTATGATTATATTTAGTTTTTCTTAATGACAAAAAAATAATTAGGTTAAACAAATTAATCTATATAGATATGGGTCAATCTATTATTTTATTAGAACTATTCATATAAATATGATTTTGTTTTGTGCGAGAAAATGAAATCCAAATTGAATTATGTGGTAAGAGGTAATCCACCAATACAAAACTATAACGGATTTAAATTGAATGCATCAATTCGAATAATTTTTCGATTTCCTTAATTTCTTCTTTACTTCTGTTCTTAATATTTCTAATTTCCACTCTTCTTTTACTCATTATTTTAACACCTTTGCTAGCCGCATTGAACAAAAATTAAACAATAAATATCAACAATTGTTGTATATAAAAACATACGAAGAAAGTTGCAACTTCCAAATTAATTTAAAGCTATCAAACAATTATAATCAATGAAAACCATAACCTTTTTTTTTTTTTTTTAATTTTCCTCAAATTTATTCATGAAATGTTTAATTAACTTCTATTTACCTACACTAGAAATTGTGAAGTTGAAATTTGTTGAATAATTTAGAGTGTGTCATTCAGATGGGTTAAACTGTATATTTATATGATATGGTTACTGTTCGTGGATATGATATTGTAGGTAGATTCCCATGCACATCGACACGTACCCTACTCTAAGGTTAACACCTGCTTTCTAGATGTGGGTTCGCCTACATGGTAGTGCGAACCCACACTGTGCGGTCTTATAGAAGAGTACGAACACTTTGCATGTGAACCAAAAGTGTGAACAGCGTATAGTGTGGGTCAAGACCCAATCGGGTAATCAAGTAACGAGTCGGTAATAGTGAGTATCATAACAACATGTCCCCCGCCTGGATCGAAGAATAGTTATAAAGTGACTCTTCTTAAAACTTGATTTCACAAGATAAGAGGTCACATAAGGAGAAGCTTATTAAATACACTTTGTGCTTTAACTTGTCAAGTACAGTTTGCCATGTGTTAAGGAGTGATACAGTTGTACACAACTGATTGTGCCTTTATTTTTGGATATAGGAATCGGTAAAGTGTAAAACCTTTAAAAGGAGGTTACCTGAGCCTTAAAAATTAAACTATTTGAATTCAAAATTTTGAAGAATGAGTCATTTTCAAGAGAACAACTTCAGAGGTAATTTTCTTAAAATCCCCATTGTTCTTGTGATTTTTTTTTTGGGTTTATTAGAACACAATGGTTAGGACGAGAGGAAACGGTCGTGATATTCAGGGTATCTTTTCACAACACAGTGAAGTGAGTACTCCAGTAGAGGCAAAGGCTTATGTTTGTATCACCAAAGAGGAAGAAATGAATCATGTTTTGGCTGCTCGGGGAATTCAATTACCTAATTTCGCTTATGGCTTCTCAATCACCTAAGGATTGAACCGATTAAGCGACACCACCGGTGGAAGTTTCTAACTTCCACTACACGTGATAAAAGCAAGTTTCCATTTACCACTCCACCCTTTCTTGTACCATCTTATCGATGAATACAGGATAGCTCCAGGACAATTATTTGGCTTTTCGTGGTGGGTCAGAATGGCATATTTCATTAAATATAATCGACGAGAGGAATTGTCATTGATAGCTATTTTCCAGAATTTGTACCAACTAAAAGCATGCAATTGAGGAAGTTTGATGGGTTTGTTTTATTTCTCTCCTCATGAAAATGTAAAATCAATCAGCTCAAATTGGTTACCGTACCTTCGTCTAAACCGTTGCAAGTACGTACGAGTTAAGTACAAGCATAAAATTGGTTTTGATTTTCCAACTGAATGGTTGTAACGCTTGGGTTTGTGCAAGTATACATAGTCATTATCAAGTAATAAATAAGTATAAAGTTATCATCTTTACAAGGATTGTATATGTTAATTAATATTTTGCAAAATTAAAGTTTTACAAATTGGTGAGAAAACACAATAAATTTGAGTGTTTGATAAAAATAAGTAATTAAATGAAAAATTATCATTAATCTTAAGTGTGATGAATAATTAAAATGTATGAGGCGGATTTAGCAGCAAATTCACAAGCTTTAACAACAATAACATGAATAGGTTAGAATAATTATAACATTTGACTTGTTTCATTTTCATCATGCTCATAATGTTCCGAAAAATATTCCATGGCAACTCGATCTCTCATTAACTTTGAAACCAATATTAAGTCATTTTAGAATCTTTTACTTAGAAAAACATGCATATTACCATGATTATATTTAATTAAGGGTTTCTTAGATTTTATGTGAAGTAACAGGGACGGATTAGGCTTGAAACAATTTAATCACACAAATTTAAAAGTTATGCAAGGTAATAGAGCTCTCTTGAGTTATTACGAACTTTTAATTTAATCAAGCTAGGATCTAAATTAAGCATGCACCTTTCAATTATTGTGTCCATTAATCGTCATCTGGCTAAGATTGATTAACTAATTCTAATGTATTCGATCACATTTTAATAAATGAAATACATGCATGATTTTAATTGAAAGCATGATTGATTGAAGCACAGAACATGATGAACATAAATCAAATGAACTCCATCAAATTAATGTAGTGATTCTAGCTAAACAAAATTAAACTATCATTGTTAATAAAAAAGCAACAAAGCAAATTGGAAACATGTTGAACAACAATAAAGATTAAGGAAGAAAAAACTTTGAAATAATTTCAGCAATCCTCTGAAAATTGATCGCAGTGGCTTCTTTCAATCCTCGTAATTGCTTCTTCGCAAGATGTTCCTCAAGGTGGCCAACCAAGAGAGAACTTTCTCAAGGAATTGCTAGTTAAATGGAGGGAAAAATGGATGGTTTATGCGTGATAAGGAAAGGAAAGATGATAGAATGTGAAGTGAGGAATTCAAGGATTATTGAATGATAAGGTATTATTGAATGGGAAGTAAATGGTGGTATTTATAGTAGAGGGATGGCTAAGGAATTTACTCAAAATAGTTTTGAATATCCCTCAGCTTTCTCCTTTACTTGGCCGACCATGAATTGTGGAGAGGAGAGGTTGTTGGTTGCTTAATTCATGCTTGATTTCATGCATGAATCATGCAAGGAGGTGGACGGTTTCCTAGGTAAAAGTTGAGAGTTAATTTTAAATTGTTTTACAAGTGTAAGGACCTTTGAATAAATCTTCCAAAAGCTAATTTTGGGCTACTCATATGCCCTTGTTGAATCTGGGCTTCTTTCCCCCTTACTTCGACGGTTTTTGTGACCCAAATACTTTTCAAAATTGTTCTTCAATTAAATCAACTTTAACTAGGTCAAAGTAACCTTCTCTTGACCCAATTTGCTTGCCTCTATCGTCCAACTAAGGTGAAATTGAGCTCATGTCCATGTATAATTAAAATAAGCTTATCAAATTATTAACTCTATGGTCCCACTACAACAATTAAATAAAGAAAATTACTATGTAACATAAAATAATTAAATTATGCAAAAATTTAATACATAAAAGCATAAAATTGCATACTTTACTAAATCATGCCCATTATCTCAATGTAAACAAAATTCACCCAATTAACTATCAAATATTCGGGATTAACATAATTTTTAAGTAAAAAGGTACCAAAAACAACTATAAAAAATCCATATAATTAGAGTTTACAATGGTCGATACCTAGTAAGAGTATGTACTTGAAAAAAATGAGAGATTACGTCTGAAGTAGGGTGGGGTTAATATTTCAAACTTTACAAGGGTCACGTACTAGATTTGGAAGAAGTGCTAACTATTAGGAATGTGTTTCACTATTACCTCTTAAATCTGAGTTCTAATGGATGGCGGCATATTGATGATGGTAATGGGGTAGACACCGTGAGGGTATTACCTGCACAATTCACGTGGCCACATAGAGCCTCTGATGATTTGAGGCTTATACTCTTAGGGAAGAAAAAGGAACCTAAGAATTGTTTTTATAGCTTTCGTAAATTAAAGTCTCGTCTATAGTTCTCTAAACCTGCAGGCGATCCAGAGAGTGATGTGAACCTCATTATGGTAACTGGTGCTGATAATAGACTTCTTGGTGATGCAGACACAGTTCACATTGTTAAAGAGAATTCAAAGGAATCTACAAGTCTGTCTAGGGAGATCGATGAATATATGGATGTTCGATCGTTCATGCAAAATGTGCGAGGTGGTCCCTCTAGTACTTTCACTGGAGAAGAAAGTGCAAGTAGTAAGGAGAAGCGAAAAACTATTGCAGGGGTTGCTAATATCATTTTGAGTAGCAAAGACGAAGCTAGCCATGTAAATGAGCTTCATCAAAAGAAAGGAAAAGATCGTGTTGTAACATCTGGCGATGTGGTCCCTATTGCTACAGTCCCTATTGCGATTCCTTCTCCCCTCTAACTCTCCTGTTACTTTTCAACTACCACCAAGACCACCAACTAAAGATGCATTCAGGGTAATTGTTGATTTTGGCCCTCTTGGTGGTTCCATGAAGTTTACTATTTTTAGTGGTGAGACAGGAACATTATTCCTGTGGCACGAGCATCTTAGCATGCAAAAGTTTCCTTACAGTCCTATTAAGGTGAGCAAACAATGGAAAATTTCCATGCCTGAAGAAGCGAAAGAGCATATTTGTCCATCTGCATTGTCTAGCTATATAAGGAAGCCTTCCTTACAAGAGCTAATAATATCTCTCTAAGTAGTCTTAGTTGAAGTTGGCATAGTCAATGTGGGGCTCGATAAAGGTATTGGTGAAGCATAAACGAAGAAGAAAGAGACCAAAAATGTTTATCAGTCTACCATAGAGGTACTAGAAAGGGCTCACAAAGTACATAAGGGCTTGGATAAAGAAAATAAGAAATTAGTGGAGCAGAATATGAGACTATAAGAGTATCTCACCCTTGCTGAAAAAGATATTAAAAATTATATAGAGAGGTTGTAGGTGAGCGAGCTGATAATGATGTCTTGGAAGTGAACATGAAAGTATAGACTAGCAACACAAAGTTGCTTTCAAGATTACTTTCCAGATTTAAAGTCTAACTTCTTGTTGCACGCTCAAGTAGTTGGTAGTCCCTTCGATGCTCACAAGGTAAACTTTGATGCTCTTAGTCACCTCACCGGTGCCTAGTTGGATTTTGATATTCATTTCCCTTCTAGAGCAACTTGGGAGGAGTTTGTAGAAGAATGGAAGAATATTAATAGGCTTTACTTCGCTGAAATCCTGCTAAGATGAGTGTATCTCTCACTACTAAACGTGAAGGGGATAAAGATGAATGAGAGGATAAAGAGCTCCGACCCCTAGGATACCAATGCTAATTCATAATTTCATTATTTTCATTGTACTTTTTTCTTTCTAATTTGAAATGAAAAATCTATGTTTATTTTGTATTGAAACGGTGTAATGTTTGATTGCGAATTTATTTGAGCAAACAACATAATCAAGTTGTCACCACAAATGAGTTAACAAATATAATTTAACTAGTGATTGGAAAATCAGGTAACACAAATGAGATTGTTCATGATATTGAATAGAATGAACTTAGGTTATGATATTAAATTAGTGAACTTTAACGATATCAGCGCGGTATTAAATCAACGAGCTGTTTGGACTAGCAATATTAAATCAGCTAACTCAAATAAGATTGTTCATGATATTAAATCAAATGAACTTAGGTTGCGAATTTAAATCAGCAAACCTTAATGATATCAACTGCGATCTTAAATCAACGAGCTGTTTGAAGTATTGGTCTTAAATCAGCTAACTCAAATAAGATTGTTCATGATATATAAAGTAAAAAATATTTGGAAATAGTGTATCTTTATTGAAAAAAAGAGATAAATCATTCATACATGATATTTTTTGAGATGACGTGCATTCTATGTGCAAGGTAGAATAAGGTCATCCACTTTTGCTATCCTGTAAACTCCATGTTCTACAACTTTGTAGGGTCCCTCCAAATTTGGGGTCATTTTTCCTTGTTACGATGTTGGAAAACTTGCTTTAGTATTTCTTAAAACAAGATCACCCATTTGAAACTATTTGTTCTTCACTCTAGAATTATAATATCGAGCAACTTGTTAGGCTCGTGCAATATTTTTAATCTCTGTTGTCTCCTTAACTTCATCGATGAGATCTAAGTTGAGTTGAATGGCCTCCTGGTTGGCACTTTCATCAAAATGAGTTGTTCTATGAGATCGTAGGCCTATCTCAGCAGGGATTATTGGCTCTATCTTATATATGAGTGAGAATGATGTCTCTCTAGTTGCTTATGAGGTGAGGTTTGCATGGCCCATATAATTCTTGATAGCTCTTCTAACCTCGCACTTTTGGCCTCATCAAAATTTTTCTTTAGAGCTACTAGAATCTTTTTATCCATTGCCTCTACTTGACAATTTGTTTGGGGAGTTTTACAGAGCTTTGAACGAGAGTAATCTGCAGGTCATTGAAGAAGTTCTTAAATTTTCCTTGAAATTGGGTTTCATTGTCTATTATAATTAGGAATGGGATACCAAACCTACAAACAATGGATTTAAAAAAAAAAAAGACTCCATTTGTCTCTCCGTGATTGTAGTCAAAACTTCAGCTTCTATCCACTTAGTGAAATAGTCCGCAGCTACAACTATGAATTTCTTTTGAGCTGTAGCTATTGGAAATAGACCCAAAATATCTATTCCTTAGTTGAAAATGACCAAGGGTTAAGTATTATTTATAGAGGTTCAGCTAGTGATCGTTATACTTTAGCATGTTTTTTACAGGAATCACAAGTGCGAACCATATGATGTGCATCCTTCTGTACTGTTGGCCAGTAGTATCCCTGCCTGAGGACCTTTTGTGCTAACAATATCCCACCTAGATGATCGCTGCATATTCCCTCATGTATTTATCTCATAACATACTCAGCTTTCGAGGGAGCCAGACATCACAAAAGAGGTTGAGAGCAGCCTTTTTTATAAAGCACACCTTCTAACAGTATATATCTAAAGGTGATAGATTAAACGGTTTTAATTGAATGAGAATTGAATAACTTGTAGATACAAGGATATACTAAATGTAAATCATAATATCATACATTGTAGCCTTATGTTGAATTTTAGCGAACTTCTTTTTGCTTAGGTGGTGAGTTTCCCCTTTTAGTGTTTGCACAAAAGGTGTCATCCACGTTTCTTTTTGGTTCAGACTGAGCACTTGATGAGTGTCATTGCTTAGGTAGCTTTATGATCTAAAAGGATTTTTCCTCTCTATTTAATAGTAACAAAGGATGCTAACTTTGATAAAATATCAGCTTTTGTATTCTTCGTCCTGGATAGTTGTCTAACTTGTGCCTTATCAAACTGAACAAGTAGCTGGGCTGCTATGGCATAGTACTTCTTTAGGCTTGGTTCTTTTACTTCATACTCTCCATTCATCTATTTTGCCACGACTTGAGAATCAATATGTATGGTCAATTCCCTCGCCCCCAATTGTAAAGCCAATTGTAATCTTGAAACAAGTGCCTCGTACTCCGCAGCGTTGTTAGACTCCTGGAAGCCGAAGGATAGCCCATATCGCTAATTATTTTTATTAGGATCTACAAGAAGAACACCCGCTCTTGACCTTGTCTTCACTATCGAGCCATCAACATAAATTGTCCAACACTTTGGCTTCACAACTGAACTCATTTTCCCCTATGATGAGCTAACTGCTACATATTGTGTAATCAACAGAAAAAGTTTTTAGAACCAAATGATACTTGTAATCAAATATTGTAAGACAAAATAAGTATCCGTCAAGTAAAATTCCAATAATTTGTGTGACATACTACTATATCATTTATGTAAGTAATAGTGTTTGAAATTAAAAGTTACTTATAGTGTCTGATGATTTGTCGAAAGAGCATTCCACTATAAAATCGGCTAAGATCTAAGCCTTGATTGTTGTTCTTGGGACATATTCTATTCCAAATTCTGCCAATTCAATTCTAATTTGGTCATTCTACCTGAAGTATCCACACTAGATAGAATATCATTGATGGGTTGATTCATCATGACAGTCATGGGATGAGTTTGGAAGGAAGGTCACAACTTGTGAGTTGCCACTATTAAAGCGAAAATGAGTTTTTTTTTTGTCTTTAAATATATTTGTTCACCGATTTGTAACACATTGCCAACATAATATACTGGAAATTGGCGATCTCCTTTTGTTTTGATCAAAACTACTACTACCGTTTCTTCCGAGGTCGCCAGATAAAGATAAAGAGTCTCCCCCACTCTAGGTGACATCAGAAGTGGTGGAGATGTGAGATATAACTTGAGCTTCTCAAAACCATGTTGACACTCTTCTGTCAAACTAAAAGAAGTTCTTAAGATTTTAAAGGGTAAGCATTTATTTGCCATCCTTGAGACAAACATATTGAGTGCAAACCGCGTAAAGTATGGGTCTGGACCCAAATGGGTTGATAATAATGAGTATCATAACAAAATTATATATTCTTTATAAAAATGAAAATAGTAAATTGGTAAAAAACATGACATGAATAAAATAGCTAAAAAAGAAGTACTTATACTTAATATAGAATTGTAACTGTAAGAATTTAGTAATCATTAAGTATAAATAATATTTATAAATATAAAAAAACCATGTGAAAATAAATGTTAGTTTAAAGCCATCTTAGTTTAAAGCCATCATAAATTGAAATGAATGCAAATTATATTCTAAATTTTAAATTAATTAAATTAAATTCTTCATATGTATTTTTTATTTTCCTCAAATTTATTGAGGATGAAATAATTTGGGCCTCTGTTTGGTAACCCCAAATTTTGTTTGGGTATAGAAAATGTTGGGTCAATTTTTGAATTGGCTCGGAATAGAGTATCTTAGCCCATTGTAATAAATAACGATGGTAATAGCTTTAAAAGCAAAATAAAACTGAAAATTAGAAAGGGAAAGTACAAAGCAAAGCAATCAAATTGGAGCAAACCTGCAACACTGCTACTCGAAAAATGGGAGATTTTGAATAAAATACAAGAGTTAAAAAATGAGTTTGGGTAAAATTTAAGGTCCATTTTCTATATGAGCTAGGCCTTGGGCAAAATTTTTTTACTCAAACCCGGCTCAATCCGAATATTATGTTATAAAATTATATTATATTAATTATATATGTTAAATAATAATCATATATATTTATACTTATATTAAATCACTAGCCCAATAAAAATTAAACTTATTACCCAAAACCTAAAAAAACTTACCCAACTAAATAACTCAATCCAAAATATAAAATTTTAAAATTTATATTTATTAAAATAAAATTTATATTATATATATTTGTGTTTTTTAATATAGTAAAACATTTATTATATTTATGGTAGTGTTTTATTAATATAAATACTTTTTAATGTGTTATAATATTGTTTCTGAATTCATTTTCACAGCTCAAATAAGATAGAATCATGGCATAAAAGAGTGAAACTCTGTTTCATATTCGGATATGGGTTAGGAGTATGATCCTTAGTGTAATTGTACTCAGGATGGACCAACATATAAGAGCTAAGCTATCAAGGTGAGTAGGAAGAAGTTATGTTTTCTGATATGCAATAAGAGATGAGCTCAAGTTTTCCATTCCATAGTTTGATTAGCAGTTAGGAACATTGAAGGTGAATGCTTCATAAAGCAAAAGTACCATCAATTTCAAGTTAGAAATCCCTAGTAAATGACCAACAAAGGGATGCTTGCTTAATCATTTCTAATGTTGGATTTAAACCTAGGTTTGAAATTTTGTTATCTGTAAATTATTGCAAGTTGAATATATGTATATATTGATTGTTTTTCTTTCAACACGTCTAAGACTGGCTTATATAACTAGACGTTGTTAAGAGGATTAGTGAATCAATACTAAAGTAATTCCCCTCATTTTGCCTTCCATTGTTTAAACAAATCATTTGGAAAAAGCACCTCTTTGATAGATATTTATTAGGAAAGAAATCAAGGAATATATTTAGATATGCAAATATCTGTTAAATATGTAAATAATATATTTAGGAGAGAAGTTAAGGGTTTTATTCTAGAAGTTAGGGATTTACATATATTTATTGGGTGATTTATTTCCCATGCTTATCATGTATATATATGGCTCTTTTTGGCCTGTTAATACAAAAGAATGAAGTCATTTTCTTTCAAAAGTTTGTACATGGTATCAAGAGCCAGAGAAAAACAAAATAGTCATCAATAATGAGGGAAATAAACCTGCTTCCACATACATGTTGACTTTGAGCGATAATCCTGATAATATAATTACTAGGGTGCAATTGAAAGGAGACAACTATGATGAATGGGCTCGAGTAATACGAATTAGGTTGAGGGCCAAGAAGAAATTTAGATTTATTGATGGAATGATTGAACAACCTAATGATGATTCCTCTGAATTGAAGGATTAGTGGACTGTAAATTCTATGTTGGTTTCATGGATGCTTAACACAACTGAGCCAACCTTGAGATCTACTATAACTTATATGGATATTGCAAAGGATTTATGGGAGGATATCAAAGAACAATTCTTTATTGCTAATGGACCTCGTATTCAGCAGGTCAAGGCATAACTTGCCAACGGCAAACAAAGAGGTTTTCCAATTGTGACTTATTATAGAAAATTAAAACAACTATGGGAAAAACTTGAGAATTATGAGAAAATTCCCATCTGCTGTTGTGGAAAATGCAATTGTAATATTGCAGTTGAACTCGACAAGAAACGAGAAGAAGAGAGGCTTCATTAATTTTGGATAGGGTTGGAAGATGCGTTGTATAGAGTTGTCCGTTCCAATATTTTGAGCACAGATCCTTTGCTAAACTTAAACAAGGCATAGTCGTTGGTGTGCCAAGAAGAATGTATTAAAAAATGTTCACGAAGGAAGGAGGAACATATAGAAGTTGTGAGTTTTGTAGTGCAAGCCAAGACAGAAGGCCTAAAGTATGAAATAGAAACAAGAGACAAATCAATTGTTTGCTCACATTGCAAAAGAAAGAGACATGATTTTGAAACTTGTTTCCAACTCATTGGATATCTAGAATGGTGGGGTGACCGATCCAAAGAGACTATGCGTGGACAAAGGGGACAAAATATAGGGTAATGACGTAGTAATGCACTAAAGGTGAATACAACTCATATAATTAGGCAACCATCATCACCAGTGGCAGTAATAGGAGAACGTACAGCTTCTGGGGCCTTGACAGCTGAATAATGGACACTCTTTCTCAATTTGTTAAATACGTGCAAATTGGGTACTAGCAAAAAGTTGAATGGTAAGAGTAATCTGAGTTGGATCATTGATTCGGGTGCTTCCTAACATATGACAGGTACTTTAGAATGTTTAACAAATTTGAAAGAAATTGAGGCATGTCCAATTAGTTTGCCTAATAGTGAGGAGGTAATGGCGTTGAAGGAGGGATCAGTTTGTTTGGGAAAACATATCAAGTTGGACAATGTTCTTTATGTTCCAAATTTGAATTTCAATTTGATATATGTGTCACAGTTGGTTGATGAATCTAATTATGATGTCTAATTTACTAATAAAATTTGTGTTATACAGGATCGCACCTCGAGGATGGTGATTGGAACAGGTGAACAACGTAAGGGGCTTTACTGTTTGAAGTCGACAACATGAGTCCAAGCATGCAAGGCTAGTCATGTAGATTCCTTTGAATTGTGGCATAGAAGGATGGAGCATTTGCCTGCAAAAATAGTTGAATCTCTTCCTTAGATTAAACTTAGTAATAGTTTGGTGAAGAATAAACCATGTGACATTTGTTTGAGAGCTAAGCAAATAATGGGAATTTTTGTTTCTAGTGACACTAAAGCGAATGAAAATTTTAAATTAATTCATTGTGATTTGTGATGACCTTATCATGTTAATGCTTCTTGTGGTGCCTCATATTTTTTTGACTATTATTGATGGTTTTTCTAGGGGTGTAAGGATATATTTGTTGACTGAAAAAACAGAAGGGTCTTGTCATGCGTAATTTTTTTGCTATAACTAAAAGATAATTTCATAAAGATGTGAAAGTAGTTAGAACTGATAATGGGACTGAATTTGCGTGCTTGAAAGGTTATTTTCTGAAAATGGAATTTTATATGAAACTTCATGTGTAGAAACACCTCAATAGAATGATCGTGTTGAAAGGAGGCATCGTTATATATTAAATATGGCTAGAGCTTTAAGATTTCAGGGCAATCTTCCTATCAAGTTTTAGGGATTTTTTGACGGTTGGATATTTGATCAATCAAACACCTTTTAAACTATTACGAGGAAAGACTCCTTATAAGATCTTGTTTGGTAAACCTTCTAGTTATAATCATATTTGAACTTTAGGATGTCTTTGTTATGCTCAAAACTTGAATAAGGAAAAAGACAAATTTGCTGGTAGAAGTCAACATTGTGTGTTTATAAGATATCCCTTTGGAAAAAAAGGGTGGAGAGTTTATGATCTTGATACAAGAAAGTATTTTGTATCAAAAGATGTTGTGTTCTCTGAATATGAATTTCCATTTTTTGATGTTAGTAAGGAGGGTACGTGACCAAATTTAGTACAGAGTGCTCCTTTCAGTATCACCAATCATGTTGATGGTGACTTGAATGAGGATGAAGAAAGTGAAGTACTTGAGAATTCAATTATGACTCAATATGATAACGACGATAGGGGGTGTTACTAAATTCTCGGGTGAATTTATTCAAGAACAACTTGGGTGTGTTCATAGAACAAAAGAAGTTTCTACTCGACTGCGATATTTTGTGACATATGCTATACAACAAATGAGCCCCTCTGCATATTTATCCAAATCAATCATGTCCTTAGGTGTCTCTTATCCTATAACACATTATGTAAATTGTGACCAATTTTCTCCAAAACATCATTCTTTCTTAGCAGCTATGGCAGCCGAAAGGAAGCGTACCTCGTATGTTCAGGCCATTAAAGATATTTGATGGAAAAAAGCTATGATAAAAGAAATTGAGGCTCTTGAGGCTAATGGGACATGGACTTTGGAAGATTTACCATCAGAAAAACGAGCTATAGGGAGTAAATGGGTTTACAAAATCAAATATAAATCAGATGGGTCGGTTGAACACTATAAAGCTTGATTGGTGATTCTTGGCAATAATCAGATTGAAGGAATTGATTAAAATGAAACCTTTGCTCCTGTAGCAAAAATGGTGACCGTTAATACTTTTCTTTCAGTGGCAGCAACAAAAAAATGAGAACTTCATCAAATGGATGTTCATAATGCATTTTTGCATAGAGATTTAGAAGAAAATGTGTACATGAAGATGCCTCTTGGTTTTGTCACTCAACAGGCTAACAAAGTCTGTAGATTATGTAAATCACTTTATGGTTTACAACAGGCCCCTCGATGTTGGTTTGCAAAGTTGACAACTACATTAAAACAATATGGGTTTCTTCAATCTCAGTCTGACAACTCATTGTTTACTTCGAATCGAGATAAGATACAATTGAGTACACTGGTGTATGTTGATGATCTTGTTATTGTGGGAAATAATAGTATTGCCATTCAAAAGTTTAAAAATTATTTATGCCATTGTTTCCACAAGAAAGATTTGGGGACATTGAATTTTTTTTCGGTGTAGAGGTGGCACGGAATCACGAAGGGGTTTCTCTTTCCCAATCCAAATATGCTTTGGATATTATTAGTGAAGCTCGGTTATTGGGTGCTAAACCATCTGGTTTTCCCATCGAACAAAATCATTATTTAGCCTTGGTAGAGAGTATTGTTTTGGTAGATTCGGAGAAGTATCGGAGATTGGTGGGAAGATTGACTTATTTGACTCTCACTCAATTTGAGCTATCCTATAGTGTTCATATCTTGGCACAATTTATGCATCAACCAAAGGAAGTTCATTGGAAAGCAACTTTGCGCATGGTTTGTTATTTGAAGAGAAGTCTTCGACAAGGAATACTTCTTCGAGCTGATTGTGATCTACGACTATATGGTTACTATGACTCTGATTGGGGAAATTTTCCTTTAACACAACTATCTCTCACTAGGAATTTTGTTATGTTAGGCACCTTTCCTATTTCCATTAAAAATTTTAATTTGTTGAAAGTTAATATTTTTAGTAATTTAATTTTTTTAACATGTTTAATAACTTATCATACATTAAGCCAATTCATACTTTATTTCATTTTTTTTTCTTTCACATTATGCATTGTCATTTAAATGGCATCAAACCACAATAATTTAAATTTTTTTATTAAATTTTAGTTTGATTTGTATCGATATTGTTACTAATACATGAAGATATAGGTTTGAGCGTATTGAATACGTGAGTTGTAAAAAAATTATAAATAATTATAGGCATTATACAAAAAATATTTATTTTATGATATTTTTATATTTAACTCTTTAATTTTTACCAAGTATATTTTATATTCAAATTAAAATTAACGATACAAATATAAGATGAAAATTTTCAAATTTTAACATTTACATTTATCAAACAATATATCTATATTTAGCCTTTAATTTTCAATAATAGATCAATTAGTTTTTATAATTTAAATTCAATACTTATTAAATCTAACATTAAAATCTTAGTACTTAATTTCTTTTTATCAATCGTCGATTTGATCCAACCATTTTCAAGGAAATATTAAAAGCTAACTTGAATTAAGAAAAGTTCAAGTTTCAATCTAAAGACATATATCAAGTTTGGATATTAATATAAATAAATAAATAAAATTTACACTTGCTATATTCGAACCCAAAATAATTAACCCTGCTTAGATAAAAAAAAGCTTCTCCTTGATCTTGATCTTGATCAATATAAATTATAATTTGATAATAATAATGTTTTGTTTTATTTAAATTCAATCATGAATATTTTTTATACATTATATATTTTCTTAAATAATACGTTAAAATTTAACAAATTTTTAGTAAAATTTTTATTTTTTTATAAATTTTAATAACTTATGAATCATACATATATATATATATATGTGTGAAAATTTAGAAAAAAAAAATTAAATTAAGATTAAACGAAAATATTGAAAGTTAAATTTATTAATTTAAAAAAATTAAATAAAATTAACAAAATGAATTACCGTTGAGGACTTAGTTTAGTATTATACAAATAAAAAGGTGACCAGAGTTTGAAATTTACCTAAAAAATTCCAAAAGAAAATAAATTTACCTAAAGAGGAGTTGGATGTATAGAAGCGGTCTGCACCTGGAATAGCAAATTTAGCAGAGCAAACAAAGAAGGAAATGAAGCGATTACCTCCAAACACCTTCAAACCACGACTCACCAATCTGCCAATTAGGGATAGCCTTTAAACGGAATATCGGTGACTGCCGCCGCCATTTGGGGTTTCATTTGAAGCTCACCTCTTTCTTTTTCTTTCGCTTAATTTCAAGATATGGGTAAGCTTCATTCTTCATTGCTTCTTCGTCATATTGTTAATGGTGGAAGGAACTTTTCTAATTTCCACTCTTCATTTTCTTGTTATTTTAACACCATTTCTCCCCACATCTCTGCAAGGGGAAACCAAAAAAAGTATGATTGCTTCTATAACGTGGATGATGCTTTGACTTTGTTTAATAAGATGGTTGCGAAGCACCGAAAGCCTTCAGTTGTGGAATTCAACAAATTATTAGGAGCCATTGTTAGAATGAAACATTATGCCATTGTTGTTTCTATGTATAGCCAGATGGAATTATTAGGAGTTTCTTATGACATTTATTCTTTCAACATCTTGATTAATTGCTTTTGTCAATTAGGTTATATTGATTTTGGGTCTTCTGTTTTGGGGAAAATGATGAAGGTAGGTGTTCAACCTGATGTTGTAACTTTGTCCACTTTGATTAATGGACTTTGTAAGCGAAGTAAGATATCTGAGGCTTTGAGTTTGTTTGATGAAATGATGGAAAAAGGGTATCGACCTAATTTAATTGTTTACACTACAGTTCTTAATGGTTTGTGCAAGACCGGGAATACCGATCGAGCTCTTAGGTTTCTAAGAATGATGGAAGAAAGAGGTTTCAAACCCAATATTGTAGCATATAGCACTGTCATTGACTGTTTTTGTAAGAAGGGGTTACTAAGTGAGGCTCTTGATCTTTTCTCCAAAATGAAAGTTAAGGGCATTAGACCAAATATTGTTATTTACAATTGTTTAATTCATGGTGTGTGTAACTTGGGCCAGCAGAAGGAGGCAACAAGGCTTTTGAATGAAATGGCGGGTAACAATATTTCTCTTGATATTGTCACGTATAATATATTGATAGATGCACATTGCAAGAAGAGGATGATTTCTGAAGCTGTAGATACTGTTGATGCAATGAGAAAGCAAGGCATTGAACCTAATGTTGTCACATACAGTATATTGGTTGATGCACATTGCAAAGAGGGAATGGTTTCTAAAGCTGAAGATATTGTTGATACAATGAGAAAGAAAGGCATTGAGCCTGATGTTGTCACATATAATGCATTAATAAATGGTCATTGCTTGCAAAACAAAATGGATGAAGCTAGAAGAGTATTTCAGTTGATGAGTAAGAAGGGTTGTGCACCTACTATACGTAGTTACAACATCATGATCAACGGATATTGCAAAGCTAAAAGAGTAGATGAAGCAATGGAACTCTTTCACGAAATATCACAGAAAGGACCAACCCCTGATATTGTCACATGCAGCATTCTTATGCAAGGAATGTGTGAATTAGGGAGACTTTCATCTGCATTGAAACTTTTTCGAGCAATGCTGAAGAGTGGGTTGGAACTCGATATTGTCTCTTACACTATCCTAATTGATGGCTTTTGCACAGCTGGGCGTATTGAAGTTGCAAAGGAATTATTTCTTCAACTCTCAGTCAATGGTTTAAAACCTGATGTTTACACATATGGTATAATGATTAATGGATTCTGTAAAAAGGGATTGCCAGATGAAGCATACCAGTGGTTTAGGAGCATGGGGAATAATGATTGTTTGCCTGATAGCTGCTGTTATAATGTAATGATACAGGGGTTTTTTCGAAACAGCTATACCTCAGAGGCAACACAACTTCTTGTGGAAATGGTCAGTATGGGCTTTTCTGCAGATTTATTCACTGCTACCTTATTTGTGGATCTCATCTTACAGTCTAATAAATCAATCTTGATTTGAAAAATGTCTAACAGGTAGTGTAAAGATTGTCACTTGTGAATGTGAGTTATTTTGTTCACACTGCTGTGATAAGAGTTTCTAGGAACTGCAATGAGTGAATCTTAAAACTTTTTTTTACATTCTATAATGTATTGGGGTTTTCCTGTGAAACTATTACATAACTTTGACAAGTATTTTTGAATAATGGAAATTGATTGGTGTGCTTTCTTTCCTTTTTCTTTACTTATTTTTCTTCCTACCTAACTTTGACAAAGAAAATACAAACATGTTCTTCATGCTGACCTTTTCACTCATATTTTCACAATTCAAAATTAATTCAGCATTAGAATAACACAATGAAAACCGTGGTTGATGAATGTTTGAAGTTTTATTTTTCGAGATCTTATTCATGTTTAATTCATAATTTCATATTATTTCCAAAATTATCGTTTGAGTAAGAAAAAAGAGGGATATCCTACTAGCTTGTTTGAAGAGAAACATAACAAAGAACATGGAATTTTAGACTTTGAATTCAACTGTTTTGATGTACATTAAAATGGAACTATATGTATAACAAAATCTGGTAAAAGAATACAAGACACATGGTAGCAAAATTAAGCTTCACTAAATTCTTGTTTGATATCCCAATTTCAGTATTGCTACCAAAAGAATTGAAACAATGTTCTTATATATAAATATATATAACACCAAAAGATACAGAAAAATAGAACACTATATATGTGTGTGTGTAATCAGTTTAGCAGCCATTTTTCATACTTGTGAACATTGCTTCACTTGAGAAAGAACTTCCAAATATCTACATCAGTCACCTCTTTAATTAAATGAGCTCCAAAAATGCCTTCTTCATCAACCAGACTTCTGAGATGCCGGGCTGCATTGTTGAAGCCAACATAGTTTTTCTTCGTCGACAAGTATACAACCCCGTATGGAGGCCTGACGCACTGGTTTGTTCATCATGATGACCAAAAATAACGATAATAAGTTGTGAATTACAGAGAAAAACAGAATAGAAAATCTAATCTGCATTTCATAGTGCATCCAGATAAAAAGGAAAATGAAATCAAGAGGGGAAGTTAATAGAAAAAGTAGCATCAAGACTAAGGTGGTATATATATATGTAAGTAGGCAGGTATATGTAACCAATCATTCAGGTTATGTATGATGTATGTATGTCTGCATATCGAAAGAAAAGGAAAGAAACTAACCTTCTTAATTAGTGCATATAACTTCTTCAAAGAGGAAACCGAGTATGGAATTTCAGTCATCAAAATAATGTCATAGCCACTTTCTCCCTGATCTGTCTCACTAGCTCTTTCCCATGCCCGGCTTCCTGAAAGCTTTCTTGACCTCCTTGAGGAAATTTCTTGTGTTATGCTGCTACCATCTTGGCTACTGCACCCATCCATGAAATCCTCCTCGGAGAAGCTCAACCTCATCCCTGTAGTGACCTCAGTCACGCCATTCCAAACAACAGATAATACAGTGGGGAGTTCTTCCCAGTCCCCAGCATAGAAGTGCACAGTTGGGGCAAGTGTTTGTCTGGATGGAGTCAAAGGACCCTCAGGCTGTCGGCTTTGCCTTTCCCGAGCTTGCTCCAGGTTTGCAAGTACATTTGGAATGGTAGTGCATCGAATAGTTTCTGCACTGAGGTCTTGAAAGTGCACTGTACAAGCACCCTATACCAACAATTGCATAAAGTGGAGTGTAAATAAATCTTTCATAAAAGTAAAATTCTTCTTTGACTATTTTCTAGCATATGATACAAGCCAATTGCTAAATGTGTGTGTAAAACACATATAAGAGGAACAATCAAATATCTATAAATGGAGTATACCTTCAGACAAGCAAATATCCCCGGAACACCATAGCCACAACCCAACTGCAAGAATTATTGAATAGAATGATTAGTGTACAGTCTACAAAGAACTACAAAACAGACAAATTAGTTCATTAACTCTTAAGATTTATTCCATGCATGAAATGAGAATTGTTGAGAAGGCACAAGAGCAAGAAAGCTTATATAATATCGACCTATTCTAAAATTGGTCACTCAAGTTTGGTGTCGCCAATAAAAAAGGTGAAGAACAAAGACATTGATTCAAGTGTGAATTTAGTTTGATTAGTCAAGCTGAACATAAGAGCCAAGATTCATTCTACCCTATGAGTACATTTACCAATTGGTGAACCATTTTAATTTCCCCTATTCAATAATATCATCAAATGGACCCCAAACAGTTTTTCAACAAAGAAAAGGATAATAAATCATGTTTAATAGTTAAAAATCAATTAAAAGAGATGATAAAAAATGCTACATGAGGTGATGGCTAATGTTTTTAGATTTTTCTACAATGAAATTACCTCAAGCACCCTTTTCCCTCTAAAGCTCAACTGCCCATCACGGATCTCGTGCTTAAGGACGTTAACAAGATCGAAAGAACTGTTCCAAGATTTCAGAAACCCTGCAAAATAAAATTATTTCATAGCTGTCAGTTGCAACTTATTATTTTGACAAGTCAACACTTGAACTAAGATTGATACTTCGCAATAAAAAACATAAATTATTAAATAAAAAATACCAATCATTCCTTACCATCAGGTTTTGAAGATAACATTTCAGTAGTGGTGAAACCAATAATGTCAGCAACACTAACTCTTCCCTGTAAAGGTTTGAAAAGGCATCATCAGCGTGCATATCACAACCTAGGTTTTTCAAAATGGGCTCCTGCCGAAGGGATGACTATACGTTGTAAACACAACATATACATATACATATCCCCAGCATATATGTCCCCCATAAAGCAATGCAAAAGGAAGTCAACATACCTTGAATACATCAAGCCCTCGCAAATCTACATTGTCCCCAGCATATTTACAAGGATGGGCTGTCTGCACAATAACAAAATGTCTTAATTGTGAACGCAAATTCAACTGCTCGCAATCACTTGCATGATAAACCATCTCATTAGTATGGTGGTCAACCAACAACAGTTTACATCTTGAATAACAAATTTAAATTTCACAAGTATTTCACTAGTCCTTAATAGGGAGATGAAATACACCTTTGATGGGAGAATCTCCACAGCCAGTGAAGGGAGATGGACATCTCTATCAGATACAGGGGTCATGCTTTGGCTTCCTCGATCATAGAGTACCAAGCCTGGCAAACATTGTGCAAGCAGTGACGGTGCACGCATTGTGGTCTAACAATAGGAAACCGTTATTAAGAAAGAAAAACCTGAAAATATCAACATTTTCCATTAATATGCAGACCACTCTAAAGAAATAATCACTTCCAGAAATAAGAACATTTTTGAAAATAGATCAGAATCACAATATCAAACTCACAAGGGTTGAAAGACACGTATGCTTAACCCTAAACAAATTTCCATAAGGCAATTCACTGACATGGGAACATCAAAATGTTATAGCTAGACAAGAAAACAAATTCAACCAAAAATTGCATTAAAAAAGCAGAAACTTTAAACACTGACTACATAAAATTTGTTCTTTAAGTGAAAACAAAATCTCAATATTTTGGTTCTTGCTATGAATAACATGAAACATTAATAGTAGAGGCAATTCTTCAGGTAGAAAACAAAGCCGACCATAAGGAAAGTTCATACAAAATTCGGAAAAGGCTAATATTATGAATAATTAAAGAGAACTAAGATGAATCCAATTCTTAATTTCCATCAACAGAGTCAAACTCGAAGATCAAACTAAACGAACATATTGAAAATGGAACGTCGTAGCATTCCAACAAAATTCAACCTAAAAAGACCAAAACCAGATTAACAAAACTTGCCAAAACACATGAAAATTTAAGAAAATTAAAACAAACCCAGAAGCCAAAAAACCAAAAATCAGAAAGACGCAAACTTACCCAGAAATGAGAAATAATCAGCAAGCGGTGTTTAACCCAAAATTCAATTGGTTGAGAAAGAAAGGAATTTATTTTCTTTTATAATACAAGTAAAGATCAAAGCTTTGTAATTTCAGAGAAAAAAGACCGCTCTTCACATTGGAAAGTCAAAAAAACAAAACAAAGCGACGACCCGTTTACGCTGAGATGAGACGTAGGAAGACAGAAGCTTCCATTTCCAGACACCTATTTAGAGATTTTAACTTTAAGCCTTTGACGGTAATGAAAATTATGCTTACTAATCCAATTTCTGATCGAATTTGTTTTTGTATATCCCGTACCCGTAAGTACTACCGTTTACACCTTTCCGTACGTGGGGTGGGTAGAGGAAAAATCTAATTTTTCTTTCTCTTTCTTAAAAGGTTAAGATGAGACAGAATCACAAATTTTATACAATTTTTTTTATGTACAGTTTGATTTTAACTAGAGCTGATTATGGGTAGGACCGAGTCGAGTTTGGGTCGAGTTTAAACAAAATTTTATGTCTGTTTTTTAAGTTTGAGCCTGACTCGGTCCGAAATATGAGCTTAAAAAATTATCTAAGCCCGGCCCAAAAAATTGCTAAACCCAACCCATTGACTTAAATTTGACCCATATTAACATTTTTTAGTTTATTTTATTAAATAAAAAAATTTAAAATATAATAAATCAAATACATTTAAAAACATAAAAACAAATATTAAAACAAATAAAAAATGATATTAAAATAATTCTTAAAACAATACACAAATTGAAAATATAATAAAATGTGGTTATATTAAAATTTTAAAATGATTAAAAATAAAATAAAATATAAATTATTATATAATTTGGGCCGGGCCAGGCCTGGCCCGTTTTCTAAATGGGCCTCATTTTTTTATTCAAGCCTATTTTTTGGGTTTTTCCCAAACCCTCCCATTTTTCGAGCGGACCTTCGGACCGGGCCGGGTGGCTTGTCCCATGATCGGCTCTAATTTTAACCCACTCAAGTTGAATTTTTAAAAATAATTTTTATTTTAAATTTAATTATAAAAAGAAAATATTTGACACCACTAAATCTAAATAAAGGAGCAATGGCTAGTTTGGCAATACTTTTGGAAACTGCTGTGGAAAAATACTTTTGAGAAGTGTTTTTAAAAATTTTGGTTTAAAATTTGAGCGTTTAGCATTGCTGTCAAAAAGTATTTTTGAGAAATAAAAAGTTCATTTTAGACACGTTAATATCAAGTAACAAATATGTATTTAAATAATATTTAAATTAATTAATATTATTATATTTTAGTAAAAACATAAAAAACTTATTATAACTTGTTGTTAATATTTTAATATATGAAATATAAATTTTAAATATTTTTACGCAATAAATATTAATCATTTATAAAATGTAATCAGAATATATAAACTATATTTTAAATATTTAAATATAAACATTAAATATTTGTAATTAGTATTTTTAAAAATATTTTTTTATTTTTAATTAATGATTTTAACACATTTGTAATTAAGCACCAAGAAAAAAAAAGGGAAAGTACTATGTTATTAGAAGGGTGAAAAAGTAATTAAGCACTAAAAGTACTTTTGGGAGAGGAAAAGCTAAAAATTTTAGCTTCTTCTTTTTAGCTAAAAATTTCAGCCAAAAGTAACTTGTTTAACACAGTTTTTCTTCTAAAAGTATTTTTAAAGCCAGAAGTGATTTTTTTAAGCACTACAGAACAGGCTTACTAGAATAAGAGAGTGGTTATTGCTCCTATATTTCCAAAAACCCATATACACTAAAACTAAAGCCTTATCTATTTGTAGACAGAGCTTCAATAGCCACTAGGTTTAGAGGGAAGTTATGAGCATTACGTTGATGCATAACTTCCATACCAAAATTAGCACAGTTAATAATATCAGTCAATGTATTAATTACACAATCTTGACTATTAACTACAGATTGGTTAAGATTGAAACTATTTAGATTGAAAGCCTTAGTGCTAATACCTAAAACGGTGAACCAGATACCTACTACATGCCAAGCAGCTAAGAAGAAATGTAAATAACGAGAATTGTTATTGAAAGATCAATTGGCCAAAATAATCATGAGCAGCTACGATATTATAAGTTTCTTCCTTTTGACCGGCAGAATTTTTAGACTTTACAAAAAAGGTTTAAGGGTTGAAAAGTGCCTTATAAAATACAATAAAATGTTAAAAAAGAGATATGATAATATTTTAAAGCTACTTATAGAATTAAAAAAATACACTATCAGTACCAAATACTAACCCATATATAAATATTAATATAAAATTATATTATATATATATTTATTAAATATTGATATGGAATATTTGGGCGAGTTGGGCTTGGGCTCGGAAATTTTTTTAAATTTGTACTTCAACTTGACCAGTTCAACTCATAACTAGGTATAATTACATTGGATGTGATTTTAGATATTTAAATAGTTTAATTAGTTTTTTATGTAATAAATTTTTAATTGATGAAACCATCAAGGGCAAATTCAAAAACTAATTTATGAGTTGGAATTGAATTATAAATTTTTGAGAGATCAAAATATAATTTTATTATGTATTAATTTTATGGTTTCATTATTGTTTTCCTTTTGAAGGGATGATTTCATCATTGTTGAATGGGCTAAACAAAATCTTTTAATTTTTTGGGTCAAAGGTGGTAGACATGTTCTGTAACACCCTAACCCATATCCGTCGCCGAAATAGGGTTACGGAGCATACCAGAGTTTACAGAACAATTACAATTAATTCATGTCATTTACTATTCATATATGAAATTACTAATATTTTATTTTATAGCCCATTTAAATTGGCCCTTAAGGCTTAAAATAGACATTAAAAACAAATCGGGATTAAACCGGAATCTCAGAGAATTTTTTGCGAAATTTCAACAACTTTCCTAGGTGTAGGGGACACACGCCCGTGCCTCTGCTCATGTGGACAAAAATAGGTCATTTTAAGGCTACTTTTCTCAACCAATCTTGGTATCAACCTAGGCACAACCATTTTCACACTCACAAAACACAATTAGACCTTCAATTCAAACCAATACCAAGTCTTATAACTAACATATCATTACATATATTCAAATATCCAATCTTACCAAATCAATCATATACACATTTATGCATATTTTACTAAATTTATTAAGTTAAATTATACCTCATTATACCTATTAACTAACCATCAATTAGCCATTTTAAACACATCTCATGCATGTTTAATTCATACTTATATAAGTTGGTTGGAAACATAAACAAAGTATACATCATAATATTACACAAACCAATATAAACCATAGTATGCATAACAAAATCTACCGAAGCAAGCTAGATAGTGTGGCTCAATGTGCTAATCCGATCCTCTGATTTCACGTTAATCTACAAGAACATTAAACAACACGAGTAAGCTTAGTGAAGCTTAATAAGTTCATTAGGTTAAACATTGATTTTACCGAACTCACTATAATAAATTAAATTGCAAATAAATCATACATTCTTCCTGTCAAACACAACATAAATCAATGAACACGCTTTCTTCAAATTAATAACAATAATAATCAATAAAATTTTCAAATTCCAATCACATAAGTCTTTTACCAATTCTTACTAAATCGAAGAATGACTTATAGATATGAGTACATCGTTTTATTTATGCTATAGTCCAACTATGGTCTTACATATATGTTGTCATGGCCCTGTCATAGTCTTACATTCGTAGTGCCATAACCCAATTATGGTATTATCATCAGAATACCATAGCCCAGCTATGGCCTTACATATAAACACTGCCATGGTCTAACCATAGTAGTCTTATGCTTATAGTGTCATAACCCAATTATGGTTTTATCTGTCAATTTATCCTTTACATTAATGCCATAGCCAACTATGGTCTTACATATAGGCATTGCCATGGTCCAACCATGGTCTTATCCATCAATTCATCCTTTATCACAAAACGATTATACTCAATCCCGCGTTCTACTCAATTTAATCATTCAATTCGATTTCACAATTTAACAATAATTTTTTTTATTTTCAACAACAAAAATATGACTAATTACATAATAACATTCATCAATTAGTAAATAAACATTAAAGTTTTAACCAAACGAACTACCTGGGCTAATTGTGGAATTTGTAGCAGTTAGGGACTATTCTGTTAATTTCCCTTTTTCTTGTTGATCTACGGGCTCTTGATCTAAAATGTAAAATTATTCATTCATTAGCATATATTTGAATTCAATGTACTTCACAATTAATACCCCTAAATTTTCAAAATTACACAATTAACCTAACTTTTACAGTTTTTACATTTTAGTCCCTTACCAATTATCCTATCAATTGAGCTAATTTTTTTCTCAATTGACAATTTATTCAATTATTATAGGCTATCTTACAGCCTTTGATATATAGAAATTTAATAGCAAACCCTAATTCTTTAATTGTTCACAATTTAGTTCTAAAATCAATTTCTATTGAAATCACTTGATAAAATCATCATATAACAAAATTAAAGCTTCAATTCCATGTTAATTCATCATAAACATCCAGCACTCATCAATGGCAACTTTAAAAATTATCCATAAAATCAAAAACTAATGAAATAGCTAGTTGGACCTAATTGTAAAAGTCTTAAAAACACAAAAAGTACAACAAAAAGGCAAGAATTGAACTCACTTGTAGCAAAAATATGAAAAACTAGCTTAGAGGGACTTTTCTATGGTGTTTGCTAGTGCCTTTATTTCACCTAATTTCCTGATTTTTTTATTGCTAATGCCGCCTCAGCCATCATCATTGGGCTAATTTGCCTTTTAAGTCCTCCCTCATTTAACATTTAGACTATTTTATCACTTTAGCAAAATTTGCACCTTTTTCAATTTAGTCCTTTTTAATTAATTAACTATCAAAACGTTAAAATTTTCTAACGAAACTTTAGTACTAACTCAACGACACTCCGTAAATATTTTTATAAATATTTACGACTTGGTTTATAAAATCGATGTCTCGATACCTCGTTTTCAGAACCACTTAACCTAATAAATTCTTTTAAAAAACATATCACTAATTCAAAAATCTTTCTAAAATCACACTTAACTCATAAATAATAAATAATAAAATTTTCGAATTCACTCGTTGGATTTAGTGATCTTAAACCACTGTTTTCGACACCACTGAAAATTGGGCTGTTACATGTTCAAGGGCTGAGTACCTTGCTCGGTCTGATAGGCTCGTCTAGATTAAAGTCGGGCTTGGACAAGGATTTTTACACTTCGGGTCAGCACAACCCAAGCTAAATTCAATTTAAATAATAAAAAAGTATTTTTAAATTAAAATTTCATTATAAAAATATATAAAATAGTAGCCAAAAATATATTTTTAATATTTTATTAATTTTCAATAGTAAAATGAACTTTTTGGATGGTTAGGGTCGGTCTGAAAATGAGCCTAGGTTTCAAAATATTTTGAAACCGAGCATCGATCCAGCTCAGGCCATGGACACCTTTGGTCAAAGGGTAATTTTACCATATATTAATTTATAATGTAAATTAGTTATTTAAAGGGTTAGTATTATGACAGTGTATTTTTTTATTCTTTCACTTTATATATATATATATATATTAATTTTTAATTATCCATTAAATTTGCTTTTTTAATAAAATAAAATGATAGATATATCATTAAATTTTTAAATTAAAATAATTTATCATTTAGAAAACTCCCTAAAATTTAAAACTATCATTATAGATATATCATTAAATCATATTCAAAAAAATAAATATTGTTTAATTAATTAATAAAAAATAAATAGTGTTTCAAAAATATCAGAATGAAATATTAAATTTTATAAGGTCTCATAATTCTAAAAAAAACATGAAAATGTTTAAAAATTTTATTAAAAAAGTTTAAAAATTATACAAATTTAAAAAAAAAAAACAAATACTACTAAAAAGCTTTTAAAAAATTAAATATTATTTAATTAGTCTAAAGGTGATCATGAGCCGGGCCAAACTCAACTAAAAATTTAGGCCCATTTACTAGGTCCATGCTCGGCCCAAAAAATGGGTCTAAAATTTTGTCCAAGTCCGACCTGGATAAAAATGCTAAAACCTGGGCCCGACCCGACCCGCCTGTATTAATTTTTTATGTTATTTTTATATAATTTTTAAATATATATATAATACATCAAAAATACTAAAAACATCAAAATAAATATTTCCAACAAATTGAAAATAAATTTTAAAAAATATTTAGACTTAAATAACACTAAGATAAATACAACTTAACAAGCAAATGCCTCTAAAATAATAACAAAATTAACAAATGCCTTTAAAATAATAAAAAAATGAACAATAAAATAAGTTTTACACAATATCCAAACAATAACATTAAAATAGTAGCAACATAATAGTAAAATGGTAGCAAAATAGGGAGAAAATAATAAGAAAACAACATTAAAAAAAAGAGCAGATTTTTTTTGTCTTTTAGTAAATTCGGGCAGGGCCAAGTTACAGCCAAAAATACCTTACCCGAGGCCCAACCCATTTTTTAAACCGGCCTTATTTTTTTGTCCAATCCCATTTTTTGGGCCTATATTTTTGCTCAAACCCTCCCACATTTTGAGCAGGCTTTCAGGCCGGACCAAGTGGTCGGACCCATAATCAAGTCTATAATTAGTCATTTAATTTTTTTAAATATTTATATCTATTTTAATTTTTCTATATATACTATTAAAAATTTTAAAAACAAAATTGAATACTATTTAAAAACATTATTAAAAATAAGAAAATTTATATGAAATTTAAAGAACTATACTTAGAGTAGTGCATAATTATTGAATAGTATTATATCACTTATTCAAGTATTTATTTATGGAATAAAATAATTGTATCCTTTTATATTATATTCAAGTATCTATTTTGCATCTTTCAAAATAATATGATTTATTAATTTTAATATTTTTATACAATAATATACTTTAATTTTTTACATAATTTATAAAAATTATAACAAAAAACTTACAAAATGGTTTAATGATATTTAATTATTAATAAATAAAAAGTATATCATATATATATATATTAAAATTCTAAATCATTAATTATATATCTAAATATCATAAAAGTTTCATTTTTCAAATTTTCTTCTTCATAATTAAAGCATAAATTATATTTATAATATTATAAATATATTATATTTCAAAAATTTATACACGCAGACAATTTTCTAAGATTTTTTATGGAATAAAAAAAATACACTACTAGTGTATCAAATACTAACTTAGTAAATTTTACTTTTTACACATTTTTAAATATTTTTTCAATTTTATAAGAATTTTTAAAAAACTTTACAACTTTTTTTTAGAGCTTCTTAATATTTTAAATAATTTTATCTATAAATAAATGATTTTTTACTAGTTTTTACAATTTAAAGCATTTTTTTACAATATTTAGATATTTAAATATTTGTTGATTGATCAATATCAATGAACAATCAGTCAACACCAATCAATGGTGAACTACCCACAATCACTGTCAACGTACCACGTCATTGATGACATGACACATTTTGGGCGAACTTTTTTTATGTTCAAAAAAAAAAAAATGGGCAGAGGGTAAATTAGGAAGAAAGCGTAGATTTTAAGGTAAAAAGAAAGTTAAGCATAGTTTGGCCCCCGAAGTTGCGGCCGGCATAGGTGTTTAACTCGATTTCTTTAAAATTTTATGAACTTGGAAAATCATGGACTCCATTTTTTAACAATGCTAACAAAATCAAAATCAAAATCAAAATCTTCCCTTTACTATGTTCACCTCATTTTTCATCCCAAAATTTCCATTTCTTCGCTTCACACCGCAACAAAGGATAGCATCGTCCATAACTCTGCGAAAATCCTCCGCAATAATACCAAATTCCTCGTTTATTGCAATACCCAGATTACTCAACATGGAAGAAACAGAAATATCAAAGAAGCTGAATCAATCTTCAACCGGATGCCCTTCAAAAGCACCGTATCTTGGACTGCCATGTTGACTGCATTCGCAGAAAATGGGAACATTTCGAAAGCCCGTGAAGTGTTCGCTAAAATGCCTGAAAGAACAACTTCTTCGTATAATGCGATGATCACGGCTTATAATAAGAATGGTTGTATGGTTGATGAGGCTTATGAGCTTTTCTGCAACATGTCCGAACGGGACGCAGTGAGTTATGCTACGATGATCACGGGGTTTGTTAGTAAAGGAAGGTTTGATAAGGCCTTGGAAATTTACGAAAATACTCCTGGGAAATGGCGGGAACCGGTTTGTTCAAATGTATTGATAAATGGGTATGTGAAAGCTGGGAGATTGGATATGGCAGTTGGCATTTTCGAAGGAATGGTTCAGAGAGATGTCGTTTCTTGGAGCCTAATGGTTGATGGGTATTGCAAAAGTGGGAGAATTATGGAGGCTAGAAAGTTGTTTGACAAGATGGTGGAGAGAAATGTAGTTACTTGGACAACAATGATTAATGGGTACCTAAAAATGGGATATTTAATTGATGGTTTTGGTTTGTTTTCGGCTATGAGAAAAGAGAAAGGAGTTTTGGTTAATTCTACTACTTTGACCGTTATATTTGAAGCTTGTGGACATTTTGGTAGATATAGAGAAGGAATTCAAATGCACGGGTTGGTTTTAAAGTTGGGATTCGAATTTTGTGTTTTTCTAGGGAATTCTATTATTACCATGTATTGCAGATTTGGTTGTACTGGTTCTGCTAATTTGGTATTTGATTTGATGACGAGGAAAGATTTGGTTTCTTGGAATTCTTTGATCATGGGCCATGTTCAAGAGAATGAGATTGAGAAAGCTTATGAACTTTTTGAAAGGATGCCTAGAAAGGATGTAGTTTCTTGGACTACCATGATTATGGGGTTTTCTGGTAAAGGACAAACTGATAAAGCTGTCAAGTTGTTTAGAATGATGCCTGAGAAAGATGATGTTGCATGGACTGTAGTAATTTCAGGGTTTGTAAGTATTGAAATGTATGAGGAGGCTTTTCGCTGGTTTACTGAAATGCTTCAGAAATCAGTAAAGCCAGACTCTCATACTTTGAGCAGTCTGTTGAGTGCTTCTGCCAATTCAGCAATACTAAGCAATGGGCAGCAAATCCATGTCCAAGCAATAAAGATGTGTCTGGAACTCGATTTGTCAGTTCAAAATTCGCTTGTCTCAATGTATTCAAAATGTGGAAATGTAGCCGATGCTTGTCAAGTCTTTATGAGTATTAAAGAACCGAATGTTGTTTCTTTCAATACAATGATTACTGGCTTTGCTCAAAATGGATTTGCTAAAGAAGCACTTGAATTGTTTGGGAAAATGCAGAGTGAAGGGCAGGAGCCAAATCACGTAACCTTTCTTGCTGTTTTGTCTGCCTGCAGCCATGTTGGACTCGTAGAAGTAGGATGGGAGCACTTCAAATCCATGACATCTTTATATAACATAGAACCAGGGCCTGACCACTATTCATGCATGGTTGATCTCCTCGGCCGAGCTGGGTTGTTTGATGAAGCAGTTGGTTTAATTTATTCAATGCCATTTGATCCCCATAGTGGAGTTTGGGGAGCTCTCCTGGGTGCAAGCATGACTCATCTCCGTATCGATCTCGCAAAGCTTGCAGCTCAGCAGCTTATTAAACTGGAGCCCGATAGTGCAACTCCTTATGTCGTTTTGTCCAACTTATATACTATCTCGGGAAAGAAGAAAGATGGAGACAAAGTAAGAATAGACAAGAAATCAAAAAGGATAAAGAAGAGCCCTGGGTGTAGTTGGTTGGTAGTTAAAGACAAAGTTCATTTGTTTCTCTCAGGAGATCAATCTCATGAGGATTCAGAAGAGATTAGAGTTACATTACAGACAATTATGAAGGAAATGGAAGATCTAGGTTGTTATAGATAAATGGCTCCTTTCTTAAGGTCCTCCTCTTTGCTCTCCATAGGATCTCTTCTGCTGTAATAGTTTCTATTATTTAAGGCTTGTGACTTTGTTCAAGCAGGCCATGCATTGGTCTCTATATTTTCTGTGTGCTTTTCTAATGCGAACAAATGCCTTTATCACTAGCAATGTTGCTTTGCTGAAAGGAGTTAACTTGACCATCCCATCTTTTCATGTTACTCTGCGGTCACTTCCCTTTTCTGAGTCAAGAATGTAGTCCATTGGGTAAGTGATACTCATAGCTCTACTTTTAGTATACTGGATATGTAGTCTCATATCTTTCATCTGTTGTCCATTTTGCACATGCGAGTTTGAACCAGAATTATGACGGCTACAGATCCCCAGGTAAGGGAAATGATATATGTGTCTCTTATATCATATCTTGAGTAAATTTTTTTTATTCTTCTTAAAAATGCAAATCTGACCAATATTTTCTTGAATCTAAATAGTAATATTATTGCTTCATAAAGTTTGTTCAACTTTTTTTTTTTTTGGTGAACAAAGTTTTACTTCTCTGAAACTGGTTAAATAGAAGACCATGAGGAAACAATCTGGCAGATCCTTTTCCCTTTTACTGCCCAGTTACCTGCTGCAGGTGGTTATGTGGTTGGATTTGATGTATGCCTTACTCATCTGAGTGTCTTCTTCACATAAATGCTATTACTTTGACTCTTCATTTTTCTTGAAGTGCTCGTATCATACATCCATGTTAGATGAATATTCAGACATGTCTGTGTCAAAAACATGTATATTTCCTCCATGACATTTGAGTCCGAGCTACATAGTCAAACATAGCAGAGAAACACAAATGCACTCATGCACACATGATTATTAATCATATTTCTTATATGAACCTGTGGGGTTTGTATGAGAGAGCAGCTTCAAGTCAAATGCAACATATTTTATGTGCTTGAATTCATATTTATTCTTAAATTTATTTTGCATTGATGACCTGGTAATGATTAAAAAGTTAGATGTTCATGTGTTAGAAGTTAATTATTGTAGGATATGGCGATATGCTTATTGATGACTTGGTACATCTGGATTTGATGCTACAGGTCCAAATCTTTATTTTGTTTGAAGAATTGTATCCAACACACTTGTCTAGCGCATATTCGGACATGGGCGCAGAGACATCACCTTTCTAAATCCTCTAAATGAGGACTTGCCAATCAATGAGGTGAACTGGAGTATCTTGTTTGGAGTCATAATATGGTGGCTGTGGAAACAAAGAAACTACTTAGTGTTTGCAGCTGGGAATTTTTGCTCCACTGATATAAATGGGAAAGGCCTTGCATGTTTGAGGAGCATCATGGTGGCTGTTAAAAGTCAGCAGGCTCGAGGCAATAGAAAGACGATGGGGATTGGATGGAGGCCTGGATAAAACAAAACTGTGACAGAGCAGTGGACACCAGCAATAATCTTGATTCAGCTGAGGGAATCTTTCGCAACTGTTATGGCTGTTGGATTACTGGGTTTAGTAGGTTTCTAGGCCTCAGTACTGTTATGCAAGCAGAGCTATGGGCGGTATATGACAGCCTCAGCATTGCTTGGGAGGCAGGGTCCAAAAAAGGTTTTGGTAGAATGTGACAATTCGGTAGTGATACAGATGCTAACCGGTTGCAATGCGAGTCCATTAGAGCTAGTAAGGAATACAAGGCAGCAGATGCAATGGCGAAGATTAGAAAATCTCCACGAATTTGTACCAATTGAGTAAAAACGAGCTAAGTTTAGGTAAGAAACTAAAGAAGAAATAGTAATTTTCTTGCAAAAGTGAAAGAATAGAGTGTTTGGATGCCAAGAAAATATAAAAGATGAAGAAATTTTTGAAAGAAAACTTTCAATCTTAGATCTAACAAAATTTTGAAATGAAAAAGGATGGAGGGAAACAAAATAAAAATAAACAGACAATGGGTGCGGCTTTTTATGGCGAGCTAACCATATTTTAGAAAACAGGCTATTTACCCTCTAAGTCCTCCCCTATTCTCCCTTGTTCTAATAGCTCCTTTTTTAACCACTAGTTTTTAATTTACACATTTAACCTCTACTTTAACCACTATTTCCAAATTAGTCTCTATTAATTTTTACTAATGCCTTGATTATTAATACCATTATTATTTAGTTTAATTATTATTACTATTATTAACTAATTAATTTTTTATTCTATCTTAATTCCTATTATGTTAAACCCAATTTATCTCTCGAGCCCACAATCTAATATCGAATTCTATCAACTTGATTTTCGAGATGTGACACCTAGATTATTTTGACACCTATGCACCAATGCTAGGATGACCTCCATTCAAATTCTTATGACACTTGCAATTATCCATAAATTACATGTACATCAAATGGATGTTAAGACGACTTTTTTGAATGATGGTCTCGAAGAAAAAGTCTACATAGAGCAATCAGGAAGTTTTGTGCTTCCTAGGAATGAACATAAGGTGTGTAAGTTGATAAAGTCATTATATGGTTTAAAACAAGCGCCTAGACAGTGGCATGAGAAATTTGACTCGATTATCTTATCACATGGTTTTTTATATAATGGTGCGAATAAATGTATTTACACTAAATTCACTAATAGATATGGTGTAATTATTTGTCTCTATGTAGACGATTTGTTAATTTTTGGGACGAACATGAAAGGTGTTCGTAAGACCAAAAAGCATCTAACCTCAAATTTTAAGATGAAGGATCTTAACAAGGTAGATACAATTCTAGGTATAAAGGTGTAAAAGCATGAAAGGGGCTTTGCATTAAGCCAATATCACTACATCAAGAAAGTATTGGAAAAGTTCAAATACTTGAATATCAAAGATATGAACACTTCATACAATTCGAACTTCAATATAAGTAAGAATAATGGCAGGACTATAGCTCAACTTGAATACGCCAACGCAATTGGAAGTCTAATGTATACAATGCATTGCACTAGACCCGATATCGCATTTACTGTGTGCAAATTGGCGAGATTTACAAATTGCCTTAGTACCTATCATTAGAAAGGAATTTGTAGGATTTTTGGCTATATTAAGAAAACAAAAAATTTGAGATTATTCTATAGTGGTTATACTGCGGTACTAGAAGGTTACTCAGATGCAAGTTGGATTACAAGTCTAAGTGACAAGAAGTCCACATCGAGATGGATTTTTACGATCAGAAGTAGAGCCATTAGTTGACCATCCAAGAAACAAACTTGCATCTCACATTCAACTACGGAGGCTGAATTTGTAACGCCTCCTTACCCGAGACCGTCGCCGGAGTCGAGCAAAAGGCAATACTAAAATTATTTGAGCACTTAACCGAATTCAGACAATTTATATCATACTTTTAAGACAAGCTGTCCAACTGCGTCACAGTCGCAAAAAAAATCATATCTTGAGTTACACAACTCGAAATCCAAATCCGTAAATTTTCCCCGAATCTAGACTCATATATATATTTACTGATTTTTTTCTAGAATTTTTGGTTGGGCCAATTAGTACAGTTTATTAGTTAAAATCTCCCCTGTTTCAGGGTTCGGCTACTCTGACCCCTGTGCACTACAAACCAAATTTCTCCCTGTACAGAATTCAAATAACCATGTCATTTGTTTCTATTAAAAATAGACTCAATAAGGAATCCATACATATACAGTATGACTCCTAATTATTTTTTTACAATTTTTAATGATTTTTACAAATCAAAACAGGGGAGCTCAAAATCACTCTGACCTTGTCTCACAAAAGTTATTATATCTCATGATTTACAATTCCATTTCTTACATAATTTCTTTTATAAGAAACTAGACTCAATAAGCTTTAATTTCATATTTCATTCAACCTCTAATTAGATTTTCATAATTTATGGTGAATTTTCAAAGTCAAACTATTGCTACTAACTAAAAACTGTTTTAGTACAAAATATTGTTAACTAGTTTATAACATCTTTACTTTAATTCCTTTAAACTCTATACATGCCATATAAATCTTTAAACATAAAACAAAAGCTACCGGAATTGATCTGGATAGTGTGCCTTGTTGTGTTGATCCGATCTACCAGCTTCACTTTAATTCAATCTACATAAAAATATCAAACATACACAAGTAAAGCTTATTGAAGCTTAGTAAGCTCATAGGCATAAAAACACAAATCTTACCGAACATTGTACACAATCATATATCTTTTAATTTAACTACTTTAACCTGTAAATCACAAATCCATTATTAAGCTCCTTTGAATAATTTTCATATTCCTATTCACAAATTTAACTTCTTTGGGCCCCTTTTTTTTTCTCATTTATTTCCATTGACAATTTATTGAGAACTAATGGAATTGAGTGCTTCATTAACACATTGCCATAGAAAACTATGGACTTGCACATTGTCACATATCACACACCGAAGCCATAGTCCTGCTATGGTCTTACACGGATCACATCACATGCCGATGCCATATCCCAGATATGGTATTATACGGAATCACATTATCACATCTCACCGATGCCATAGCCCAACCTATGGTCTTATACTGAACACATATCACATTGCACCGATGCCATAGCCCAGCTATGGTCTTATACGGGAACACATATCACATTGCACCGATGCCATAGCCCAGCTATGGTCTTAGACGGGCGTACTTATCACATCTTTTCCGTCAATTCATCATGGTCACAGAATGAAAGCACTCAAATCCATTGTTCCAACTAATGTGTACTTTTATTTAACTATTATTTCATACTTATTATAAATTGATAGTATTCATCTACAATAATATACTTAAAAATCATAATATCTTCATAATCAAACATTAAATTTGCCATATGAACTTACCTGGGCTAATTTGCAAAAGTCGTAGAAATTTAGGACTATTCTTGAATTTTTTTCTTTCCACGATTCACTTCGTTTTCTTGATCTATAATTATAAAATCATTCCTTCATTAGCATCCATTACAATTCTATTCTATTTCACAAATTATGCCCTTAAAAATTTGAAATTACACTATTACCCCAAACTTTTCAATTTTTTTACAATTTAGTCCCTACTTAATTTATTCATCAATTGAACTAATTCTTCTCAAATAACACTTTATTTAAACATTATAAACTATTTCACAGCCTTTGAAATTCAAAGTTTCATCACAAAACCCTAATTTCACAACTTTTACGATTAGGTCCTAAATAGTGATTTCTATAAAAATCTCTTCACAAAATCATCATATAATAAAATTAAAACCTCAATTCCATAATAAATCATCATATAATTTCAGCACTTGTTCATGGCAACTTTCAAAATTATCAAAAACTAATGAATTAAACATATGGACCTAGTTGTAAAAGTCTCAAAAATACAAAAATTGCAAGAAATAATCAAGAGTTGAACTTACATGCTGTAGGATATAAAAACCAGCTTCTTAAAAACTCTCTAATGGTATTTTTATCTGATGAAGATGAAGAAAAATGAAGAAAACTCTAGATTTTTCCCGAATATATCATATTTTACAATTATATTATTACCTTATTTCTAATTTTGCCCCTTATTCACACTTGATTTTTAATTTTCCTGCACACACATGCCGTCCAGCCCAATAATAGGTGTCTAATTGCCTATTTAGTCCTATTTTAATTATTACTAGAGCTATTTAATCATATCTCACAATTTTGCACTTAGTTCAATTTAGTCCTTTTCACCTAATTAACTACCGAAACCTTAAAATTTCTTGACGAAACTTTAATACTAACTTATTTACACTCCATAAATATTTTTAAAAATATTTATGGCATTTTTAAAAATATTTATGGCTCGGTTTATGAATTCGAGGTCTCGATACCTCGTTTTTATTCCGTTTTATCTACAACTTCCTACACTACATAATTTCACTAATTCAAAATTATTTCTAAAACCACACTTAACATTTACTTACTAATATCTAAGCTCACATGTCGGATTTAGTGATTTCAAATCACTGTTCCGGTATCACTGAAATTTGGGCCGTTACAGAATTTATAACCTTGGAGACTACTGGCAAGGAAGCGAAATGGCTAAGAAACCTCTT
Source organism: Gossypium anomalum (assembly GCA_025698475.1). Classification (NCBI taxonomy): domain Eukaryota; kingdom Viridiplantae; phylum Streptophyta; class Magnoliopsida; order Malvales; family Malvaceae; genus Gossypium; species Gossypium anomalum. Next base: position 67,512,076 of record CM046965.1, read on the forward strand.
ACTAGATATAAAGTTGTGGCCACAATGTAGGTTCGCCATTTTCGTTATTATAATAGTGACTACACCATGTCCCGAGCGTATGATAAGGTGTACAATAGAAAGTCTAGACATATAAGTTTAAGACATGAGTATGTGAGACAATTGATTAGGGACGGTGTGATAACTGTTACCTATGTTAAGTCAATTGACAATTTAGCGAATCCATTGACAAAAAGTTTGTCAAGGGATTTGGTTAAGAGTACTACCACTAGGATGGGATTAAAACCATTCTAATCGCATCATTGATAATGGAAACCTTACCTTGTTCTAGCCAAAAGTTAGTTTCGAGGTTCAAAATGTAATAACAAGTTATCAAATGACAACGTGCACTAAGAATAAGGATTTAGTGTTTATGTTTCAGGAGGACGAGTTTTACACTTAATGGATGGACATTAATTGTCATGAAATCCACCTATATGAACATGAAGCAGTGCTGCTTCAATGAGATTTTCTTTATAGTTTTCTGTTGTACATGTTCATGAAACAGGATAAGCACATAGTCATAACGGTGCTAAAGAAAATAAACTCATACTCTAATACATTATGGTTATATGTTAAATTTTTTCAGTATTGACTTTAAGAGTGATGGTTCAAGCGACTAGCCACCATTCACTTTGTTGATACTTTGAGAGTTTGCGCTAAAGGAATGTTTAATCTGCGGACACCCTTCTTTATGCATAATCGTTGTGTACTTATTTTCTGAAATTAGCAATCTAGTGAGGGGTTGTTGGAAATTGTAGATTGCAAATTAATTATTCATGAGCACTATTCAAATTAAAAGTGATGATTTATCATCCAATGGATACATTTCCATTGGACATGTTTCTTCTAAGAAGTATGTTCAATATGAAGGGTTGTGGCTCTTCAAGATAGTATCCATTAAGTGCATATAAATAGAGGGACTATGGTGCTCACAAAGTACATTACAATCAATCCAATTTCAGAAATTAGAGTAAGAGTTAGGAAATTCCTCAATTTTGCTAATCAAAGGAAATTCAAAAGCTTCATTGTATCTTGAGAGTACCTTTGTCTTAACCCTCTAGCAACTTTGTGTGGGGGCAAATAGTTTTCTTTGGAAAGCATCATCCGCACCTCGATGTCTATTGTTTAATTCCATATAGTCTCTGGATCTATTGTCTCCATATTTGAGAATATAAACTTTTTTTTTAGTTTAGCTTATGCAATCTTTGACATTTTAATTATGAAATTTATAATTTTTTTTTTTGTGAATTATAAAAGGAGGGCAAAGCGCTAACAGTATCGCGATTAGAACCCAAGCCACACCAGAGGCGGTGAATACCCTAACCATCAGGCCAACACACAAGGTTTATTATAATCTACTATATTGTTATGAATTGTTAATTATTATGTTATACAATATTTACTACAATAACATTCTTATATCATTACACTATTATATATTAAATATTTACTAAATATTTAAATAATTTAAAGAGTTTATAATTATTTAACATGTTAGACTAAATTTTAAATTAACAGGTAAGTTGAAATAATTTAAAAACTTAAAAGTATATATAATTATAATACCATGTTGATACTTGTAAATATGAAATTTATTTTTGATTAATAACTTATGAAATTGACAATTATGTTGTAAATAATTTAATATTATCTTATAATATATATTTATTAATAATTTTAATTTAATGAAGATTTTTAATTTAAAAAGCTTTCTTTATTCTATTGAGTTATTATAAATTCAAATTTATTAATTGATATAGATCAATATATTCTTAAAATTGTACAAATTTCTTATCTTTTATATGGATTTTTTTTCATATTGGAGTAGAGGATGAGGGTCACACAATTTGTGTTGAGATATTTTTATATTTGGTAAATAAATCAATCCAAAAAATTAGGGATTATCAAATATGGTTAAGGATCTTTCTCGTATTTAGTTTTTCTATTTTTAGCCTTAAGTTTACTAATTTAGTTATTATAAAGCCTATAAAAGGTTAGAACCATTTGGAGTTATTCATCTATTTAATAAAAATCATCTTCTCTCATTTTAGTTAAGAACTCGTTTTTCTTTCTCTACTTGTAAGTGCAACAGTGGTATCTGAGCCATGTTTGTTCTTGTTAGCCTAGAAAAGGTTTCATCTATGACCTCGGAAAGTAGTTTTGTTCAAGTAGCCATTCTGACCGCCTCCAAACGTGCGAACATTTAGAGTAAAATTCATGCAAATAAAAATTTATAAAATCAATGCGGTATCTATAAGCGAATAAGTTAAATTGTAAAATATTTTAGTGTTACAATGGAACACCGGAAAGTATTCCGAGAATCATACCCAAGGGAAGTTGAACTAAATCTAAATATATTATCTACACTAGCAAGTCTAAACAGTAATCACCAAAAATCATATTACGATAATTAAAATTGAGGATAAAATTATAAAAAAAGACAAAAAAAACTAACTACTAAAAACAATGTTAGCAATGACGATATCTCAATCAACAAACAAAAGATTAACTCGCTTCGGTGGTTGTAATTAACTTCAAAATTTGGGTTTTCATTAGGGAATTAGTTATTAATTAAACAATATTACCTCTCAGCCTCTACTACTTCACTAATCGATCAATACACGCTTATCTCTCGACCTCACTTTCCTTACCAGGATAAATCCATGATTTACTCGATAAACTTATCTCTTGACCTCGTTTGTCCTAGATTACTTCCTAAGGTCGTCAATCTTAGGGTTTAAACGCACATGAATTTATACCAACTAATTCTATTGGAAAACCCTTAATTCTTTCGTTAATCATGCACACATTAGCTTGTTAATCTCCCTAAGGATCTATCCACTCATGAACACAACTTCCATATTCTCTAAAATTAATTTAATCATGCACAACACACATAAATAAATTAAAACGAGAGAATGATAGAAATTGCTCCGTTTGATAAACTTGATACGTCAGAATGGCGAAATCCTTTAGGAGTGATTGAGATATCGTCGATTGCAAACAAGAAATGGAATGAAAATACAAAAATACCTAAAAATGAAGACTTGGATTTGAATCGAATCCAAGTCGAACTGTTAAAATAAATTGTCTTCGAAAATAATCTAAAACTAAATAAAAACCTAAAATTACTAACTAAAACCCTAAAATGGATTGGCAAAAAGCTCCCTAAGCCTTACCTCAACTTAACTATTTATAGACTAAGTTTGACAACCTTAATTAGGTTAGATACAAGCCTTAATTACATAAAATATAAGTTCTGTGGATGAAAACACCCTCGCTTAATTTCTGCCCATCATTACACATTTGTCGTGATACAGCCTTATGCGTGTCGCGACACACAACTTCAAATGCAGTATTTGTATTGGCTTGATTGTGTTGCGATTTTGAAAGCTTGTGTTACAACCTGACTATTGTTCCTAATGCTTTTGGGCCTCCAAAAGATATCCTACACACTCAATTAAATCATTAATACCACCTTAAGGCCAATATTGGCCTAATGGGTCAACTAACTCGAACTAATGCATAAAAATGCTTATTTTGCAATATTTTGAATCTAAATTAAGAAATGTGAAAATGAAATAAAATATATTAAAATGACTAAAACAAAAAGCTCGTTAAGTGCCAAAAATTACTTAATTTGCCACTATAATTTGTGGTAGATCAGATACCCCTACACTTAAGTAATTGCTTGTCCTCAAGCAAACACTAAAGAAAAATAAAAACTAAAGAACAAAAAGAAAAATGCAAAGATAACGTACTCGAGAATGTTTCATACTAGAGACTGAATCGGAACGATGTAAACATGTTATGCATAATCATGTAATTCTAGCGTGATATAAAATTAACTCCCAATTTTTAATGTTAGACAAATTAATTCATTAAGTTATAAGACAAAACAAATTAAATAATGTTAAGTATAGTATCCCATCAAAACAGATACACAAATATATATTTATGTTAATATCACCCTAAGTGGAAAAAAAATTCAGAACTCCATCTATGTAGTGTATACTTAGACCATATAGGAATTTTTGGCTTGTAAAGTTTTTGCGGCTTAGGTTGATTTGATTTTCAAGGATAGGCACAATAAAACGGTTTAAACACGAAAATAATTTAACACATTATGTTATTCCCAATACTCCCCCAATGTCTCGACTAAGCTCACCGCCTTATATCTATTTCCCTCACATTCTTTTTCTCTTCATTTCCCAGGGTACAATATAATATTCATAAGTACAATCATATATATATTATATGTGTGTGTGCTTGTGTGAAAATATTTAAAACATACACTGAAACTTGCCAATGCCATATGTATCAATATCAAGACAAAAATAATATATCCACCAGTGCGTATTGACTACGAGCTGACGTTTTGGATGCGGATGATTTTGCTTTTTCTAGTGTTGTATTTTGTTTTGAGTTTTTGGTGTAAATGTTTTATCCCTCTATTATCTCTAATCAGAGGCAAACCGTTATAAGGGTTTAGGACCCCAAAATTTTGGAAAATACTGATTTTTTTTCCTTGAACTTTTGGAAAATTTTAATTAGGCTTCCCCATAATTTTTGAAATTTTTTATTTTTTCCTTCAAGTTTTTAGAAAATTTTAATTGGATCCCTTCAAAATTTTGAAAAATCTCATTAATCTCAAAAAAAAAAAAATTAAAAATTTTAATGAGACCCTTAATTTTTTTAAAATTTTTTCATTAAACTCCTAAAATTTTTAAAATTTTTGCTTGATCCCTCCAAAACTTAATCCCAAAATTTGCCATAGTCTCTAATATAACAAAACTTCCATGTTGAGAAAAAAAATGTAATTTAATCTTTTTATTTTGAAACTTAATATAATTAAAAACTGTCAAAAAAAATGTAAAATCTAATAATACAATTCCATAGATATAATTAGAGCAGCAAAATTTATTAAAAAAAAAAAAACAGGGACCGTTTAGTTATAAAAAATAACTGTAGGAGTAAATTACACTCTTAATTATAATACATGACTGTTTAGATGTATCTGAAAAGAAAAGAAAAAATCCCTAAAAAGTGGTTGTTGCAATAAACCAATAAAATCCCATAAATTTAATTGTATTTATAACCAAAACCAGTGGCTTTAATGTGAAGGATTTTAAACGGTCCTAACAAATGCATGCACAAATCTAACCAATAATCAACTTTCTTCTTAAACTCCTTCAATTTCCAAATAAATCAAATGGTCTCCAATTTTTTTTTCCTTTTCCTTTTTTTCTTTGCTAGGGTTTTAAACTTTCTTCCTAGCCAAACGATCTTTTTTCCCTTTCTTCCCATGGGATGTTTATGATCTAAAACCCCCCAATTGCAATTGTTGTTATTGCCATCTCATGGGAAGCTGCATATCAACACAAGCGAAACTAATAAATTCAATATCGAAGAGATATTATGATAGATCCGGTACCAAAGGGAAATCCAAGCATGCACGTTTCGATCACAGCGAGTCGCGTAAATCAGTGAGCAAATGCGTGAGCAGTACCCGTAAGGTATTGAAAAATCCGTCGGGGAAGAATATCTTCGACCTTTACGAGATCGGAAAGAAGTTGGGGATAGGCGAATTCGGGATCACGCACCAATGTTTCGATTTAGAAACCGGGGAAGCTTTCGCGTGCAAGAAGATAGCGAAGGCGAAGCTGAGGACGGAGGTGGACTTGGAAGATGTAAGAAGGGAGGTGGAGATTATGAGACATTTGCCGAAGCATCCGAATATTGTCACCTTTAGGGAAGCCTTTGAGGATAAAGAAGCTATTTATCTGGTTATGGAGCTTTGCCGTGGAGGTGAACTTTTCGATAGAATCCTCGCTAAAGGTCATTATTCGGAACGAGCTGCTGCTACCATCATTAAAACTATTTTGGAGATTGTCAAGGTAATTAACTATAAACATTTTCTCCGATTTTTGGTTTCATAATCATATTTAAATTTTATATATTTAGACTATAATTCCTTTTAAGTTTTAACAAGTCATTTATATTAGAAGTATATTCATGCAAATTAATCTTTATACTTCATGGTGATATATAAAGATTAGTTTTTAATTACAAAAATAATAAAAATAGATGAAATTTTTAATACAAAAATCGGTTTACTCTTTAATCAAAAGTGAAAAACTAATTTGTTTTTTTTTTTTTTTTGAGTAGATGAAATAAAATACAATTTAACTCCTAATACAAAATCCTCAACGATACTTTTTACCTCTAAGTTTTATTGCACTATGCAAATTTCATAGTTTTTCTTTTAAAGTGGAATTTTTTTTTTATTAAATAGGAAAATGCATGAAATAAATTGATGCAGGTGTGCCATGAGCATGGAGTGATACATAGGGATTTAAAACCTGAGAATTTCTTATTCGCAGACGAAAGTGAAAGTGCCCCAATTAAAGCCATTGATTTTGGGCTCTCCATATTCTATGAATCTGGTAATTAAGCTTTTGCATATACATACATGAATTCATATACATAAAAATGTGAGAATGGGGGTGCAGGTCAGCGTTTCAGTGACATAGTAGGAAGTCCATACTACATGGCACCGGAGGTTTTAAAAAGAAATTATGGAGAGGAAGTTGATGTTTGGAGTATTGGTGTTATTCTTTATATCTTGCTCTGTGGAGTTCCTCCTTTCTGGGCCGGTATTTTCTTTTCTTTTTTTTTTTATTGGATTTTTAAATAAAAAATTAAATATTTAATTTAAAGTTACATAAAAAAACGAATTTTAACCCAATCAGTTTAAATAGATTTGACAGATGAAAATTTAATAGAGAAATCTAATAAAAAAACTATATAATATATATTTGTAACTTATAACATTTGAGTTTATCTTTTTAAAATTGTATTAAAAATATCATTATTATTGTAATAATGAAGTCTTTTTTTCCTTTTATTTAAAGATACAGGAGGATTATAGACCACTATTTTTTAACTAATATTTATATTTTATATTAATTTATATCCATATCAAACTACAATTTATTTTATGTGTCATTGTGTGTACAATATTTTATATTATATATAAAAATTTTAATAAGCTAATAATTTATATCACGGTAAAGAAATTTTTTTAAGATTTAGTTATAATTTTAAAAAAAATTATTAATTTAATACCTTCAATTTTGAAGATAATATCATAAAATCCCTTGAGAATTGAGATGTATTTGTTAGGTAAATTTTAAATAGAAAGATAATTTTAGCATTATTGTTTACTATTTATTTTATTATATATATTTTTTATTTTATCTTAAAATAATGAAAATTTAATTACTTTAAAATTACACTGAAGTATTATAAAATTAAATTCTAATTAAATTATATTTTAATTTGAGTAAAATTAAATAATTTAAATTCATATTTAACCCAATTATATATCAACCTGAAAGATGAATTCATTATGTTATTTTTCTTTTAAATTATGTAATTGTTATTTAAAAGGTTTAATGGAAAAAAAGGAATTCACCTCAAGTTAATATACATAATTGAATTAAAATTAAAAATTAAAAAATATATTTTCATAAAAATATTAAAAACAGTAAAAAATAAAGACAGAGAGAAAACCTAATGACAAATTTTAAACAAACTTACAAATATTAATTGAGAAAAACTTATATTAGAATATGACGCAATTTTTAGTTTAATGAATAATAATTAAAATAAATTTATAAATAATTATATTGTTAATATTTTAAAAAAAAGATTAAATAAAAATAATGGAATATAAAAAATAAAAAGTAATTAATAAAAGGCAAGTATATTTTTTTATTAAACTTGGAGGGTTTTAAATTTGGGTTTATACTAAATACAGTGCAAGTGAAAAATTTTATATTATATAAACTTTTAAGACAACACATTAGATTAGATTAGATTAGGGTACCAATATGGATGTTAATTTGTTTGATATGAGATGGGGTTGTAAGAGTGAAAATGGGAATGGGGTAGTGCAGGAACAGAGGAAGGGATAGCCCATGCAATAATAAAAGGGGAGATAGATTTCAAAAGGGATCCATGGCCAAAGGTGTCAGGTGAAGCCATGGAGCTGGTAAAGAGCATGCTTCGTCCCAATCCTTACAATCGTATGACCATTCAAGAGATCCTTGGTATGTTCTCTGTATCACATTATCATGCCGTTTGTTTTTAGTAATTACATAACTGATGATGAACTTAATTTGAAATGAAGAACATCCATGGATTCAAAACCCCAAGCATTGTCCCAACGTTAATCTGGGGGAAAACGTAAGATCAAGGATTAAGCAGTTCTCGTTGATGAGCAAGTTCAAGAAGAAAGTTTTGAGGGTATGTATTAACCAAGTCTAGCCTGCTTTTTCTGTTTTTTATTATGTTTAGTGAGAGAGAGAGATGAGGGGTTTATGTTATGTTGGATTAATTACAGGTAGTAGCAGACAACTTGACAGAAGATCAAACCGACTCCATAATCCAGATGTTCAATATGATGGATACTGATGAAAATGGGCATTTGTCCTTCGAGGAACTCAGAGATGGCCTTGCCAAAATTGGCCATTCTATTGATGATCCTAATGTCCAGATGTTACTCGAGTCCGTAAGTTCCTACCTTTTTCTCTCTTTTTTTCCTTCAATTTTGATGCCTTCCTTTCCAAGTGCTCATTTAGCCAAGGACTTTTCTTCATTAAAAGCAATTTCTGTTCAAACATAGTCACATCCAACTGTTTGTTATTAGTTTCAAGGTAGCACAAAACTGTTAAATTCATGTCAATAATTTCTTTTTTAGCTTTAGAGGTAAATCTTAAAATTGTACATTAACTTTGATTTAATCTACTATAAATTTTAATTTGGTGTAATTATACACATGAAACTCTAATTATGATTTAAATATATACCTGAAACTTTAATTTTGATTTAATCATACACATTTAAAGAAATAAATACATCAATTTATTTTTATATTGGATAAATATAATTATTTATGTATTCAATATATAAACATAAAATGATGTTGTATCAATAATTGTGTTAATAATTTACAAGAATTAGATCAAATCAAAATTTCATGTATACAATTGCACAAAATCAAAGTTCATGTATACAATTGTATATTAAATCATAGTTCATGTATAATTTTGAGATTTATCCCTTAAATTTAAAAATCAAATATTTTAGACCCCAACCCTAAATCTTAAACTTAAATTCTTAAACCTTAAATAACAATACTAAATATTAAGTATCAAATAATCAAACCCTATACCTTGAATATTAATATTAAACTTTAATGCTACCTAGATTTGGTATAGGACTGACTTAGTATTCCTTCATTCAATCCCATCCAATAAAAAAGGCTTTTTTTTATTGGATAAAATATCGACCTTATTTTTAAGACAAAATGAAGAATTCTCCAATTAAAAAAAAATTTTTATGCGAAAAATTCCTCATAGCAGTAGGATATCGCCTTCTCCTAGATAATTATGCATAGGGATATCCTTTAGTCAAAAAATTCTTGTTTGGTTAAGAGTGTTATTTTTTCTGCATCTTTTAAGTATATGAGTTAGCAACAAATTAATTTAATTAATATTATTTAACCACTCTTATGACTTGCCTTTAGCAAAGAGAAGAAATCTTATTTTTTACAAGAATTTTTACTCATCTTTTTAATTTCATGTTTAAATTTATACTAATTATTCTTCATTTTTTGTCTAACTATTGTAATACATATAATAAACAAAATTTTTGGGTATATTATTACATTCATAAGCAAACTAGACATAATTATCAAATCCTAAGTAGCAGTAGTAAATATTAAAATTTAAATCTTTCAAAAGAAAAAAAGAAAAATTAATGGCAGCATACCGTTCCCTCGTATTATTACACTTTATACCATTTCTATTATGGTATCAGTTCATAGCAGTCGTGTGGCTCTGTACGCTAATATCGACTTGTACCGATTCCAAAACATTATAAATACCAAAACAAAAACGATATCTTTAAACTCTGCTTTCATGTCTGAAACCTGTTTCTATGCTTTCCTCTCCAAAAGGCTGACGTTGATGGAAGTGGAACACTAAGCTACGACGAGTTCATAACAATGGCGGTTCATCTCAAAAGGATCAGCGACGACCAACTCTCTCAAGCTTTCCAGTACTTCGACAAGAACCAATCCGGTTACATCGAAGTCGAAGAACTTAAAGAAGCTCTACTACAAGACGACCCTGGTCCCAACAATGAACAATTAATCAAAGACATCATGCTTGATGTAGACGAAGATAAGGTTTTTGATCTTATGTTTCATGATGTTGTAAGATTCATAAACTGTTTGTTTAACTATAAACATCCCGTAATAATAACATTCTTGTTTGCGTTCAATTTGATGCCTTTTTGTAGGATGACCGAATCAGTTATCAAGAATTTAAGGCAATGATGTTATCAGGCATGGATTGGAAAATGGATTCTCGACAGTATTCTAGAGTATTGCTAAATGCCGTGAGCATCAAAATATTAAGAAAATCTGGTCAACGGGTAAAACTCAAATTTACGCATGATTAGAATTGATAGAAATGACGGTTGACTTTTGTATCAACTGACACTCAAAAAAGTTGAAAAATATAGATGTATATAAACCCCACTAAAAAAGCTCATACTTCCTTAAGCGGGATTCAAATCTCGTACTTTGTAATTGACAAATTACAATCCATTTTTGATACATAAAAGTTTAAATAATGTTAATTTGTACAAAGATCAGGAAACTGCAGATTGATTTGTTTAATCCAATGTATAGATAAAATGTATTACATTTTTTCATTAGAAGAAAAAATAGTTTTTAAGAAATATTTTAAGAATTAATTTTATCTTTTATTATTATTTTTAAAATAATAAAAGATAAAATCATTTCTTAAAATATTACTTAAAAGCTATTTTAAGAATCGATTTTATGATGTACTAGTTTTTAGTAAAAAGGCAACTTAATCCCTCAAACAAAAAAGTAATTTAATACATGTTAATTTTAATTTTTTAATGATATACTTATTTATTATTAGTTAAATAAAATTTTACATAAATTCAACTGATTATTTTTTAATAAGTATTTTAAATGATATTTAACATAATTTTTTTTAATAATTCCATATGTTTGTATAAATATTTTAGGTATAATGTTAAATTTAGCCTTTAATATTTATATCTTTTATCAATTTGATCCTTATTCTTTTACTTTCAACTTTTTAAAAAGAAACAAATTTGACTATTAATCTTTCAGAAATAACTAAATTATTATTATTTTAATAAAAAACTACTAAAATATTAAATTTTTTAAATATGACAGACTATATGATAATTTAAATGTACTTTATATTATTTTTTTGAATTTTTAAAAATGGACCTAGGCGAAACTACAACTTTTTAAAAATAAATATAGACGAAACCAAAGCTTTGAAAATACTTAGTGGGTAAAACCAAAGCTTTGAAATGGATCTGGGTGAAACTAGGGGCATGTTTGATTGGGGTAAATAGAATAGGAGCTGTAATGAAATAGAGATGTAATGAAATATAACTGTAATAGAATAGAGCTGTAATCAGTAATTCAATTGTTTAGTTCAATGGAATGAAATAGAGTTGTAATAGTATTCTTATGTTTAATTAAATGGAATGGATGTTATAATAGCATAAGAAAAATGATTTAAATGACCAAATTACCCTTAGTAGAATTTTTTTAGTTAGATGATTATTGTTATTGTTATTAAATTTTAATAAAATTATTACTAAATATAAATTAATAAAAATAATGATATAATTTAATAATATTTTAACATAATTATTATTAAATACAATTTAATAAAATAAAATATAATTTAATAACATTCTTAATATAATTATTTTTAAAATATGAATTAACAAAAATCATAATAAATAATATTAGAAAAATAATGTAATAGGCCCATTTCGCCCGGGCCTGTTAGAAAACCAAAAAATCAAAAATTAAAAAAAACAAAAATAAACCAAAATAAAAACAATAAAAGTCCATTAGTCCAAAACAGTCCATGACTCAGTAAACTTAACCCCATAGCCTATTAAACTCAAATCTATTAATCCAAACCTAACCCATTTACAAAATTTCGGGCCCAAACCCGAGACCCAAAATGACCCGAAAAAGGCCCAATAACTGAAAAACACTAGAAAACCTAGAGGCTTCTGGAAAACACCAGCAGCTAGACATCTCCCCTCACGCCGCAACTAGCAGTCGGTCTCTAGCACCACACGTGCGCCACTAGTTCCTCGCGCGCGTCTCCGTTCGTGTCTTTGTACGGCTACTCCTGCAATGGAACACGCGAGAAGAAGGAGCTAACAGAATTTACAGCAAATGACAGCAGAAAAATGTAATTTTATTTTTTTATTTACTCTGTAAATCTGGCTATAAAAAGCCATCAAATGTACTTGCAAAGGGAGGAACGCAAACTGAAATACGCATACAGAATATACACTTGCGTATGCATACTAAATACTGGAAAAAAAAGTATTTCGAAAGCAAATTTATAAAGGTGATTTTAGATTGTATTCTTCTTTGATTTTCATTTCTGTTTCGTCATTCTTTATCTATTGCATGAAAATAAATTTATAAGAAAGAAAAGAAAGAAAGAAGACTTATCTGTTGTTGAAGGAGGCTTTGAACTCCTAATGTTTTTTTATATTATTATATATATATATATATGTATATATGATTCATGATAGAATGCTATGTATATTATTAATTTTATATTACTTTATACATGTGATTTCTTTTAAACTTACCCTTATATTTTGTTAGATATATTTTTTTATTATTTGAAGGAAAAATCCACATATTTTATGTATCATTTAAACGATTATTATTCACATAATTGGTGCATATATTTGATCATATTATTTTAAATATATATATATATTTAAAAAAAAAAAGGAAATCCATTTGTATATGTAATAATGTTGTTAAAATATATTACGTATATAGCTTATGATAAAGTTAATTCAATCTTATAGTTTATATTTTAATTCCATGGTATTTTATATAACTTCTACTTGTATTTCTTTCCAAATTTATTATATGCATAATTTATTCTTTAAAAAATATATATATTATTATTTCTATGTTAGTTAAGATTTTTTCATGTATATTGTTCATTCCTTATTTTTATTGTATCTTCATTATATATTGTTTACATCAATTTTTTTTATTATTGTATGTATATTATCACCTTTAAATAGATATGTATTGTTTCTAAAATATTTTTGTATGATATTTGCTCCGAATTTCTTCTTTCACAATATTTTTATTTTAATATCCATTTTCATATTTTTAAGTTTATTTTTATATATGTAAACCATTGTCAAACCCTAGCATGCATTATTTATTTGTAAGTTTTTTCGTATAGTTTTTAAATTGTTGTGTATTATATTGGCTCTTAGTGTCCATATTGCTCTGTATATTATGTGTTGTGTTTTATTTTTCATGTTATTTTATATATTATTATTGTATATTGTCAATCAGTCTTTTGTACTATTACTTCAATTTCTGTTCATCTATGTTCAAAACCTGTTATATTTTATTCTAATTTATTTTTTGGATATGAGCTCATTGTTATTGTGTGTATGTTAATTTGTTCTTTTTTGTCCACTTGTATAATATTTCATATATGTATATTGATTCATGTTTGTAACTTTGATTTTTTTTTATATTATTGCACTGTGGTTCAAGTTTCAATGTTTTGATTGATAATAGTCGTTTTTTTATTTTCAAATCAAATAAAAGCGTTTTGAGAAAATTCTTAATTTTCTTTATCATTCAAAAATTCTGAAATAAGGCCATATCCAATATTTGGGGAGTTCAGAAAATCGTGCTCAATCGTACTGGGTACGATTTTTCCGGTGAATTAAATATTTAGATAACCTTTTTACGAGTTTTCAAAAGTCAAAAATTAATCGCATTTTAAAGGTATAAGGGATCGTATTCAATCGTACTGGGTATGAAACTGCATATCTTTGAAACGAGGGAATTTTGACTACTAATTTAAACTATTCAAACATTTTAAAAAGGGCCATACTTTGGAAAATCTTTTCTTTAAAAAAGGTCTTTTGACATAAGGATAGCATCAAATCAATTTGGTACCAATTTTTGGGCGTAGTGAGGGTGCTAATCCTTCCTCATGCGTAATCGACTCCCGAACCCGTTTTTTATTTTACAAGAACTAAATTTATTTGTCATTGAATAAAAACATTTTAATAGGTGGTCCAATCACACCTAAATCAAGAGATTGGTGGCGACTCCACATTTTCGTTTTCAAAAGTCGATCCCTATTGTTTTCCAAATAAAAAGGGTTTCGACAAATAATATATAACCTACTTTATTATTTTTAAACTGCAATGCATATTTAATGTGGTAAAATATCATTAGCGAAACAAATAATTTAATTATCTTCTAAACTAAAAAGTCAAAGATTGGAAATAATAAATAGCTTGAGAATTATATTTTACATCCAAATATAATGTTCATACATTAACTTGCGAATTATCTTGTATATTATCCAAGCATAATATTTTACATCCAGTTATGAATTATATTGTGAAAATGGCTTGTAGCAATGAGGACACTTTACAATTGTTTGAACAACCTCCAAGAAGGGTTTTGGTTTAAGATTATGTGATTCCTATGTTATGATTTCTTATCACAAAAAAAAAAAAAAAAAACACATTATACTAAATGATACAAACACCCCTAGGATCAATGATTATTACAGGTCAAAAAAATCTAAGAAGAGCAAACACATAGCCAACAAGAAATTAATCTTTGTTATGAACTTCCACTGAATTACATTGATTTTAGCATCATTGACATTCATTTGAATGGATTTGATTACACCATTGTAGGGTAATATGTGAATGTTCAATCTGTTGATGAACAATTTACTAAAGAATCTAAGAGTAAGCGCTGTTGCTCTATGATTTGGGATACCATTCCAATGTGACTCATTATACATTAATGGTGTTCCATGATTACAAAATGATAAAAAAAAACCAAAAATAATATGATGTTTTTATGATTGAGTGAAAAGTTGAATATCAATGACAGAGGAAAAATCAAAACCACAAAATAATGATCCTATTATCATGCAAAGCAGCTGCTTCTATCTAAACCCAACAAAAAGGGCTACTCAAAATCAAACCCATTACATTCAACAAACAGTTCTAACCTGTTATATAAACCAAATACACAAATAGCAGACAATGAACAATTCTAACCATAACACCACATGGCATTTAATTTCTCAAAAGTGCTACACAAAACCAAACCTATAAAGATAATGAATAGTTCCAACCATAACATAAGAAATACTAGTGTACGACAACTTCACATTTCTTTGAATTCATTGGTAACCTCAATAGCTTTTTCAAGATACACAATTCATCTTTTTCAAGCAGGTTAATCATTCTAAATATGAGCTTCTCTTGTAACAGCCCGGTTTAGACCCTAGTCATAACAGTGGTTTCAGGACCACAAATCCGAGTCAGAAAAATATTTTAATATTATTTTTGTGCTTATAATATGTGAATTAATATGTGTGAAAGTTTCGTGTAAAAATTTGATCGTTTATGTGCTTAATTTAGAAAAAGGACTTAATCGCAGAAAATGTAAAAGTCGCCTTCTATTTGATTAAGTGCTGAATTGATGTGTCTCTTTAAATGTGAGGTCCTTATGTTGTAAATGGACCATTGAATTCATGAAATGACATGGTTGGACATGAGTTAGTGGAATTTAAATGATAATAGTAAGGTTAATATGGTAAATGGATTATTTATTTATTATTAATAAAATCAAAATCAAAATTTGGTGTTATAATCATCCATATAGCCGAATTTTGAGAGAAAAAGAAGAGAAAAATATGGTTTTAGGGTTTGACACTTATATTGGCTAATTAAGGTATGTTCTTTGGTCGGTTTTCGATAATTTTTATGTTTTTGAGATTATTGCTTAGTAATCTATCAAGCCTATGTCCCAATTTGAGAAATTGATGAAGATTTTGAGTTCAGCCATTGATGAAATTGTGAGCTTTGTGATGTTAATTGATGAAAAATGAAAAACATGTGTTAGATTAATATGTTTTGTATTTGAATTTTTGATGAATTTGAGTAATTTTGGCTAAATTGTGAAAATGATATTTGGAGGGACTAAAATGTGAAATAAATGAAATATGTGGGCTTATATAAACTATATGAATATTCAGCTAAGTATGTGTATAAGGAAATTATGTGTATTTTGTGATTTTATGAATTAGGGACTAAAGTGTTAAAATGTGAAAATATGAGGGCTAATTTGTAAAATGCCCTAAATATGTTTAAATGGATTGAATTGAATGATTGGGGAATAAAATATTTAAATTTGAATGTGAGATTGGATAAGTCAAATTTGAATGTGTTTAGATCAATAACCAAAAAAAACGAAATTAGATCGGGGAAAGTCAAAAGTAGTTGAATAGCCGTTCGTTTCCGTTCATTTCTGTACAAGGTAAGTCGATATAAAAATAAATGTGTTTAATTGAATTATTATTGCTTATATGATATTTCAATTGTGGCGAATGCATATGAGAGCTGAATATGTGGAATCCGAGAAAGTTCCGATAATGTGACGACATCCGAAAAGCCCCGTACGAACCTTAGGAATAGTTAGGATACATATGTATGACATAGGATTCTGATATGGTTATCGTGTAAGATCACGTTTGGGACGTTGGCATCGATTTGAGATTTATGTGTAAGACCATGTCTGGGACATCGGCATCGTATTTGATTTCGTGTAAGACCTTGTCTGGGACAGTGGCACCAATATATGATTACATGTAAGACCACATTTCAGATGTCGACATTGTACGAGTTTTTCGAGCTATCCGTGTATCCTATTTGATTTCGAACAGTTCAACGGGCATTCTGAGAGATAAGTGATCGAATGAATGAATAACTAATTTAGGTATGTGAAGACGTGTTCAACATTTGTTAATGAGAGGTAAGTATATATGCAAGTGATGATATGTGATATAAGTATGAGAAAATATGTCATATGTGCAAATGAATAGGGAATATTTGAAAAGTATATGAACTAAAAGGTTTGTGATAGTATTTGGCTATGGAGCATATGTATTTTATGATGCTTATATGCTTAAAGTGATAAATTTATTTGTATATGGGTTACTAAGCTTTTGAAAGCTTACTTTGTGTGTTTTCCAATTGTTTTATAGATTATCGAAGCTACTGGAAGCTCGGGGATCGTCGAGGATCATCACCACACTATCGAGTTATATTTGGTATCATATGAAAATGTGAATGTTGAAGTACGGCATGTATAGGCTAGAGAACTTTGGATATGTTTTGAGATGTGTATATCTAGCCATGTGATATGGCTTGATTATGATTGAATTTATGGTTTAGTTTTGGTATATAATATGTGATGCAAAAATGGTATATTTGGTGTGTATATATGGTTAATGAAATGGTCTTTTTGGTAAGTTAGTTGTATGGTTATAAATGTGATATGAATCATAAGTTTTTTATATGAAATTAGTATTTTGAATTGGTATGTTTGAGTTGGATTTGTATTTGAGAATGAATGATGATATTATGGGTCAATTAGCATATGATTTGGTATGTTTTGAATGCCTTTGGGACATGAAATGTGCTTATTTTGATGCTTGTAGGTATGACCCAAAATGGGTGACAAATTGGCTTTTCAAATGACCTATTTTTGTCCACACGGGCAGACTTTCTATAGGGAAAAATTTGAAAAATTGGCTTTTCAAATGACCTCTATAACTTAGAAAAATTTGTTAAGTTTTGAAAAATTTTATATGAGATTAGTTTAGTCCCGAACCTTCTCCAAAGCATGTTTAAAGTCTCGTAGACTTTCTATAGGGACTCTTTGTGTACGATTTGCTATGATGATGATGATGTATAATATGTTTGCAAAATGATTGAAAAAGGTTTCGATAAGTTTGGTAATGCCTCTTAACTCTAGTCCAGCTATGGATACGGGTTAAGGGTGTTACATCTCTAGAACCATTGTATGGTTCAAGAAATAACTAATCATTTAAAACGCATATTTGCTTTCACCAACTCCAGAAATTTTGGTCTTCTTGACATGAAATGATAAACAAGAAAGTATAAGTAGTGACCTCAATCCTTCTTCACCATCAGCCTAAACTCCCACACAAAATTAAAAAGAAATGTTAGTTGGTTTGTATGCTGCAATTTTTGATGTAATTATCGATAAATGAATAAGAGCACTTAGAGATTCTTCATACCAGATCTAGAATAAGGGTATTTAGATTAAGCACATTATGTAGAAACTACACAAGCCGCACCCCTTTCCAATAAGGATAGTAACTAAATACCCTTGGAAAAATAAAGTTAAAACTCTACATCAGACCTATAAACTGCACAAACTAAAATAAAAGTAGCTAAATGCCCTTGGTTAGATATTATGAAATTAAGTAGAGTTAATGGTAAAATAAAAGCAACTAAATACCTTTGTTTTACTATTCTGTTCTCTGCATTTTGGCTGTATCCATTCTTACAAGAAATTAACTAAACCAGTGGAAATTAAAAAAAAAACAGATGCAATCAATGGTATAAATGAACACCCAAGATTCCAACACCAATAAACATGTATACTATGAAACATCAATTCTATAGATAATCAATGGTATAAATGAAACATATAGTAAAAAAATATTATACATGTCAAACCTTAGAAAGATCAACAGAGTTTAGAATCAATAATTTACAGCGAACAAATTACTGTTTTAAGCACACAAAGCCCATTAAAGCATTAACAATTTCAACTAAAATTACAAAGTTCAATGCCATACCATGCACTAAACTAAAACGAAGATCATGTGAATCCAAAACGATAGTAAGTTTAAGTTAGCAGACACTAAACAAAGTTTCTAAGCAAGCCAAAGGGCATTAAAACCAGAACCAAGACAAAAAAAAAAAACCAGCAAAAGAAGCAAACCGAAAAATGCAAAATAGAAACCCTTACTGGAAATTAATTAGATAGTGAACGTATAGAATGCAAAAAAGAATTTTATCTGAAATCCCCCTTTCATTTTCCTCTTAAAACCTGTACAGATCTAGGACATTTGAAATTTGGGTCCGAATTAAAACTGACCAGTTCTTGGATCTTGTGAGACGACCCGAAAAAGGCTTCACTTCTTTTTTCAATGGATTAAGCGATCAAGAATTTCCAATTTTATCAATATATTAAAGAGAAAAAGAGTTAAAGAAGAAGAGAAAATGCAGATTGGGTTTGAAGAAAATAGGATTAAAATAAGGTTTAAATTGATAAGTTGAGAATTTGTTGATATTACAGTGGAAGGAAGAAGCATGAAAGAGAAAGGAAAAGATTTCAGACGTGAGAAAGAAAAGATAATAGTGAGGGTAAAATTGAAAGCTTTAGCTAATTTCTTACCCATCTATTCCCTGAATCATCGTTCTATGGGGAGACCACCGAATGGTGAACAACATTTTTGCCCTGAATAAGCCTGTATGGAATAGGGCTGTAATAGCTTATTACAGCCAAACAAACAATGGTTTAGTGATAGGCCTACTGAATTAAGCTGTAATGCATTGTTATTATAGCCAACCAAACATGTTCCAAATGTAATTACAAAATATTTTAAATTTCACCACCCTACCATTCTTAAGTATAAAATTTTCTAAATAAATTTTCATTATTACCATTAGTTGATACAAAGTCTAATTATACCGATCAAAATTTTATTTAATAATACTTTAAACCTGTTTAGCTTAATTAATTACTAAAATATTGACTCATCCATTCCCTGCAAGTTTGACTATTTCTTTTGGTGATGAACAAGAAAACAAAATTACATCAAAATAAATTGAACTAAAGCATCATTAGATTTGTCTTGTTGAATAAACTCTAAAACTTCGTCAGGGGCGCCATCGAAGACTTGAAGATCTGTCTTTCCCACTAAACTCATCTTAGCCAAACAATCAATAACATGATTAAGATCTCTAGATACATGTCTAATGTACCATTGCCTTTCAGTTCTCAAAATTCTTCAGATCCTCCTAAGCACTGTAATACCAGAATCTGTTAACCAACTTTCCTTTAATGCCCTAACCACCTCCAAATTATCAGATTGGATCATGACCCTTCTGAATCTTTTACTAAGCACCACTAAAAGACCATTTAAAATTCCCCATAACTCAGCCTCAAAAATCAAGCATCGCCTCAAGTGGGTATTAAAACCCAAAATCCAGTTCCCATATTGGTCCTGCAAAACACCTCTAGTAGAAGCACTACCATCACCAATAGCTACTACCCCATCAATGAACAAGTGTATCCATGTATTCCCCATGGAAGTCTGGAAACACAAAAATATATAGACCTTTTCAGCACCTTTTGAGCCTGAATTCATGCAATTTCGTAGTAAACTTGGTCGAAATTCACACTTTAATTATAAAATAATTAATTTGCACTTAAATTATTAACATATTGAATTTTAATTATTTTATAATAATTTTTCACAAATTTGGTTTATTTTCAACAGTTTTGCATGAGAGGTGAAAACTTGAACCGTCGGAGGAATTTTTGCATCGAGTGAACCAAGGGCAAGATTAAATATTTTTCCAGCCAAGGTCGGTCCAAATGATGATCATTTTATATACTTTATATTTAATTTTTATCCAAGTTAAATTAGGTTAAAAATTAATATAAAGCCTAAATGAGAAAATGGCCAAGTGTGCTAAGCATTGAAGACTGATCCAATAGGAAAATTTGAAGCCCAAAACTGACCCAATAAGCTGACGGGTCAGCTTATTTAGCTGATTAAATTAATTACAAAATAACCCTAAAGTTTTCTTAAAATCCTATTCAAACCCCTCTACTTTTTGTGCCTTTAAAGATTTACCCCGAGCTAAATTTAACAAAGTTTGAAACATTCAAACTTTGCTACATGTGTGGCCAGTCAAGAGGAGTGTGTGGCTGCTAATTATTTGTTATTTTTAGCAGCCACTTCCACCTATATATACCCCCTTTCACCTATTCATTTAGCACAAGTCTCTCACCTTTCATTCCACACTTCTCTCTTCCAAACCTTCTCTTATTTTCCATTTCCCCCTTCCATTCCCTTGCTGATTTCCCCTCTTAGAAAAGAGACCTTCAACCATCATTGGTAGTAGCATTCAAGTGCTTGTACAAGCCTCGGTTCAACAAGAACGAGCAGAGAAGGAGGAGCAGAGCAAACTAGTCAGACTTCAGAGAAACACGGGATTTGATTCTAGTTTCCTATCATTTAACTTTTATTGTTGTTGTTATGAACATATCTATGAATATTTGTTATGTTGTTATTCTTAATTTAATTAGCATGGCTTAAATTTAATTCGTGTTAGGTTGATTGTATTTCATCCAGTTAAATCATTAAAATCATGTTCGTGTTGTTATAGATCTTGGTAAATTTTTTGATTAAATAAAATCATGATTAAGTTATTCTTGCATTACAATTGTAAGGTAACTAATGAATAAATTATTAATCGTGTTAAAATTGTAATTAATTGACACAATACTTAGTCAGTGCATATTTAACCTTCCAAGGTAGTTGAGGGTTAAATTAGCGACGGTATTGAACGGTACATTAGCCTTGCATAACTTGCAAGATTATTGTGATTAAACTGTTTTAATGTAGGAATATATTATTCCCTCACTTAATCTTTTACGTACTTATTTACATTGATTAATTGTTTGGATTGACATAGTGATATGTTCAAGAGGTTAGTTAATTTAGTAAGTCTGTATGTGCCATAGCTAACAAATTACCAAGTTTCCATGAATTTATTCGTAACAACATGAACATTGTTTTAGTAATATTAAGTTAAGAAATGTAATTAGTCTAACACAATTATGTCATCTTGATTAAAATCATCTTTTGAAATCGTGCATTGAAACTTTTATTTTTATTTTATTTTATTTTACTTAGTTAAATTTTAGTTTTTAATCACTTCCTCAAAATCAAAATATTTTCAACCACCAGAGTGTTTGGATTTCATTTCATAAATAATTTTCTTAAATAATCCCTGTGGGTACGATAACTCTACATTTATTTGTCGCTTTATTACTTGTTGTGATTGTGTACACCAGTACATGATCATCATTCCAAAGTCTGAGAACCATTAGTTTGGTGGGAGTGTTGATAGCCTTTGTGACTTAATACAAATTGTTATGCCCAACTAAAGGAAACCTGGAGAGTTTCGAGGGCTGTCTAAGTAAATATCCTGGAAGATGAAGAGATTCATATTCTTCTAGATGCACTGCACAATTAACCTGAAGAGACAAGACCAAATTACCCTACGTCTGGGTAGTTGTACATGACAGGAAAGATTGAAAGTCAACCATTCTTGTAGAGACCCGAAGAAGAATTACTGCTGACAATCAAAAGGTATAGCCTGTAACCAAACCTCATTTGCTGCCGAACAATCTCGAAGTACATGGGGTGTGTCTTTTGTTTCGTAAACATGATAAGAGCTATTTTGAGCAATTCTCTGTCTAGTTCTCTCTAGATTAGTCATAAGTCTTTGTTTGAAGGCTAGCCAAAGGAATACTTTAACTCTCTGTGGCCCTTGATATTTCCAGTTATTCTTCCAGAAGGCATCTTTAGGATTCCAAGAACTTTCCTTGATAGACCAAAAAGAGCTATGGACCGAAAAGGAACCAAAAGCTATGCGAGTCTAAATAATGTTGTCTATACTTGAAGAAGGATGAGGATGAGGAATACAGGCAATATGATTGATCACCTCCTCAGAAAACTAGATGCGAAACAAATCAAGGTTCCACCCTCCATCTGGCATGACCATTTCACTGAGATTACAATCCAAACCTAAATGAGCATGAGTAGAGATTTGTGATACCAAGGGACCTACAGTTGGAATCCAAGAATCCTTCCAACAATGAATACTATTTCCATTACGAACTAACTATGTTAAGTTCTCATGGAATAAGGACCAAACCTTAGACAAATACTTCTAACGGTGCGAGCTTTGACTTCTAGCAATGGGTTCTGGTAATCGATTTCTCATACCATACTTCACACGAAGAACTCGTACCTATAAGGCATTATCCATAGTGAGAAAATTAAAACTAATATTCATAATAAATGAAATGTTTTGGTCACATAAATGTTGAAATCCAATACCGTTATGAGAGCGTGGTTGATAAATGAGTCCCATCCAACTAGAGCCATCTTCAGTTGTCCTTCAAAACAACCACAAATAAACTATTGGACCATACATTCAATCTCTACACAGACTCCTCTAGGGATCAATGTCATTTGCATGAAATAATTCGAAATTGAAAGAAGGACGGATTAAGCTAAAGTAACTCTACTGACAATGGATAATTTCCTTGTATCCCAGCTCTGTAGTTTATGTATCACCTTTTCCACTACAAAATTTAAGGTGCTATTAGTGACCATGTCATGGAGGAAAGGCACCCCTAAATAAGTTCCAAGATTTTGGACCTCTTGGAAACTAAGCAACTCACTAATCTGGGAGCTTAAAATCGCGTCGACCCTTTTAGAAAAGAATATGTTACTCTTTCGAGTGCTAATCTTATGCCTAAAGTACTCACAGAACCTTTGCATGACATTCTTCAGAATTCGGTCATGTCCCAAATCTGCTTTACAAAAAATAACCAGACCATTCGCAAAGAAAATGTGTTATAGGGGAGGTCCCGATCGTGATAGACGAATAGGATACCGCTTACCACAATCAATATTCGATCGAATACTAAAACCCAACCATTCAATGCACAAGGCAAAAAGGTAGGGTGATAAAAGTCACGCCTGTTTAGTACCTCTAACAAGTTTAAATTTCTGTATAGGAATTCCATTCCAAAGAACTTGCATAGTAGAAGAAGAAATGACAGACATTATCACTTTTCGAAGGAAATCTGGAACACTAGCAGCAAGAAGTGAAGCATCGATAAACTCTCATCTCACCCTGTCATAAGGTTTCACCAAATTAATTTTATTGACCATCCATTTTTGACCACTTCGCTTCCTTTTCATGGAATGGATTTGTAACACCCCTAACCCGTATCCATCACCGGAATAGGGTTACAGAGTATTATCAGAGTTTATAGAACAAATACAGTTAATTCATGTCATTAATTATCCATATTCGAAACCAATCATATTCAATCATATTATACCTTAATTGGACCCTCGAGGCTCAATTTATACATTAGAAGCAAGTCGGGACTATATCAGAAACTCAAAGAATTTTTTGTGAAATTTCAAAATTTTTTTTAAATACAGGGGTCACACGCCCGTGTGGGTAGGCCGTGTAGCTTACATGGCCAAATGACACGCCCGTGTCTTAGATCGTGTGGGCATTCGATATAAGGCACACATCCGTGCCCCAGCCCGTATTCATACCCGTGTAACTCTCTGACTTGGGTCACACGGCCAGCCACACGCCCGTGTGCCAAGCTGTGTGGACAATTTAATTTTTGAAAATTAGGTGCAGGATTCACACGGTTGAGACACACGCCCGTGTATTTGTCCATGTGACCAATTTTAAGCATTCTGTTTCTCAATTTTTAAGATGCAGGGGACACACGGCCAAACTACACACCCGTGCGCATGGTCGTGTGTCATACATGGCTGAGACATACGCCTGTGTCTCTGTCCGTGTGGACAAAATAGGGCCATTTCCAAGCCTATTTCTCACCCAACCTGAAATCAACATATCCAACCAATTTTTGTACCATTACAAGTTACAATATAACATTCAATTCAAATCAATTTCAAGCTCAATTCATGTTATAACATTCCATTTAACCAAATATTTGATCTTACCTTATTGACCATATATACATATGAGTATACTTTACCCATTCATGCAACCATTAACATATTAATGTATCTTCTATCATTCAATCATTTCAATACACACATCAAGAATGATAAGGCCTTATATAACTACATCAAAATATGATTAACACTAGCCATTCCAATGGCTAGTTATAACCAAAACATTTTATCATTATGCTTACTTAGCTTATACATGCCATTATAATAATACCAAAAGTTTTCTTGTTTTATATACCGAGAAGTCCAAGGGACAGTGTGATGTGTCTCAGACCGAGTTCCAACTTCACGAGCTTCTGAGCACTATAAAATAGAGAAAGTAAAATAGAGTAAGCATATTATGCTTAGTAAGTTCGTATAACAAGAATTTAACTTACCAATTATAATTATCTAAAGTAAGCATACAAACGTACATCCAAAACATTGTGGCCAGTTGCCTAGACACATGCTCTCATCAAACAAGTTAGTCATGAAATTTTACATGAATATCAAGAAAACAAAGATGAGCTCATCATGCAACCATTTTCAGGTATTTAAGGGATATTCAAGATATAACTTATTTAATTCTCATATTTTCTTACTTCAGGAGTTTTGCCCGTTGAATCATTGAAATATCGATGGATACTCGGGTAGTACACACAAGGTGTACTTATCAATAATTCGTTAATTCATTTACAGGAATGCTCATTAGAGCACATAACCAGGAAGCACACTCTCGAGCCTTATAACGGGAAGCTCACACAGATCCATGTCGGGAAGCTTATCCAGGCTATATAACGGGAAGTTCATAAGAGCCATAATCGAGAAGTTCATAAAGAACCATATCAGGAAGCTCACGAAGATCCTATCGAGAAGCTCACAAAGAGCCATGTAACTGGAAGCTCCAGATAGCCATATATCAGGAAGTTCAAGCGAGCACTGTCAGGACGCTCACAAAGAGCCAATTAACGGGAAGATGCTCATAAGAGCTAAGGTGTGTCCACAACAAATGTAGAATCACAACCTATCGGGACGCTCCGAAGAGCTAGAACGTGAAGCTCGCAAGAACCAACTAACAGGAAGCTCGAGAGGGCCATATATCAGGATGCTCATAAGAGCTATTAACGGGATGCTCTTTCGAGCTATGGTGTGTCTGCAACATATGCAGGACTACAACTAATACGAGAAACTCGCATCCATCGATTTTCATTTGTCCAAACGGAACTTAACATTTGTCAGGTATTATTGAGTATTCAATCAATTTCATATATATGACAATAATATAATTCTCATATACAACATTTAATTTAAACATATAAATGTACATAATTTAGTTACACAAACTTACCTTAACACCTACTCGTGTATGAAAATCTACTAATCCGGAACTTTTTCTTTTCCTCAATCTAACTCCTTACTTGGTATTTCCGGGTTTATATAAATGAATTTAATCATCAATTTATTACATTTCACATTCAAATCAATCCAATTCACATCTTAGGCAAAAGTACCATTTTGCCCCTACACTTTTCATTAATTCTAATTTCGTCCCTAGGCTCGGAAAATAAAATTCATGCAATTTAATCCTTATTCCAAGCCTAACCGATTTTTACATATAACATTTACAGCCCATGTATTTCACAAAAAATAAAAAAATTTCCATGAATTTTACATCTTTTCAATTTAGTCCCTAAATCGTAATTTCATGAAAATTCACTTTACAAAAGTTGTTTATCTATCAATAACCTTTCAATTTCTACTATAAATTTTAAAATTTCAGCATATACATCCATGAAAAAATTTTAATACGTTGATAACTTTGTAAATTGATCCCCAAAATAGATAGATTAGGTTGTTACGATCTCGGAAATGTAAAAATTACTAAAAACGAGACAATATTACTTATCCAATTAGGCTTTCTTGATTTTCTTTCTTTTTCCTAGGGTTTACATAGAATTTGGGGAAGAGGATGATAATAATAATATGATATTAAGTTATTATCATCTTTATTTATTTCTATTTCCAATTTAGTCTTTTTCTTTTTCTAAATTTCCATGGATGAACCATAAAAAATATCTACTAAATTCTGTTAATGCTCTAATTACCAAATAAGGAACTCAAATTTTAATTCCATAGTTATTTTCTCCTTTTAGCTACTAGAGCTCAACTTTTACATTTTATGCAATTTGGTCATTTTATCAATTAAACATGAAATCGGTGAAATTTTTCCTAACGAAATTTTCATACGTTATTCCTATTATAATGCAAACCATGTAAAAATATTAAAATAAATTTTCTTTTTGACTCGGATTTGTGGTCCCGAAACCACTGTTCTGATTTCACTGAAAACGGGCTGTTACATAATTACTTCCTATGCAAGAATTATGTTATCAGAAATATTGAGCACAACAATAAATCCAGTCTGTTGATGGGAAATGATATTAGGGAAAACCAATTTGAACCGGTTAGCAATAACCTTCATGACTAACTTATACAGAACAAAACATAAGCTAATGGGAAGAAACTGCATAAAACTCTTAGGATTGTTGACTTTAGGGATAAGAACAAACAAAGTGTTATTCAAATCCAGATCAATGTCTCTGCCTGCAAACACCTCATTCACCCATTCAAAAACGTCTTTACCTAGGATGTCCCACTAACTCTGAAAAAAGAGAGTATGAAAAGCCTCATAAGTTTTCTTGATTTCATTCTTCTAAACCTGTTTGTTCAAGAAATCAATATCTAAATGACTATGATGTGGGAAAGTACCTAAAAGGAGTCCTCTCATAGGCTCCGGAGCTTTCCTGTAAATTTTCTGAAAGAAATTTCTCGCCTCAGCACGAAGAACATTCTGATTAGAACTCCACTCACCATTTTTGAGTCGTAAAGTAGTAATACGATTAAATTTTCTTCTCTGAATCATGCGACTATGAACGTACTTTGTTTTGTCCCTCAAATTAAGCCAATCACACTTGGCTTTCTGTTTCCGAAGTAGTTCCTCATGGATCAAGACACTCTTTAATTATTCTCGAATATCCATATCAAGTTGGACCAGATGGAGAGAACTTGACCGTTCTAGGGCCCTTTAAATATTTGAAAGTGACTTCATTAATTATCTCTTCTGAGTACCAATGAAGCCATAAATGGACTTGTTTCACTCCTTAGTGCATAAAGTAAAGTGAGATAAAGAATCAACCATATTACCTAAAAAGCTCCATTTCCCTTTGACAAGATTAGGAAACTCAGAGTGCTTCGTCCAATCGGCTAAGAAATGGAAGGGTCTAGCTCTGCCAGAACTATGCCCTGGTTTCATAGAAAGAAGGATGGGCCTATGATCTGACTTGATCCGTGGGAGGTGATATACTAGACAATTCGGAAATGCTGACATCTAAGCATCATTAACAAGCGCTTGGTCTAATCTTTTATATGTGCCTCCTCTCTACCAAGTAAAAGATGGGCCCGAAAACCCTAGATCCTAAAGTTTAGTGGATTCTACAAAATCCCCGAAAAAGGTACACCTCCTTCTTGCGGTAAAGATACTTTTCTTTTCTTTAGGAGATAGTATGGCATTAAAATCACCTATAAGAACCCATGGATAAGGCCTCTACGACATATACAACTTCAAAGCGTTCCAAAGAGACCTTCACTTTTTCTTGTTTGGACTACCGTATACAAAAGATATGTAAATTGAGTTGGAAAGAACATTACGAAGAACATGAAGTAGAATAAATCATGGGTGCTTTCGAATAATCTCAACCCTGATAGAATATTTCCAGCCAATCCAAATACCCTCGAAAAACCAATGGCTTTGACACGGTGAGAATAATTAAAGCCTAGCTTAGCAATGATATTGTCGACTTTCTTCCTACTAACTCGTTTCCAACAAACAAGCGATATCCAACCCATATTCAAGATTATACTTTTGAAAAATTCTCGGGAATTCAGCATTAACACAACCTTGATAGTTCTAGAGAAAAATATTAAGATTTAAATACATAATTAATTACAAAGGGAAGGAGACAAACCTCACTGGCTAGGAGCCTCTGATTCAAGTTGATGCTCGCCTACCTTGGTTGAACCCGTTGAATCAACATCCACCATACTCTGTGAGGATATCACATTAGCCATGAAGTTTATTGACTCCCGCAAAGAGACATGTGAGCTACTGGATGTTTTAAAATAACTCCCTAGACCGTGAATAGTTTTGTTGAGCTTTTTACCACTTCGACCACCCCTATTCTTTTCTCCAGGACTCCGTCCATTGAACCGTGCTGAAATCCTATCGGGACCCAATTCAAAAGTTCCTTGTGCTTTACTGGTTGAGGCCCCCATGCTTCACTGAAACAACGCACTTAACATGCTCCATAGTCACTACATTAAAAATAAGGTTAAAATTTGAATTGAAATCAACAAAAATAGCAGTGTCAGGTTTATTAAATTCATTTCCACTAGCAATATAAACACTGCTGTTAGCTTTAGGTTCCGCAATGTTGCTTTGATTATCTCTATTAGTAGCCCGAACCATACTTGTGGAAAACGACCCACAATTTACCATGGCCGACCTAGACCCTTGGCCCAATTCCTGTAATGTTAAGTAATTAATAAAACTCGTATTCTCCACTGGCTTTTTTTGTTCGCCTATTCTAAAAGACTTTATCATTTCCTTTCAGCGCTATGGTCTTATTACCCCAACTATCCTCAAGGCCCAATGCTCCAATTGGGCTAGTAGCTTTCGTAAGGCCCACAATAGACCCCTTTCTCCAAAGCCCCTTATCGAGCATATTATCCACCGCCTCTTGGGAGTTAATCCCAAGAATCTCCTTCCCTTCATTGCTTTTATTACCTGGGTCCTTATCTTTATCTTCAGAATCTTCACTTTTATTATCTAGAGAGATTAACGCCATAAAATAAGACCCCGCCTCCTTTGCCACAATCCCATCACTAGTCATTCTAGTATCACTTGATTTTCGTCTTGTGTTTCTCCCCACAAGCATCTAAGGCCCGTACGAGCCACTCTCTTCACCCGAGCCTTCATTGATCATCGGCGTAGCCACTGACGATGGTCCAAGCAGTTGTGCCTTATTTCCGACGCTGGTTTTAGACCTCTATTCAAATAGATGTCTTTCAAGTGCCCATACCTACCACAACAAAAGCACACCATGTGCAAAAACTCATACTCGACCTTTTGTAGGGTGCCATTGATAAGGATTTGGGATACCAACAATTTTTCAAGATTGAAGTACACAGCCAATTAAGCGAAATGACCTCGTATTCTACTGTCAGTATTCAAATCTAACTTAGCAACTTTCCCAATGGTTCCTCCACTTTCCATGAGTATCTTGCGCTTGTACATGTATTCCGACAAACGTAGTAATCTGATCCACGTCATTACAACGCTCGGATATGGTTATGCGAGATTGAAAGCCACCGTCCACGGCTGTACTGTTAGGTAGTGTCCAAAGATGATCCAAGGGCCTCTAGTAAGCACTTTCTCAAAATCCGTCTTACTTTGAAAACTTGCCAGATCGTTTTCCGTTAATTGGAAAGGCGACGGTAACTTCCAAAGGCAATATATTTTGTTCTGAAAGTCAAATAGTCGATATTACGACCCAAAATTTCAGAATCACGGTGTTATCCATACCTTTGACAAGAATCTGTTAGATCTTTTCCGAGAATTCGATTAAGGGGATGCCATTAATAACTGATTTCTTAGCATCCTCTTCCAGCAAATCAATCTCTTCATCCTTCACTAGACTATTCCCTAAAACAGGAAGGGAATTTCCTAAGAGCATGTCTTTCCATGATGTTCCTGGTATGGAGGGTAGATCAACTTGCATAGTCCTATCTGAATCATCTGCCTTGTCTCTGAAATGAACCTTTTTAGGGATCAGACCGTCCCTTGTACCAATCTAAGACCCATCACCTTCGCAGCAAGAAGCTTCAATCGAAAGAGAGAAAATTTTTAAAAATTATTCAAATTAAAATTGTAATTCTTTAGACTCAAATACGCAAGTTTGACTATCTTTATGTTCTACTATCTATATATACTTATATATAAAAGGGGAACAACCTTCCTTCTTCTTACACGTGGCACATCAACCATTTTTTTCTTTTTCTTTTTTGCATTTTACAATAAAAGGTTAAATTTCAGTTTTAGTCCTTCTAATATGTCTAAATTTAATATTTAATCCATGTACTTTAAATTTTAACATAATTTAGTCCCTATATTTTTATAATGCTATTAATTAGCTCAAATAGTTAATATAATTAACTTTTTAGTTAAAAGATTGAGTGGTTATATATAGTTTAAATACCATAAAAGTCTTAATGACTAACACGGGCTCCCATTTCTTTTAGGTTTGCACCACTTTTTTTTTTTACATTACAAGACAATGGTCAAATTTCAATGTTGGCCTTTACACTATGCCGAAACTTGATATTTAATCAATATACTTTAATTTTTAACATAATTTAGTCCATCCACTTTTATAATGTAATTAGTTAGTCTAAATAGTTAATGTTGTTAACTATTTCAATCAAAATATTGACAATAATTTTTCTTAAAAATAATATAATTCCAACAAGGAAAAATTTTATCTTGACGACTCAAATGTGTTTTTAAGAAAAAAAAATCCTAATAAATATTTTTAATATTATTTTTATTGTTTCATGACTACCAATTTTTTTTTAATTCCAAAATGTCACACCAGAGAATTTAATAGAAGAATTTCAATGACGATAATAACTACATCTAAGTTTTTAAATTCGAAAAGTAGGACTTTATTTTTGAAAATTAAAGTACAGCGACTAAATTCCAAACGTAGGAAGTGTACAGAGAGTTAGAACATATTTTAACCTTCAAATTTTTTATTCTATAATTTGAAACAAATAAATAATTGACCCAACGCAAAGAGTGAGTTGGAACCTTTCTGGTAGCATTTAAAAAACTGGAGCTTAAGTATAGTATTAACTTTTTTTTTTTACAGTACACAATATAGAACCTATGCCTGGGATATAGTATATGTGCAATTGTGTATATATAAAAAAGTTTTTTTTTTTTTTTTTGAAAAAGGGAACAAGTATTATTAAACTACTAATTTAAGGTTGGATACACAACAAGCCCATGGACATGGTCCAAAAGTAAATGATTTAAACAACTAGGCAGATTAGAGCACACACAAAAGTAAATCATTAAACAAAGTTTCGTCTTGAAAAGAGCAAGAGCTTCCCAAACACGCTAGTGTCTGCATATTTGTTCCCTTCATGAATGACATGCATAAACACACTAGAACTCATAGAACGGAGGGGCATATTGCATTCATGTCTTTTTCCTGAATTAATCTCCACTCTAACTTAACCAAAAGGACTTAGTTTTTAACCTTTACCCTCAATATGCCCAAGCCTTCAAAAGCTTTAGGTTGCGACACCACCTTTCACTTAACAAGATGACTATGGCCAATTTGCTCGTCACCTCTCCTAAGAAAATTTCTTTTGATATGATCTAGATGGTTATGAATGCTATTTAGGAGTGTTGGAAAAAATCTAGTTTGAAAACGGTTTTCTTACACAGTAGAAAATTAAAATTTTGAAAATCGGCCCAATTTGTGATATTTATAACAATAAACCTTAATTGAATTCGTATATGTGTTTTTAGCTTAGCAGACGTTCGTTGTTCCTGATTTTCAATTAAACTATCTTCTCCGTTATTCTCATACCACAAACTTATAACACCCTTTACCCGTATTCGACTCCAGAATAGGGTACGAGACATTATCGGACTTAAACACAATCAAACATATATCTCCGAGCCATAAATTTTTGTCCAAATTAAAACTATTTGCAAATACTCATAAAGTCCCTAATACGAGCCTACGACGCCCAAAACATGTTTTGGAAGTAGTTCGAGACTAAACTGAGAACTTTGAAAAATTTCATAAAACTTAAATTTTTTTTGCCCTAAATAGGAGTCACACGCCCGTGTGGATTTGGGACACGCCCGTGTGGATTTGGGACACGCCCGTGTGGTCACACACGCCTGTGTCCCGAACCTTTGTAACTATCTGTTTGTCACCCAAGAACAAATTAAAGACACATGGCCAAGTCACACGCCTGTGTGTTAGGTCGTGTGGTCGAATTAAAATTTATGATTTTTCATAAAATAGGTGCAGATTTCACACGCCTAGGACACACGTCCGTGCCTGAGGCCGTGTCATCCATATGGCTGAGACACACGCCCATGTCTCTCCCCGTGTACTCAATTTTGAGCATTCTGTTTTGCAAAAATTAGGGTGCAGGGGACACACGGCCTAACACATGCCCGTGGGGCAAACCGTGTGTCACACACAGCTTAGACACACGCCCGTGTGTCTACCCGTGTGTGACACATAGTTTACCCTACGGGCATGTATTAGGTGTCTACCGGTGTGGACAAAAATAAGGCTATTTACCAAGCTATTTTGCCACCCTTTGATGCACACACTTACACAACACAACATAGCACCAATTCAAGCATTTACATACAACCAAATCAGCCACAATCAATACATCCACACGTCAATTACATGCTACCATCTATTATACACAAACATCACATACTCATCAACTCAAATCATGCAAGTTTCCACATTCATGAAGGGCATCATCATAAATATTAATTATATCAATAGTTGCCAATTTCAGGTGGCCTTATACAACATGAACTTTCAACCAATATAAGCCAACACATTTGGCCAAATCAATTATGACACATAAAAAAAAGACCAAGTCCCCTATACATGCCATAACTCAAAATGTTGAGATCATTGATACAAAAAATAATTGTTGATAGTGTGAGTGGATCTCTGACGGTCTCCTATACCCGAGCTAGCTTGGTGACACTAGAAGACAAGGGAAAGGAAAGGGGAGTAAGCTTTATAGCTTAGTAAGTTCCTATGCAAATAATAAGCATCATAGCCACACATCTAACTTACAATTAGCATGATAAAAATTAACATGAATGATATCCAAATCTTTAGTCTTAACTTACTCAGTCATAACCTTACCAAGGGTTCATCACTTATCGAGCTCATTACGTATGAGTTTTATGTACATACCTGTACCAACTCATAACATACCATAGTCTTTCACAACTTTGACATTCCCATTGAATGTTCAGAATATTAACGGATACTCGAAAATCTTGCACATAAGTGCTATACATGTAGCCAAAGTTACCTCACATCTCATAATACATATAGGCTCGTTTTTGAACTACTCACGGGCTTGCTCACACAAGTTGTCAGTCATTACGTAGCTACACAGTGCTGCTCACACAAGCTGTCAAGTATCCACAACTCATGCTGCACTACCCAGCCACTGGTAGGATGTACAAGACTAGCACCCGGATCACATAAACACATGGGTTCCTAGTGACATGTCACTCATATCCTATTCTATTCCTAATGCTTAACTGGGAATTCTCGCTTGTCGAAACTTTGTCGAATACATCCAAAGAGTCAATCACAATTCATACAATATTAAATCATTTAAAACATAAATATAATGATACATTATTTACATACGAACTTACCTCGGTATAAAAATAGTAGAACTTGACCTAATCGTCAAACACTTTGTTTTTCCCCCGATCTAGGTCCGAACCTCGTTTTTCTTGATCTATAATAACAAAATTAACTTATTTAATACACATTGTTCAATTCAGTCCAAAAATCATATTATGGCAAAATTATATTTTTACCCCTAATGTTTCACATTTTTACAATTTAATCCCTAGGCTCGTAAATTGAAATGTATTCAATTTATTCAAAACCCAGGCCTAGCCAAACCATTTTCATACTTAAACCAGCCCAAATTTTCCACTTAATCAAAATTTTACTACTTATTTTATAACTTTTACAAATAGGTCATTTTTGATATTTTTACCGAAAACCACTTAGCAAAAGTTGTTTTTCTAACATCAAACATGTATTTTCTACCATTAGCCATTAAAATACACACATGTCTAACATGGGTCAAACCCTAGACCTTAAACATACCTCAAATTAGTGCTACAAATAGGTAGATCGAGTTACAACGACTTCAAAAATGTAAAGAGCATTAAAAACGGGGCTAGAACGGACTTACAATAGAGCTTGGAAGTGGCCAAACCCTAGCTATGACTTCCTCTTCTAAAATTCGGCTATGGTGAGGAAGATGGACAAAAATTTTGCCTTGATTTTTGTTTTTCAATTCATTGAATTACCAAATGGCCAAAATGCCCTTTTCTTAAAACATAAAATTTCTCTTACTTCATGTCCATTTTTGTCCACTAACTTAACAAATGGTCTAATTACCATCTAAGGACCTTCAATTTAAAATTTCATAGC
Source organism: Gossypium anomalum (assembly GCA_025698475.1). Lineage (NCBI taxonomy): Eukaryota > Viridiplantae > Streptophyta > Magnoliopsida > Malvales > Malvaceae > Gossypium > Gossypium anomalum. Next base: position 67,547,333 of record CM046965.1, read on the forward strand.
AATTAGACACCTCTAGATTCTAGAATTCAAGTTTTGCACTTTTTACAAATTAGTCATTTTTACTAAATTGAGTGCTCAAACGTCAAAATTTTCAAATGAAATTTTCACAGAATCATTCCATAAAACCATAGACCATAAAAATACAAGAAAAATAAATTTTTCTGTGTTAGATTTGTGGTCCCAAAGCCACTGTTCTGACTAGACCCAAAATCAAACTGTTACAGAACTGCTTTGAGTGTGGACTCGAACCAATTGAATCGAAACACAAAACTAGAAAACGTTTTCTCTCCTTTTGGGGTGAAAATAAAAATTCTCTTTTTTAATAGAAATCGGTAGAATTGTTATTCATGAAAAATGTATCTAACAGTTGAGAATAAACTCTCTCTATTTTTCGACAGAATGACAAACTCTCAAAAATATGTAACTAACTCCATCGGTGCCATCTGTTTATAGGAAGAGAAGATAGAACCCTTGTTGAGTTGTAGTGGTTTATTTCAAATAAAAAAACAACATCTTACTTAGATTACGACTAGAGTGGACGACACACCTTAGTATTCCTACTAGGGTTGCCGCCCCCTTTATGTCCATGAGGGGTTTTTGGGCCTCTCTTATGTCGAGTCCAATTATGAGTACTTCCTAGGCCTTTTTGACCCAGTACTCTATAATGTGATCCAACCCGATTAAGTTTTTCTAAAAATAAACTTTAACATTGATATATAAAACAACTTTCTCATCCCTATTTCCCCAACAAAATTTTAACGATTTTGTCCTTGGTAAAATTTCGAGAAAATATGTTCAACATTTCAGGATTCAACATGTTCACTATGACCGAATGATTTATTTTCATTTTTGAGCTTCAAAATAGTCCAAAAACATAAACTCATTCTTCCAATTATTTTTTAAGTAATTCATATAGGATTGCAAATGGATCATTTCTTTTTTCATTTTCATTTTCATTTTTGGGAACCTACATTCATTTCCAATGATTTCATTTCTCCATTTCAGAGAAAATCATAATCATTCCTGAATGTTTCCATTTCTCTTTTCCTATTAATTCTGTTCATTTCTATTAAAAAATAGTCCAAAAATATGAACTCATTCTTCCGATCATTTTTTAAGTAATTCATATAAGATTGCAAATGGATCATTCGCATTTGCATTTCCATTTTGGAAACCTAAATTATTTTCCAAATGATTCCGTTTCTTCATTTTAGAGAAAATCATAATTATCCTTAATGTTTCCCATTCTCTTTTTCTATTCATTTCGTTCTTTTCTATACAAACACGCAATTCATTTTTTGTTTCAATGAGCTAGCGGAGGGACAGATTAGACATATGTAGTTGAGGCTCAAATGATTTGTAATTAATTTTTGAATTTTTTCTTATTAATTATAAACTCATTTAGTTATGAAGCCATTCCACTATAGTATTGTGACTGAGCTCTCCCCAACAACATACAATTACAAAAGCAACTACTCATGCTTGTTTAATGACCTTGTCATAAGTGTGTTACCCTCATAGGATATCATTGATTTCTTTGGGATAATATTCATTCTCTCAATATGATCCTATCTTATCTCATGGTAACCATTACATTTTCCTTCAAGAAAAGTCAATCACTATCAAATAGTGATAAAGTCATCCATCACAAAGACAGACGACCGTAGCCACGTTTACTTTTCATTAACCATGTAATGTCAATAAGAGGATATCATTTACCTATGTTTTGGGCTATGATTCCACTATTGTAAATGACGCTACATGCTATAGAATTCGTACACCTAACGCACCAGCTTTCGGTTCCTTATCTATTTAAACTCAGTGTTTTACGTACATCAAAGTGTACGAGTCACGCATACATAGCCTGCCATCCACTCAGGATTTCGGTATGCCACACTATGAACATCACAAGTGAATAAATCCATAAATAAATTTAGGATCTATTCTTCTTAGGTCCTGTCTAATGTACTTTCAGTCCAGTTAGTCATATTTATGTCTCTATCTTCTAGGAGTTATCTGCTTCGATGCTCAAGACAGGGCATCTCCCCAATTGGACTTGATAGATGACATATTAGTCTTTTAATCAGTTTGCTCATTTTCAATTAGACTAAAGACATGTTTAGATTCGTCCTAATACAATTTGTCTTTCTGTACTACGATCTAACCACATAATACCGCTTAGTATTAGTTAAACATTTAGACAACTAATGAGGAACATTTACTTCCATTTTGCTTTGCGTGCAAAAATCATGTGAGGACAATTACACAAAGTATATTAATGTAACCAATGAATTTGTTTTATAAACCAATCTATTTGAAAAAATTACAAGTTTACAAATGAATATACTACACTCAAGGCACCAGATTTAATAGTCTCTCATGCTCTCCACGTGTTTCTCAAAACTCTTAGCTAGTAAAGTCTTGGTAAACGGTCTGTAAGATTATCCAAAGATGCGACCTTGAATGAATCCGCTATTCCTTCTGTAACTGTCTCCCTTATGATATGTTACTTTCGATCGATATGTTTCATCCTCTTGTGGTTTCTCATCTCCTTGGTATTATCTATTATCGTACTGTTGTCACAATACAATATGATAACTTTTTCCATACCAGGAATGACTTTAAGATCCGTGAGGAACTTTTGAAGCCATATTGCTTCTTTTGTAAACTCAGAAGTAGCCACATATTCAGCCTCCATAGTGTTGACAGCAATACAAGTCTACTTTTCACTTCTCCACATAATGTTCTCGTCTCTAGGATAAAAACACAGCCTAATGTCGATTTCCTCAAATTCCAACATGTTTGAAAGTTAGAATCAATATATTTGATAGGAGTGAGTTCTCCTCTGAAATACACAAGCATATAATCTCTTGTTCTCTATAAATACTTGAGTATACCCTCCCACTATGATGAGGCTCACTATACTACTGATCGTTTGCATGTCTACTATTAGGAGTTGGTTTTGGAATCATTTTCATAGGGTTTTGTATATTTCCTGAAAGCTCATTGAGTACCTCTTTACTCCAAGGTTTGAAGTCATTCATGTAACTTTCTTTAAGGAAAGTAGCATGAGTTGAGACTATAACAGTTTGCTCTTTTGGGTTTTAAAACAAGCCAACCTTTTTTCCATTTGGATATATTACAAATATGCACAATTCTGTCTGTGAGTTCAACTTTCTCATATTTATCCAATACGTGGGTTGAGCATCCAAAAGCCTAAACTGATTAAGATTCGACTTCTTGCCATGCCACAATTCGTATGGGGTTTTCAATACTACCTTAGTTGTTTAGAATATAGTAAGCTATTTGTCGAACATATCCCCGAAAAGAGATTGGTAGCTTTGAATAACTTAACATCGAATGTACCAATTCTAACAACGTTTGATTTCTTCTCTCTACCACGCCATTCTGTTCTGGAGTGCCCAGCGTGATTAACTAGGATAGAATCTCATTCTCTATGAGGTACCCTGAGAACTAATTGATCTGTTGTAATTCAGTGTTGCGAATTAAACTAATTCTTAAACTTTAAGAGCTTGAAAGCAAGCATTTCTAGTAATTTTTAATTATGTTTTCTTTTTTGTAAATTCTCATTAAGTTAATAAAATGTGCAAATTGAGTTTTTTATTGAACTTAGGGGCCGAATGAGGCCTAACGGTGAGCTAACGCATTTTGTGAGTGTGCAGGAAACCATTAGAAGGTGTACTAAATGGATACTGGTCGTTATATCACAACATTGATGACTCGATGTCGCAACATAGGGAGCAAAACAGAGAAAGCTCAAGACTACCTTTGATGTCGCGACACAGGTTAAGGGTGTTGCGACATACCCCTAAAGATAGCTGAAGAGGAGTATATTGATTGCTGTGTCGCAACACAGGTCCTGGTGTGTCACGACATCGACTCTATGATTGAAATAAAAACACGAAGCAATGGCGTTTTGGTTTGTACAATCAAACTTAAGGCTCGGGAACATCAACTAACCTATGGTTAAGGAATACGACCATCTAAAGGCTATAAATAGACTCATTTGTTACTTGTTATGAGGACCATTCCTTTAACCTAAATTCTATTTGTAAAATTTAGTTTAGTTTTCTTTTATTCTTAAGTTTTAGATTTCTTTCATTTGTTCTTATTGATTTCAAGAGATCTGAATTGTGGAAGCATTCAAACTTTGTAGATTCACAATTAATCTCAATAAAATTAGCTCTTTCATTTACTTTATCTTGTCGATTTAATTAGCATGCTTTCTTTTTATATCGATGTCATATTGTCTATGAAAGTTTATGGGGGATTAGCGAGTTGAGGTATGATCTATTAACTGTTTTATAAGGTTACTCAACAGTTGAGCTGTTTGGAAAGGAAGAATGTGAAACAAAACCTAGGTCGAACATGTAACACCTATAACCCGTACCTATCACCAAATTAGGGTTACGACGTATTACCATAGAATCTAAAAAAATCATTAGCAGATAGCATCAAGTTACCAATTTATTTAATGGAATTTCATAATAATTCATAACAGTGTAATACATACATTTATGGGCCTTAAATCGAGCTTATGTAGCCTTAAAAGTAGTTTAGAAACAATCAGATACCAATTTGAAATAAATTAGAAAGTTCAAGGGAAAGCTAAAAGTTTTCAAAGCAGGGGTCACATGGCCGTGTGGCTCAGCTCATACTGTGTGGCTCCAGATATGGTGGTGTGATCATCCCACACGTTCATGTGTAATCTCACACATCCGTGTATGTAGGCCATGTAACTCACTGGCTTGGGTCACACGGCCATGTCGTAGGTTGTGCGTTAGCTTGTGTGAAGCCTACACCTAACATGCTAGGGGTACTAGCCCATGTGGGCTACCCGTGGGTGTCACACGGCCGTGTGACAGCTTGTGTCCCAGGCCGTGTGTACCCAAAAGTGACCAAAATCATGCTCATTTTTCATCCAAAATGCTTAGGTACATAAACCAAGTTATAACATATAGTCACAAGGCCTTAGAAAACATTCAAGAACGACCAACATATACCAAATCAACAACCAAAGACCTAACCAATGTGTCATTAATGACACCACATCTTAATCACCCAATATTTGCCTACTTAGTTACATTACACAAACCACATTATACTCAAATATAATTTACCTTCAATTCTTTTATACCATACCTAATTCAAGCTACAACTATCATTTCAAGTTTGTTGACTTATGCATAAACATGGAATTAAATATACATACCACATTTTACCTATCATACCACAACATCAAAATACACAACCCAAAATAGATTGCATGTACTTATGAAACATTACAAAACATAACCGAATACTCCTATTACATGCCGTATAAGCCAAGATGTATTTAAAAGCTACCAAATAATCCTTGGATAGTATGATTTTTCGAGTTGATCTGATCTCCCGATCCACAAAACGTATCTACAAGTAATAAGACAAATAACATGAGTAAGCTTTCATAAAGCTTAGTAAGTTCATCGATTAAATGATAAATCTTACCGAATTAAACATAACAATTCAAATAGCAAGATTAAGAACAGAGTTCCTGTCACAAGGTTATTATCAAAATTCCTGTCAATCACAACTCACAACAGGTAAGTATTACTTAATACAATAGAACAAATTAGTTTCCAATTTTCAATAACTTTTAGAGATCAATAAACATAGCCTAATGAACATTATGTGGATACGAGTACACGGTTAACCATCCAGCACACCAGATGCTCGTATGAGCTAATCCATCCAGCACACCAAATAACACTGTAATATATCTCGTTAGTCCGTAACAAATGCAAGACCTAGACATATCCAGTGAATAGAGAATCTAATATAATCATCTCCATTGCTCCCATCAACCCATCCAGCACACCAAATAACATTGTAATATATCTCGTTAGTCCGTAACAAATGCAGGACCTAGACATATCCAGTGAATAGAGAATCTAATATAATCATCTCCACTGCTTCCATCAACCCTGTACCACACGTAACATAACCTATTGGCATGCCAATTGTACTCTATCCTATGTTCATCAATTCATAACATTCTATCATAGAACAATACATGAGTAACTCACTATCTCATATTCCATTTGCAAGCATTAGTGCCACAACCAAACATTCCTTGGCTTAGAGTAACTCAATCAGTGATCGATACCATATCAATTTATTATTTCCATTTTCAATTACATGCATCAATATATTATTCAACATTCAACGATTAAATTCATATAACATACACTTAAATTGTATTAAATTAAACCGAACGAACTTACTAGACTAATCTGTGGCAACGACAAAGTATAGGGGCTATTCAGTAATTTTCTCTTTTTCTTGATTTTCCACTCATTCTTGATCTAAAATAAGAATTTCATTCAATTCACTAATTTCAACAGAAAAATTAAATTATTTTATATAATTAAGTCCTTTTTTATATTTTTATGAAATTGCCCCAAATATTTTACTTTTATGCAATTTAGTCCTTAAACTCAAAACATGCAATTTAACCATTTTTATTCAAATTTCAACTTAGCCGAATATTCAAGTGCCTTTCTAAAACCCATTTTTGCAATTATTTCATATCAAGTCCTTGTAATTTTATCACTTTAACATTTTAGTCCTTAAACATTAAAATTACTAAAAATTACTTTACAAAATAGTCTTAACTAACAACAGAACTCAATAATATTTCATAAAAATTCATGAATAATTCAAACTCATCAATGAAATAATGCAAAACATTTGACAGTTTTACAAATTAGTCACCGGGTTAGCTAGATTAAATTAATACGAGCTCAAAAACATAAAAATTAGTAAAAATGGGCAAGATTTGCTTACCAAATCAAAGGGCCTAAGCTTGGCTGAATGCTTCCTAGCTTCAACCATGGTGTTTCGGGTTTTTAAGAAGAAGAAACAAGAAAAATCACCTTTAATTTGGCTTTATTTTAGTTATAAATGATTTATTTACCTAATTACGATTATATCCCTTTTAATTTACATATTTTTAACATTTTGAAGTCTAAAACCGTCCACTACTATAAAAATGGTATAATTACTATTTAAAGAGGGTTTAATTGCAAAATTAGTCCTTTAATTATTTTAAATTTTAACTAAACAAGCTTAATTTCAATTTTATCCTAAACTAATTAGGACTATATGAGCAAATAGCCAAATGTTAATGGATTTAATCATATCTACCACCGCTTGACTTTTTGACCTTGATTTAGTTTTGGTCCTTTTAGCATTTTAAATCAATAGCAATTAACTTTTGCCTCTTTTACAATTTGATCATTTTACCTTAATTAATCAATCAATCATCAAAATTACAGAACCAAACTTCAATTCACCTATAATATGACCCTGTAAATATTGAATAAAAATATTTACGACCTTAAATTACGAAAATGAAGTCCTAATACCTCATTTTCAATAACCACTTAACTTTTGAACTGAACCACTTATACTAACTTTAAATTCAATTGGTTAAATTCTTCAAATCAAAATTTAATATAAAAATTATTATTGACTCGTATAATCTAAATACTAATTATATGAACTTACTCGTCGGATTTGTGGTCCCAAAACCACTGTTTTTGACACCACTAAAAATTGGGCTGTTACATGACAACCAAGAGAAGTCATCAAGGTGAGAATTAACCCAAAATTGGTATTGCCCATTTGTGAACACCTTCAACCGAAGCCAATTTGGACTGTAAGGTTGAAAGATAAGTAGTTCTTGCTGACTCGTTATGTTAATGGAAGATCAGAAGATCTTGTTTGGGTACCGACTAGTTGATTGACGAGGAACCCAAAACGATAGTTGATGGAGATTACCGAAACGAGCAAATCCCCTATAATCAAGATTTTATTTGTTCTCTCTTTCTATCTCTTGAAGCCTATTTCTTTTATGTTATTTTGTCTTTATTATTATAAAAACCCTAAAAATCATTTATTTATGTTCATTCATAATATAGTTCACTTAAAATACTAATTAGATCCATTGGCATTTAGGTTAGAATTAATTTATTACTAGCCTCCCTTGGATATGATCCTCAAAATACTTACTAAATCTTTTGTTGTAAAAAGCTATATTACAATCTATCTCATATACTTGTGGACAACACCTCAAATTTTATATATTTTGTAGCAGTATTCACACTCTGGACGTTAGTACATCCGGAGGTAGTCACTAATCAGATAAATATTCTCGCCTCGATCAAACCGAAGTGCCTTATGGGTAAACCTAATTATTTCTCCACTTCTGCACAAAACTCTTTGAATTCATCAAATGATTCATTTTTGTGGTGTATCAGGTATACATACCCATATCTGGAATAATCATCAATAAAGATTACATAACACTTGTAACCAGCTCTTGCACTAACGCTTATGAGGTCATATACGTCAGTGTGCACAAGTTCTAAGGGTTTTCCGGCATTCGTTCCTTTTACATTAAAAGATCTCTTAGTCATCTTACCTTCTAAGCAAGATTCACATGGTGAAATTTCAACTTTTTTAAGTGAACTTATGGTGTCGTCTTTCACAAGTCTAGCGACTCTTTCTCGGTTAATATAACCAAGCCTCAGATGCCAAACATACGTCTCATTAGAGTGAGAAGTTCTAAGTTTTTTATTCAATATTTCAGTCTTAAGCAGTGTTTACATCTTTGGTTTAATAAAATAGAGATTATTTGACATCCATCCATTACAGATAAGATTGTGATTTCTAAATATTGCAATTCCGTTATTAAAAGTTACAGTCAAGCCGTTTTTATATAAACATGCAACGGAAATTAAGGTTCTTTTGAAACTTGGTACATAGAAAATGTCTTTTAAAATAATCTTTCTAAAATTATAAAAAAAAGATGTACATCTCACACTACTTTAGCTGCCACACTTGTCTCGTTCTTGGTTCGCAACAATAAGCTCTTATGTCTAAGATCTTTTGTCTCATCGAACTCATGCAGAGAAACACAAACATGATTAGTGGCTCCCCAATCAATGACCCAGTGGTCTATTGAGTCTTCTTTCCACTCTTTACAATTTGCCTTGAAGTTTCCTTTCTTCTTACAGAAGCAGCATTTAGACTTAGATAATTTTTTTAGGCTTTCTGGTTCTTTTCCTTTCCACTTACGGTGTCCTAGAGACCTTAGTCTTGCCTTTCTTAGTGTGCTTTCCCTTCTCTTTTGAGGAAAAAGTGACAAATATATTCACTTTTGCTCTTTAGACTGACTGACCATCGTTTAACATCAACTCATAGGATTATAACTCCTTCATGAGTTGTGTAAGTGTCAAGCTTTTGTTACCAAGGTTATATGCGGCCTGAAAACCAACGAAATCCTTGGACAAGCTTTTAAACACCATCTCTATTTGCTTGTTTTGGTCCAAATTGGCTTCATTGTTAGTAGTCTCAGTAAATTAGCCCATAAGAGTGATCATATGGTCTTTGATCAAAGTGTCTGGTTTTTCTTAGGCATTCATTAAGCTAGTTATATCAGACTATCGAGCCAAGGCAGCTTGGCCTTCGAAGATCTTCTAGCTTATCTAGAATAGCTTTAGAAGTCTTACCACTCTTTAGTTGCTTATACAAAGTGTTGGTCACGCTTGCGAGCATATAGCAATGAGGTATCTCATCAGACTCTTCCCAATATTTTCTAGCCTCAGCTTGAGTGGCTAGAGGGAACTTAGTATCAATAAATGTTTTAAGTTTTTCACAACTCAGGACAATTATTAGGTTCCTTTTCCATTCCTTATAGTTTTTTTCATTCAGTTTGTTTTCAGTGAGTTTGTTCAATAAGGGAGTTGGTGCCAATTTCGAAATAAAAATATTTATATATTAATATCTTTGTATTAAGCAAATGTTTGAAAAAGTTTTGCAATATTACGATATGCATTAAGATGATGCATGTGTCTTACATTAAACTTTAAAAATATTTGTAAGCCGTTGCAATGATAATTCCCACACCCATTGTATCATGTTAGCGTGGGGTGATCATGATCAACTAGTAAGAACATGGATTTCCATCCAATTAGTACATGAACCTAATTCCTTAGGCATTCACATGTACTAATAATCGTGTAACTTTTGACCATCATTCTAACTTAAGTAGAGCTCCGTGGGGAGTTACTTAACAAGAAGATCTTGAGTGTTGACCGCCTCCAGACTTATTAACGTCCAGAGTGTGAATACTGCAATAAAATATAAAATTACGAGGCACTATTCACAAGTATATAGGTCTATTTGTAATATAGTTTTACAACGGAGTGGGTGAGTACTCCAAGGATCATACCCAAGGGAGGCGAGTGCTAGATCAATTCTAACCTAAGCACTAAAAGATCTAATTAGTACTTTAGATTCAGTTATAGTACAAAGAATATAAAATAAAGGATTTTTGGGGTTTTTATAATGATAAAAATAAAACAACATAAAAAGATAATATTCAAAAGATTAAAAGGGAAGAATAAATCAAATCTGATTATGAGTGATTAGCTCATTTCAGTAATTTCCATCAACTGGCACTTCGGGTTCGTCGTCAATCAACTAGTCGCTACTGTAGTAGGATCTTTTGATCTTCCACAAACATTACGAGTCAACAAGAACTACTTATCTTTCAACCTCACAGTCCAGACTAGTTTGGGGTTAAGGTGTTCATGGATAGGCAATACCAATTTTGGGTTAATTCCCACCTTGGTGACTTCTCGGGGTTGTTAAGCCTAGGTTTTGTTTCACGTTCTCCCTTTCCTAAATAATTGATCTATTGAGTAACCTTACAAAATAGTTAACAGATCATACCTCCACTCGCTAATCCCCCATAAAAGGATTAGTTCCTCATGGCATTCATAAATAATATATAATCGATGTAGAAAGAAAGTATGTTAATTAAATCGAGAAGATAAAGAAAATGAAAGAGTCTGATTGTATTGATATTAAGTGTAAATCCACAGAGTTGAATGATTCCACAATTCAAATCTCTTAAAAGAAAACAACAAATAAACTAAACTATAGAACCTTAAGAAAGAAAATAAAACTAAATCCAAAGAAAGAAACTAGGTTAACAGAAATGTGTATTTAACATGTGCCAAAGGAGCCTATTTATAACCTTTAGGTGGCCGTCATCTTTCATCCTAGGTTAGTTGACATTTCCAAGCTTTAAGTTTGATTGTACGGACCAAAATTCCCCTGCTTCATGTTTAATTTCCGTCCCAGAGTCGATGTTATGACACACCAGGACCTGTGTTGCGACATAGAAACTAGTCTGCTCCTTTGTAGCCATCTTCAGGGGTATGTCGTGACACCCTCAATATGTTTCGCGACATCGAAGGTAGACTTGAGTTTTCTTCATTATGTTCCCTATGTTACGACATTAGACCTCCCTTGTTGTAATATAGCATCCAGTGTCGACCTAAAATGCCTTCTAACGGTCTCCTACACACTTACAAAGTACATTAGCTCTCCCTCAGGCCTCATTCAGCCCTTAAGGTCAATAAAAGACTCAATTTGGACAGTTTATTGAATGTAAGTAAAACTAAAGAAACTTAACTAAAATGTAATGAAAATTCTTGTACTCAGACTCTTTAAGTGTGAAAACTAGTTTAATCTACTACATCAAATTTCGGCAGATCAAACTCTCCCACACTTAAGTCATTGCTTGTCCTTAAGCAATATAGGTAATGATGACAAAAAAACATGACGGCCCTTTAGAAAATATGATACAAGTATTGACTTTGGAGCATATGACTTATTTCAGTATGTTACAAAATATACATGTATTAAGGGTCTCATCTATAGAAATTCATCAATAAATCATACAAGTACATTTATTATCTAAGCATAATATAAATAGTCGTCTATGCGCATGTCTAGTTTGATGTCCATTTATGTATAAGGATATTTAGGTCATATAGGACTTTTCGGCTTGTAACATTCTGAAGCTCAGGACATGTATGGAATTCAAAAACAGTAAGCATCAAAAGGGTTACAAACATGAAAATAGTTTGGCACATCATATTGATCCCTATTCTTCCCCCTTAGTGACCCTTACCTGCTCACCGCCTTATTTCTCCTTCTCTCACATTTCTTGTTTCTCCATGTATAGGAAATCGTAGCATGACATGGTAACTACGACTAGCTTACAAGTTTTTGTGCACTAAGGAACGAGTTACTCTATCTTTTGTGACTTTGTGACTTTTCTTTTTCAACTTATCTCACTTATGAATATTTTTTCTATATTTTTTTCAAGAACTTTTTCTACTTGTACTACTTTTTCTATTTGGATTTCACTTTTGTTTGTACTTTTAGGCTAACCTATAGCCCCCGTTGGAACGACGGAAAAATGTGCAAGTGTACACAATCGCAACAAGTAATAAAGTGACAAGTAAATGTCGAGTTATCGTACCCACAAAGACTGTAAAAAGAATTATTTATGAAATTAATTGTAAAAAACTTTGGTGAGGTAAAAATAATTTGGTTTTAAAAGATGGTCAAAAACTATTTAAAAACTAAGTAAATAATTAAAATAAAACAAATGAGTTCTAATGCACGATTTCAAATAAGATTTAATCAAGGTAACATACTTGTGTTGGATTAATTATATTTCTTTAACTTAGAATTATTAAACTCATGTTTATATTATTACGAATAAATTCACAGCGACTCAGTAATTTGCTAACTTATGAACAAACTTACGTACAAAAATCCATTCATCTCTTGACATATCCCTATGTCAATTCAATCGACTAAACAAATTTTAATAAGCAAACATGTTATTTCACATACATACTCATTAAATTGAACTAATCTCTTGCATATCCCTATGTCAATTCAAATGATTAATTAAATCTAATAAGCATATAAAAGACTATGTGAGGTAACAAGGCATCCCTACCTTGAAACAATTTAATCACAATAATCTTGCAAGTTATGCAAGGCAATAATATCGCCGGATACATTGCTAATTTAACCTTCAGCTACCTTAGAAGAATAAACATGCACTGATTAAGTATTGTGTCAATTAATTATAATTTCAATCCATTTAAATAATTAATTCATTAGCTATTTAACAATTATAATGCAAAAATAACTTAGGCATGATTTTACTTAACCAAGCAATTTACCGATGCCTATAACAACATAAACACCATTTTAACAATTCAAGCAGGCAGAATATAATCAACCCAATACAAACTTAAGTTTAAGATTAATTGATTAAAATAACCATTTCAATAGCATAAATATTCATAAAAATGTTTGTCAAAACAACAACAAAAATTAAAGAGATAGGGAACAAGAAGCAAATCCGGTGTTTCTCCGTGGCTTGACTAGTTGCTCCGTTCTTTGTTCTTCGTTGCCTTCGGCTATCAAGGTGGCTTATGAACACCTAATTGCTGCTCCAAAATGACTTATGATAGCCTCTTTCCCAAGAGAATAAATCAACACTTGAACAATAAGGGAAATGAGATGGAAAAAATGAGAGAAAAAGTGAGAGAGGAGAAGAGAGAATGTTGTGGAATAAGGGATGCTTTGAATGATCAGCAAGGGGTGAATTTTATAGCTGAATATGGAAGCTAAAAATAGAAAAAATAATCAGCCTAAGAGACCTCCCTTGGCCGGCCACACACATGGCAAAGTTGAGAGTTTCAACTTTGCTATTTTAAGCAGAGCGATTTCATAAAGCCACAATTAAAGGAGGGGTTTGAATGCATTTTGAAAGTTCTGCAAGGGCCTTTTTGCAAGCATATTTAATCAGCTAAAATGCTGATTTGGGTCAGCATATGGACGGTTCTGGGCTGCCTATTTAGTGGCTGGTTCGGTTCACTCAATATTGTTCGACCAGTGCGGTTCAACTAGACCATTTCTCCATAATTAATTAAAAATAACTTAATTAACCCAAATAAATAGGGAATAAATTAAAATTAATTAAATTATGAATTAATACACATTTCTGGACCGTCTTAGGCTGGAAATTAATGTGCCTCAAAACTCCAAATTGCTTCTCGATTTTCTGCTTTCAGTAGTGTCAGCCGAGCCAATTTTCACCATTTGCGCGAATCTGTCGAAAATAGTCAAAATTAATCAAAATTAAGTATAAAATTAACTAAATTCACCATGTTTATATTTTTAACACAATTTAATTATTTTATAATATTTAATTATTTTTCGACAAGAATTTAACCGAATTTGCATGAATTTAAGTAAAATTAGGTATGAAAAAGTATATAAATTTTTGTTTTTCCACACCCCCAAACTTAATTCATTGCTCGTCCTGAGTAATGCACAAATTTTGAAAAGAATATCTCGAAAACACCTTTGAAAAATTCCTTCAGAGCAACATTTTTCCCAAAATTATGAATTTAAAATACTTATGCTCAAAGACAAGAAATCTAATAGTTATGCTACTTAAGTATACATATTGTTCAAATTAAATTCAACAACTTATTATAATAGCAAGATTTAGACTAAACGTTTTTGTAACAAAGACATGTTAACCCGTACCAATTTGATTTTTATTCCTTTATTCAAGACTAAGCTTTAATCATTAAGCTTAACTTATGTCTTTATATGTTGATCGTAGCAATTTCTCTCCATTAATGCAGGTAGCATGAGGACTTTGAATCAATAGGTCTTTATCAAGGTTGTAACGTGGCTAGGCTAGGGGTAGGTGAAAGATGGATAAATTTTGGTTTAAAAACCCTAGACTCAGCGTCAATCGAACCTTCAAAGTTTTTACCTTCGATACACCAACTTGACTTTCATATGCTTTTTTGTACATCTCTTTCAAATGCATGTGCTCTTTTTTTTTCTTTTTTCTTTTAAATAACACGAGCACTTACTTTTTGTACTGCAATTCTTGAGCATTTGGTACTTCTTTTCAACTCCCCCAAACTTATTTTTGAAGTACATTTTTAATATTACTGAGTCTAGTGTTTGGGACAATTTTAAGATTATTAAGCGAAAAGTAATGGCTAATTATTGCAAGGGTCAAAATAAAATTAGGCCATATAGTCTCAAAGTTGGGTTTCAAAGGATAAAATTTTACCATGGTGGGCTTGAAAGGCTCAAACGGTCCAAACAATAGTTGCCCAAATCATTTCCAACGTTCCATGCTCACTAGGATTTCGCCTCAAGAAACTACTAAGTCAGTTCTAAAGACTTAAACTTTCATGCATACCTAACTTTCCTAAAGAACTAAAAATTTTATGGTACGAATTTGCATACTTTATTAAAAATACATTCATGTCATTATTAAGCTAACAGAATAATTTATTGAAATAATAGAATTTTATTCATACTCAAATTGAGCATACTTAACAAAATTCAAAATTTTGAACAAAATATCCTAATCATAATTAAAAGAAAAATTTTATTCTGAGTGGGAATAATTCAATTTTTTGGTCCCCCCAACTTAAAATGAACAATGTCCTCATTGTTTAAAGTGAATAGATACTATACACCAGGTAGGATTTTAGAAAAGAGGAGGTGAGTCAATTTGAGTGCTTAAGTACCAAGCTCTTTCTAAATCCAATCCTAGACATGTATATATCTATTGCCACACTTTATACTTTGTGACTTGCCCACATTTTATTAATGATTTTCCTCTCTTGTTTTATTATGAAAAAATAAAAAAAATTCCTAATTAAACTTATTCCTAAGAACAAAAATAAAGTAAAGTCAAGATCCCCCCCTTTATTTATTTGCAGACCCTTCCAAATTTGACTCATCTTTTGCTCCCTCACTATTGCCTTTGCATGAATCGCTTCGCTCTTTCTTTGATAATGGACTCCATGGTTTAAATGTGAAATCTGGAAACTCAGGCACAAAAATAAACGGGTCATTGTATATTTTCTTAAAAACACTTCTCATCGAGTCATCCCTTATTTTTGAGTATCTTCAGTAGGCTTGTTGCTGCCATTGCATATGTTGCATTAAGTCCATCAATTTTGATAGCTCATCTCGAAGGTCTGGGCTCGGCGGTTGAGCTCTAAACATTGAAGTTTCAGCATCAGGTTTAGCTTCTAGCTCCACTAATTCTACCTTATTAGGGACTTCAAATGATTGCATCGTGGAATCTTCTTCTTCATCAGGATCCTCAGGTTCCTTATTTACTTCAACTTGTTGCTGTAGAACTAAATCTCCAGCTACTCGGTAAAGGTCCCAATCTGTGATTATGCCTTGGCTATACCCTGTCTTCCTTACATTCGCATGAATTTCAGCTTTCAAGCATAAAATTGTTATTGTAAAGGGGAAATGGGCAGGGCCAGAGTGTTTAACGGCACAATTCCGTATTTCACTCAAGATGATCTTCCCCACATCAATGGTCTTACCAGTTAGGATCGAGTACAATAAGACCATTCGCTCTAATGATATTGTAGTCCCATGTGAGCTAGGGATAAGGCTTAAACAGATGAAATAGAACCATACCTTTGCAAGTGGTGTCAAAGATTCTCTTCGACAAGTGTGGATTCCTTGCTTTGACACAATCCACTTAGAACTTGGAATTGTAAGTTCCTCAAGAATTTCTTGCAAATATTTACAAAAAGAGGCATCTAATTTTTATTATTTATGAAAACAGCAACTAAATTTTAAAAATGATTCAATTAAGTCCCTAGACTTAATGAAAATTTGGAATTGAGTTACAATTTAAGACTTGGATCAAAATTGACCCTTTTATTTGAAAAATCAAAAATTGAAATTTCTATTTAGAGAATAATTTTTAGGAAAATTATGTTAAAATCAATTCCTTGGAAAGATTGGAGGGGTCACAAGAGGTCCCGCTTAAGTTCCAATCTCCTAGACAGAATTTATTTAAACATTCTAATCCCAAAAATATACCCTAAATCATTTATTAAAAAGTAAAATAAGAAAATTTTAAACATCCGATAAAATGAATGAAATTTCATTCCGTTCAATCTTATCTCCCCAATAGTGTTTCAGGCGCTGAGCATTAACTTGAAAATTACCTCCCTGACCTTGGAGCTCGACAACTCCGTATGGATAGACGCGATGAATCGTAAATGGACCGGACCAACGTGATTTTAGCTTACCTGGAAAGAACTTTAGTTTGGAATTAAATAACAAAACTCGCTGACCTGCTTCAAATTCTCGAACTCAAATGTGCTTGTCATGCTATTTCTTAAGTCTTTCATTGAGTAATTTGGCATTTTCGTAGAAGAATAGCTGGAGTTCCTCTAGCTCATTGAGTTGGAGCATCTGTTTCTTTTTAGCAAGCTTAAGATCCAAGTTGAGTTGTCGAAGAGCCCAGTAAGCCTTGTGCTCTAACTCTAAGGGTAGATGATATGCTTTTCCAAAGACCAACCAGGGTGACATCCCTAAAGGCGTCTTGTATGCTGTTCTATAAGCCCATAAAGCATCGTCCAGCCTTTTGGACCAATCTCATCGGTTTGGACAAACTACCTTCTCAAGTATGCCTTTGATTTCCTTATTTGCTAGCTCAGCTTGCCCATTCGTCTGCGGATAGTAAGGTGTTGCAACCTTATGTTTTACTCTGTGCTTGTCTAATAACCATCTTAACTACTTGTTCACGAAGTGGGACCTTTATCACTAATGATAGCTTCCAAACCTTGTGAACACGTGTTTCTGCAAGAATTTTATTACAACCTTCGCATCATTTGTCGGATAAGCTTCAACCTTGACCCACTTGGACACATAGTCTACTGCTACCAATATATACTTGTGACCAAAAGACGGAGGGAAAGGACCAAGAAAGTCAATACCCTATACATCGAACAATTCTACCTCAATCATGTTTGTTCGTGGCATTTCATTTCTGTTGGTGACATTTTCGACCCTTTGACATCGATCACAGCTCTTTACATACGCATATGCATCCTTGAATAGTATTGGCCAAAAGAATCCAGCTTGCAATAATTTGGCTGCTGTATGAGTACCTCCGAAGTGTTCCCCACTCAGAGATGAGTGACAATGGTATAAAATCTTTTGTACTTCATCTTCTGCCACGCATGTCCTAATCATCTAATCTGCACACCTTTTAAACAAATATGGCTCTTCCTAAAAATAGTACTTTACATCGTGAAGAAACTTTCTCCTTTGTTGATAAGTCTTATCAATTGGCATCAAACCACAAGATAAATAGTTAGCAATATCAGCAAACCAATGGGTATTATGGAAATGGCTTACCTTCAGTATGTGTTCATCTAGAAATGTTTCCTGAATTGGTATAATAGGAGAATTCCCTTCTTGCGGATCCAATCTGGACAAGTGATCTGGTACTTGGTTTTGTACTCCCTTTCGATCTTGAATTTCTAGATCGAACTCTTGAAGTAGAAGTACCCACCAGATCAATCTTGGCTTAGCATCTTTCTTGGCAAGTAAGTACTTAATTGTCGAGTGGTCCGTATAAATAGTTACTTTGGTACCTACAAGATAAGATCGAAACTTGTCAAAAGCAAATACAATAGCAAGTAACTCTTTTTTTGTTATCGTATAGTTCAGTTGAGCTCCTGTAAGAGTCCAGCTTGCATAATAGATGGAATGAAAAACTTTGTTCCTTCACTGGCCCATGGCAGCTCCTATCGCGAAGTCGCTTGCGTCACACATTAATTCAAACGACAATTATGGGTTCCGTAACTAATCACCTCTTTAAATCTTTGAACGCCTTTAGGCATTCCTCATCAAACTTGAACGTCGCATCCTTATTCAATAATTTGCATAAGGGTTTAGCAATTTTGGAGAAGTTCTTGATAAATCTTCGATAGAACCCGGCGTAGCCCAGAAAGCTCCTAACACCCTTTACAGATGTTGGAGGTGGGAGTTTCTCGATAAGATCTACCTTTGCTTTATCTACCTTGATCCCATGTCTCGTTATCCGATGCCCTAGAACAATTCCTTCTCGTACTATGAAATGACACTTCTCCCAGTTAAGTACGAGGTTTGTTTCTTCGCATCGTCTTAGTACCTTAGCTAGATTGCCTAAGCAATCATCGTAAGTATCTCCAAATACTGATAAGTCATCCATAAAAACTTCCAAGTATTTCTCAACCATGTCAGTAAAAATAGACATCATACATCTTTGAAATGTAACATGTGCGTTACATAAACCAAATGGCATGCGTCTAAATGAAAATGTATCGTACGGACAGGTGAACGTTATTTTGTGTTGATCTTCCGGTACTACTGTAATCTGATTATACCCCGAGTATCTATCGAGAAAATAGTAATAGTCTCGCCCTGCGAGTCTATCCAGCATCTGGTCCAAAAATGACAAAGGAAAGTAATCTTTCCTAGTCGCCTTGTTAAGCTTCTGGTAATTGATGCAAATCCTCCATCCCGTAACTGCTCTAGTTGGTATCAACTCGTTATTCTCATTTTCTACGACTGTGATACCTCCCTTCTTTGGCACGCACTGGGTTGGCTTACCCACGAACTATCTGAGATGGGATAAATGATACTCGCATCTAACCACTTGATAATTTTCTTTTTCACCACATCCTTCATGATGGGGTTTAGTCTTCGTTGTCCATCAATCGTCCTTTTTACGCCATCTTCCAGGATAATCTTGTGCATGCATACAGATGGACTAATACTATGGATATCGGCTATGGTCTATCCGATAGCCTTCTTAAATTGTTTCAACACCAAGACGAGTTTCTCTTCTTGCTCGGTAGTTAATTCTGTTGAAACAATCACAGGTAGAGTAGAACAGTTACCTAAATAAACATATTTCAGATGTGAGGGAAGTACCTTCTGTTCTAATTTAGGTGGCTCCTCGATTGACGCTTTTGGTTGGGCATAATCCCTTTTCTCTAACTCCAAATATTCAAAGCGGGATTGCGGATTAAATCCCCTTTGATTAGCTTTTAACAAAGCTAAGTACTCATCTTCCTCTTCATCATTTGGAGGGTCCGATGTCAAAATTCTTTCCAGTGGATCCTCAACAGTATTGATTTCCTTCTCCACTATTAAATTCTCTAAGTCGGATACTGCAGAACAATCATTAATCGCGTCAGGGAATCGTATAGACTTAAAAACATTAAATGTTACTTGATCATCCTGAACACGCATCGTAAGCTCGCCCTTCTACACATTAATAAGGGTCCTTCCGGTTGCCAAGAATGGTCTTCCTAGGATAATCATCACTTCTTTGTCTGCTTCAAAGTCTAGGATAACAAAATTAGCAGGGAAGATAAATTTATCTACTCGTACCAATACGTCCTCGATTTTTCCTTCTGGATGTGCTAAGGATCGATCTGCTAGTTGAAGTGTAACCGTAGTAGGTCTAACTTCACCTATCCCTAACTTTCTAAATATTGACATAGGCATCAAGTTTATACTTGCACCCAAGTCACATAATGCCTTACCATAATATGTTGCTCCAATGTTGCAAGCTATGGTAAAACATCCAGGATCCTTCAACTTTGGGGGTAGTTTGTCTTGAAGATATGCACTGCATTCCTTTGTCAGAGCTACCGTCTCAAATTCTCCAAGTTTTCATTTTTTAGACAGGATATCCTTCATGAATTTGACGTAGTTTGGCATTTGTTCAAGTGCTTCAACCAATGGGATGTTGATGTGAAGTTGCTTAAGTACGTCTAGGAATTTCTTGAATTGAATTTCCTACTTCTGCTTCTAAAGCCTTTGAGGGTAGAGTGGTGGAGGTTTTTTTACTGGAACTGGTTGATTCATTTTTTGCGGCAATTCTGCATCTAACAGAGTTGTTAGTTGATCAGAATTAGCTGGTTTTGGAATTACCTTGTCGGGTTTTATAGATTCTGGTTCTTGTGAAATTAGAATTTCAACACTCGGTTGAACTTCCTCTGAATCTTGAGAATCAGCTGGCTCCTTTTCAGCTTTGATAGTGCTGGGCTCTACTTTTTTTCCACTCCTCAGTGTTAATGCTTTGCAATGTTCCTTCCCCAGATTTCTTAGATTCTCCGTATCACTAGGTGAAGCACCTTGTGGTTAGTTCCTGAGTTCAGTAGCAAGTTGGCCCACTTGATTCTCCAAATTCCTTAGTGTGGCATCATTTTTCGCTATGTATGCCTTCAATAAATTCTCTAAGCTATTGGATGATTCAGTCTAAGCTGGTTTATGAACTTGTTGGGAAAAACTAGGCAGCTGAGTCGATCTAGGTTGGGCATAGTTGTTATTGGTTCCAGCCCCTTGGTTACTCTAGGAAAAATTCGGGTGGTTTCGCCACGATGGGCTATAAAAGTTGGATTGTAGTCCTTGTCTTCCCCGATTTTGGTTCTAGTTACCCATGTAATATGTGGATTCAGGGTTTGATGGACATTCTTCAAACAAATGTCCCTCCCCACAATAAACACAGGCTTATACTCTCAAATTGGTGAGGTAGTTGGGCTGCAAAACTATTAGACCCATTAGTGGTAAGATTCTTAAGCATTGAGGATATTGAAGATACCTGATATGCGAGTGAAGTGAGAGCGTCCACTTCATGTATTCTAGCGACTCGTCTTCCTGACACGACTCGATTGGTCGGTCATTGATAATTGTTACTGGAGATCCTCTCGATGATTTCGTAAGCCTCATTATAAGACTTAGAAAGGAGAGCACCGTTAGCAGAAGTGTCTACTACCATCCTCGCGTGAGCATTGAGACCATTATAAAATGTCTCAAGTTGGATGCAATGTGGGATTCCGTGATGAGGGCATTTCTGTAATAATTCTTTGTCACGTTCCCATGCCTTATACAATGACTCATCATCCATTTGTTGGAAGGTAGTGATCTCGTTCCTCAACTTAGCATTATTGCTAGGTGGGAAATACTTCATGAGGAATCTTTCGGCTAACTCTTGCCATGTAGAAATTGAGTTTGGTGGCAATGAATTCAACCAGGCTCGAGCTCTGTCCCTTAGTGAGTACGGGAATAGCTTCAATCGCAATGCATCTTCGGGTACTCCAGCTAATTTGAAAGAGTCGCTCACCTCCATAAATAGTCTTAGGTGAATATGAGGATCTTCAGTAGGCATTCCACTGAATTGGCCCACAGTCTGAAGCATCTAGAACATGACTAACTTCAGCTCAAATTGTTGTGCCTTGATTTCGAGTCTCCTAATGCCTTGATTAAGATCGTTAAATACTGGCACGACATATTGTCTTAAAGCTCTATCCCTATCATCAACAATAAGGATAGGATTTTGGGCAAGGTTTGCTCCATTTCCTTGATTCATATTCTCGAAATTCATTCCTTTAGTCCTTCTCTAATTCACTTGTCTTCTTCACTGTCGAAAGGTTCGTTCTATCTCAAGGTCTACAGGGAGTAAGTCAATAATCTGGTTAATACTCATAAACACCTAAAATAATCACAGAAAAATTAAGTGAGTTAAAAATTAAATAGAAAAGTAAACCAAAATGTAAACCTAACAAATTCACAAATAATGGCTTTTTTAAAACAGTCCCCGACAACGGCTCCAAAAACTTAGAACGACGAAAAAATGTGCAAGTGTACACAATCGCAAAAATTAATAAAGTGACAAGTAAATGTCGAGTTATCGTACCCACAGAACTGTAAAAAGAATTATTTATGAAATTAATTGTAAAACACTTTGGTGAGGTAAAAATAATTTGTTTTTAAAAGATGGTCAAAAACTATTTAAAAACTAAGTAAATAATTAAAATAAAACAAAGGAGTTCTAATGCACGATTTCAAATAAGATTTAATCAAGGTAACATACTTGTGTTGGATTAATTATATTTCTTTAACTTAGAATTATTAAACTAATGTTTATATTATTACGAATAAATTCACAGCAACCCGATAATTTTCTAACTTATGAACAAACTTACGTACAAAAATCCATTCATCTCTTGACTATCCCTACGTCAATTCAATCGACTAAACAGATTCTAATAAGCAAACATGTTATTGCACATACATACTCATTAAATTGAACTAATCTCTTGCATATCCCTATGTCAATTCAAACGATTAATTAAATCTAATAAGCATATAAAAGACTATGTGAGGTAACAAGGCATCCCTACCTTGAAACAGTTTAATCATAATAATCTTGCAAGTTATGCAAGGCAATAATATCGCCGGATACATTGCTAATTTAACCTTCAGCTACCTTAGAAGAATAAACATGCACTGATTAAGTATTGTGTTAATTAATTATAATTTCAATCCATTTAAATAATTAATTCATTAGCTATTTAACAATTATAATGCAAAAATAACTTTGGCATGATTTTACTTAACCAAGCAATTTACCGAGGCCTATAACAACATAAACATCATTTTAACAATTCAAGCAGGTAGAATATAATCAACCCAACACAAACTTAAGTTTAAGCTAAATTGATTAAAATAACCATTTCAATAGCATAAATATTCGTAAACATGTTTGTCAAAACAACAACAAAAATTAAAGAGATAGGGAACAAGAAGCAAATCCGGTGTTTCTCCGTGGCTTGACTAGTTGCTCCGTTCTTCATTCTTCGTTACCCTCGGCTATCAGGGTGGCTTATCAACACCTAATTGCTTCTCCAAAATGGCTTATGAGAGCCTATTTCCTAAGAGAAGAAATCGGCACTTGAACAATAAGGCAAATGGGATGGAAAAAATGAGAGAAAAAGTGAGAGAGGAGAAGAGAGAATGAGAGAATGTTGTGGAATGAGGGATGCTCTGAATGATCAGCAAGGGGTGGCTTTTATAGCTGAATATGGCAGCTAAAAATAGCTAAAAGAATCAGCCTAAGAGACCTACCTTGGCCGGCCACACACATGGCAAAGTTGAGAGTTTCAACTTTGCTACTTTAAGCTTGGGGTAGTTTCATAAAGCCACAATTAAAGGAGGGGTTTGAATGCATTTTGAAAGTTCTTCAAGGGCCTTTTTGGAAGCATATTTAATCAGATAAAATTTTGATTTGGGTCAGCATATGGACGGTTCTGGGCTGCCCATTTAGTGGCTGGTTCGGTTCACTTAATATGGTTCGACCAGTGCGGTTCAACTGGACCCTTTCTCCATAATTAATTAAAAATAACTTAATTAACCCAAATAAATGGGGAATAAATTAAAATTAATTAAATTATGAATTAATACACATTTCTAGACCGTGTTAGGCTGGAAATTAATGTGCCTCGAAACTCCAAATTGCTTCTCAGTTTTGTGCTTTCAGCAGTGTTAGCCGAGTCAATTTTCGCCCTTTCACAAATCTGTCAAAAATAGTCAAAATTAATCAAAATTAAGTATAAAATTAACTAAATTCACCATTTTTATATTTTTAACACAATTTAATTATTTTATAATATTTAATTATTTTTCGACAAGAATTTAGCCGAATTTGCATGAATTTAAGTAAAATTAGGTATGAAAAAATATATAAAATTTTGTTTTTCCACTCGTATCACAGTAATCTTTCCTATTTCACCTTATTTTCACAAACTCTGCCTTAATGTATCGACGTAACCCTCAATATGTATGGCCAAATGTCTATAATCATACAATGCAGGACCAAAGAAAAATGGTAGATACAAATTAATGTTTTCAGGCTCGGGGCTTGTAATGCGGTTCATCAAGAAGTGTTAATAGGCCTAAAATTGATATTAAAGGTGAACTTAAATAGGTCAACTTTTTGGCTCTAGATTTTTTCCAAACAATCCCTTAGGTCATCCCTAAATATCTCAACATGAACAAATTTAATCAACCAAACAAACACAATTCAACCATTTATCATTCATACTAGCATGCTCGTTTCCTTTTATTTTCTACATTACTTAGTAAAGTTGATTGCTTATTACCTATCTATAGTGTAGCATATAAAACTTAGTAGCCTAATAATCAAAAGTTTAAAATCACCTATCATCATGTCAAATTTATTCATAAACACAAGCAACCTATGTACATGCTCCTAATCAATCACTTGTATTTCTACAAGCTCAAGCACACTAAAGGCAAGAAAAATCAAAGATAATGTAAAAATTTGAAGCAAATTTTCTATGTTACCCCCCACACTTTAGTTGGGACATTGTCCTTAATCTGTAGCTTATAAATAGATAATGAAGGAAGTTACATGATTGATCGTGGTCGCTCTAATTATTAATGGTGGGTGCTTCCTCCTTTGATCGTGTTAACTTAAATTGTTTGTGTCTCCTTCATGTTAGGTTCCTACATAGAAAACTTTGAACAAAATACAACATAATAAAAATCTAATTATCAATCTTACTCCTACAAAGTCTAAATTAAAATCATCCAAAAAATTAATACAAGTCTTTATAAAATTAAAACAATTCAAGTGTCCTCCTCGTCCATCTCCTCACTCCCATCATTCTCCTCATATTCTTCTTCCTCCTCGCTTCCCTGCACTTCTTTTTCTTGTTCTATATTCATCAGCCCGAACATTAATCTTCCAATAAGGGATAAGAATTTCACTTTTTAAGCACTCGGTTTATTTCAAACCTTATCAATAATAAACTCATAACTATGTTTCAACATTATTTTAGAGTGTATTGGAAAACCAAGATATCTCCCTAAATTTGATTTTTCTCATATCCCTAACTCATAAGAGATATGTACCTTGCAAGAGTCAGAACATTTTGGCAAAAAGATCATACATGATTGAGCAAAGCTAATAGTTTGACCAGACTCAGCCATGAAGCCATCAAGGGTCTGCTTAATCAAGTCCACTATTTTCACCATCAATTTTTGAAAATAAGATTACACCGTCTACAAATAAAAGATAAGATAGCCAACGTTTGGTCTTGGAAGTTATTAGAAGGGACCATTCCAAGTTATCCACCACTTTTAAAATCATCAAACTAAAGAACTCCATACAAAGAATAAATAAATAAATGAGGGGACAGAGGGTCAAGATTAAGCATCCAATATTTGGTTTACATCCCATTGTTAGCTTAGATGTCCTAAGCTTCTTGTATAACAACATTGAAGATAAATTTTGTTAACTAAGTTATTTAGTATTCAATATTTTCAGAGCATTTTAAAGTCTTGAAAAGTACTCAAAAACATGTTTCAAATGTATTTCAACTAATCCAAATCTTTTTTGAGTCAATACCAAAGTGTTCTAAGGAGTTTAAAATGTTGTAAGGCATTTTGGTAGCTTAGTACAATATGAGGGGTCTAGGTATCAACACATTGCAAGTTAATAGCCAAATTATACATCTAAAAGGACATGTATTGATACATCTTTTAAAAGTATTGATACAAGCCTTAACTATATTTATACATGCCTATATATATAGGTACATGGGTGTCAGAATGGTCACTAGCTGTCACTTTTGTGAGAAGTATAGATACATCTCTTTTATGTATTGATACTTGAGTAGCAATACTACTTTTTAAGCCTGAGATTAATGCTTCCAACAGCTCCAAACCATCCCCAACAACTATAAACATTCACAAACTTATTCCTTGGTAGAAATAAAAGTCAAAGAAATTTTCAGACATTAAAGCATTGAAATCAAGAAAATTCACTTCAAATCTTCCTTTTCTCATACTATCTTGTACATAGTCTCTTAATTGCTTATTATAGTATCTTTTATCATTCTTATTTCCATTATTTGAGTAAACTAACACTTGTAAACACACACATTTGAGAGGTCTTCATTGGTCACATCTTTTACACATTTGAGAGGTTTTCATTGGTCACATATTTTCTCTTTGTAATTAAAAAGTGTATTTAAGTTTCTTTGGGTTGTTTTTGGGTAGAAAACCTTAAAGGGATTTAAAAAGTTTCTACTTGAGACTTGTAAAGCCTAGAAGGTTCTAGTTAAGACAATAAAAACTAATGAGAGGTTCTATCTGAAACTTTGTAAAAAGATAGGGATTGAAAAGTTTATACCTTATCCTTGGGAAAATCCTTGGGTGAGTTGTACTAAGGTAGTGGAGTATGGAATTGAGATCGAACCACTATAAATATAATTGTGCAAGATTTTCTTCCATTTTTTTATTATTTATACAATTTTATAGAAACAATTTTAAATGCCAATTCATCTCTTTATAGGTATTTTTAGGCTTAACAATTGGTATCAGATCTAGCTTTTCATCAAAGGTTTAACCATCGAGAGTAGTGATTCAAGGAAAAAATACCAAGTTCTATGATGGTTATTGAGCCTAGGTCATTTAGTGTAGAAGAAGGTCATTCCATTATGTGTCCTCGCATTTTAAATAGTGACAACCAATTCAATTGGAAAGTGAGGATGAAATTCTTTATTCGAGCATTTGAATATGATCCTTGGAGGATTTTACAAGAGGTCCACTAGAGAGAAAGAAAGATGGGATGCAAATGAAAAGGCCAAAACTCAACAAAAATTATAAGGCTAAGCACAGTCTTCTTTGTGCATTGAGTGAATAAGCCTTTAAAAAAGTTTCCTCTTGTGGAAGTGTTGTTGGTTTAGAAGACAACTAACAAAAGCATAGAAAAATATGAATGAAAGGGATGATTTAATTCATTAACCAAGCAGCCCTTATATATATGTCTCAACTAAAAAACTCAACCAATTTTGAATTTCCTACTCCTACTAACAAGCTAACAAATCTCCCTAGGACTTAGTCTTATTACTAAAAAAACTTTACAACCTTTAAGACATTAACATTCTCCTCTTGACTCAAGTGCTACAAACACTAAATTTATTCCTAAGAAACTCAAATCGAATAACATGAAAAAAAATAGTAAAAATATTTTTCATCTTATCCTCTAATCTGCAATAAACTAGTTTCTTCAATATTTTCCTTCTATGAATTCCTTCTCAACTAGTGAAACTTCAAGAGTTGCCTCCAATTGCATTCCTAGCCTGCAATTCAATCTTTAGATCATCTAAATCAAATTCTACAATTCAAAACCATCATCAACTGATCTAGAAAAATCATGAGAGTAGCTAGAATGTTGCCCCTTCCTCCAAGGTATTTTGTTGTCACTAGCGATTAACACTATTTATGGTTTCATTAATAGATCTTTTCGTAGTCAATAATTCCTTCTTCAATTCTACATTTTGCATCGAAAGCCTCTACACCTTACAACCTAAATTCTTAAACTCAATAGCATCTACAGATGTCAATTCTTTCGCATATAAAGCTTCTTCAGTCGGTTTTTGATTTTGGAAACATAACCCACTATTCTCTTTTAAAAATTGCACATGTTTCAGTTTTAGTTTTTCACCCTCAATCTCCAAAGATTGAATATTTTTTTGTAGCTCATTAGCATGTTCTTTAGATATTTCATGTGCAAAAGATGATAGTTTATGTGACAACCTATTTTCGGTGATGTTGGAACAATGGTTTGGGGACCACAATTTTGACGAGTAAATTATTATTCTATTATTGTTTTAATATCATCAGGATTAAACTAAGGTCATCATAAAAAGTGTAAAAGTTGAGTTCTATTAGTTTAAAGGGCCAAATAGCTATGAAATTTTAAATTAAATGGACTTAAATTGTAATTAAGCCATCCTTAATGCTAGTGGACAAATATTGACATGAAAATGTTAATTTTAAAGTTATATGATAAGGGTAATATGGTAATTAATTAAATAAAAGCAAAACAAAAACAAAAACCTAAAAGCTATCATCTTCTTCCTTTTTACCTTGTTTGAACCGAATACACCATTAGAGTAGGAGAAAAATTTTGACTAGCTTTGATTTCATTGCATGGTATGTAGTTTTGTCTTAGTTTTAATGATTTTTATGTTTTTAAGATCATTTTAGCTTAATTTAGCTAGCCCAAGGGTTCATTTGTTAATTTGTTAAACTATTAAAGGTTGAGGGTTATTCTATGAATTTTCTTAAATGATTTTTTATGTTAATTGGTAGATTATGAATCTTTGTTGAGAAATAAACAAGTTTTGTAAAGTTATTTTTGATGAATATTGGAAATTAGGGAGTAATTTGTTACAGGTATAAATTCTAGGGTTTTATTGTGAAATGATGATAAATATGAGTTGTTTCAAGGTCCATTGCATATTTGATTTTGTTTCAAGGTCCATTGCATATTTGATTAACATGGATTGAGATTAAAATGGTTAGATTTTAAGTTATAATCTTAAAGACTAAATTGTGAAAAGTTAAAATATTTGGGGTAATTTCATAATTTTACATAAATATGAATTATGGATTGAATTGAATGTTTGAGGTTAACTGAAGTACTTAATTTAATATAATTATCTATTTAGATCTAGATAAACCTCAACCGAACCTAAATCGAGGAAAGGCAAAAGCTTTGAATTAGTCTTTCATTCTACTTCTAAGCCCCTAGTCATTAAGGTAAGTTCGTATGAACGGTTATCGTGTTTATGTTATTTAAATTTAATATTATTATGTTATTTTTAATGTAAATGGATTGATATATATAAACATATCAATACTATGATGAATTGACGGATATTGAGTCCCGGTTGAACCTTAGGAATTCTTAGGATACAAATGACATGTCATTAGGGATTTCATGTTTCAGATGCTGGTCTTGAATGTCCTACCGTTGGCTAAGGTCTTTCATTTGTTGCAGATTCTCCACAGCTCGTGTGATCAACATCGTGTAGCTTACATTTTGACCTACAGCTTGTGTGAGCAGGCCTATTTCACAAGTCGTGTGATCAATGATGTAAAGGAAAGGTTACGATTATATGTAAAGGCACACTTCGTATGAGCTTTCTCGAGTATCCGACGTAATTCTAAATGGCTCAACGGGCAATAAAAGGGAAAGGAAATGGTAAATATGTAAATGCAATGAATCATGACATTATGGAACATTGAAGGTGCAAAATGTTATATTTAGACATGATGAATCACATATCCTATAGATGATTTCATATATATATGAAGAAGTGTACTAACTTGTAAGCTTGATGTTATTGTTTAGGCTTATGTCAAGCTTATGGTTATGGTTGATTTTATGCTTATGCTTTATATTATGCAAATGATATGGTAAGTTAAGTTTGGTTTATACGAGCTTACTAAGCATTCATTGCTTATGTAGATGTTTTTTCTTTATTTTATAGATTATCGAAAGCTCAATCAATTTGGAAGCTCTTCAGAGATCTATCACACTATCTAGAAGTCAATTTGGTAGATTTTGTCCATTTTGGCCAAGGTTTATAATGGCATGTATAGGATGATTTGTAGTGGTATTTTGATGAACGTTTTGTTGGTGTTTTGGCATGTATAAGTTTTGAAAGTTATCTTGGTTTGGTACCATTTGATGCCTTGTCAAATTATGTCATTTTGGTTACCTTACAATGCATGTTTGTATGGCTCTTTATGGTATGGTTGGGATGGTATGATAAAGGTAAGTTTGTGGCATGTTTTTGGTAAGTATTGAACTAGGATATGATGCTTGAAATGTGATAATATTGACATGTTTAGGTAGGTGTTGTTTGTGTGTATTTGAGGTGCCTTTGAATAGCATATTGGTTAGTTGAATTACGATCTTGATATGGCAAATATATATGTGTTTGGATGATGTTTTGGTGCTTTGAAAGTGTGCATATTTGGTCTAAATGTTTATGCATGAAATGGTCTTGGAAATGGCTTGATTTTAGGTAAATTTGGGTCTACACGGCCTGAGACACGGACGTGTGACTCAACCGTGTGAGGCACACGGCCTGGCGACACAGTCATGTGTCATTTGATGAATTCTTTAGTGTGCAAGTCAGTGAGTTACACGGCCTAACACACAGCCTGACACACAGGTTTGTGACATGGCTGTGTGACCCTACTTAAAGAGTTACACGGGTGAGGACATGGGCTAGGACAGGGCCGTGTGTCCCTAGTTCGATAGTTACACCAGCGTATGTCTCGACTGTGTGAGGCACACGGCCTGGCACACGACCATGTGACCCCTTTTTTACAAATTTTGCTTCTTTTTCCCAAATTTTTTGAATTGTTTCAAATTGGTCCTGAATTGGTTCTAAGCTCGATGGCTCGATTTAGGGATAGTATGCATGTATATGAATGGTTTATGATGTGGTTAAGTTATTGAATGATATAAGTTAAAATGTTTTCGATTGTACAGTAATGCTCTATAACCCTAATCTGATGACAGAGACGGGTTAGGGGTGTTACAATTTATCATTAGAAAGAGATTCCAACTATTGCTCTAAGAAAGTTACCTTTGCATGCAATTCATTATTCGCAGAACACTTTTTTTCTAGTTGTTCTCGCAGGAAATGATTATCTATCGATTTTATCTCAAGCTCAAAACTCTTCTCGTTATATTTGGTCATCAATTTCACAATTTTCTTAACTTTCTTAGTAGGAATGTCCATTTGATCTGATGTCATTCTTCCCTTACACTTGGGTGCCACTTGCTCCTCAATGAGTGGATTCAATGAGAAGCCCTTATTCTGCATCTTGGTCCTAAACAATCCATTGCCACTAGAGTCAAGGATAAGACACCTTCCCTCTTCAAACATCACCTTGAATCCCTTCTCTAGCAATCATTCCACGCTTAGCAAGTTTTGATCAATCTCAGGTACAAACAGAACATCTGAGATCGGTTAGTTCCATCATAGCTCTCTATTGCCACTGTGCCTTTTCCTTTCACTTTTAGGTATTCTCTATTTCCTATCCTTACTCTCAACTTCAATGACATGTCAAGGCCTTTAAACAAGTTCTCATCACAAGTAATGTGATTGGTGCAACCACTATCAACTAACCAACTATCACATAGAATGGTAAATGAGAAATAAGAGCCAACAAATAGATGGTCCTCTTCTTCTTTAACTGTAGTATGTGCTCCACCTTACTGTTGATTTCTTGGTTCCTTGCAGACCTCTCAATGTGGCCCATCAAGTTGCACCTTCTACACTTCACATATGGCCTTCTCCAATACCTGAAATGGGGATGGTTCTATTTTCCAACACCTTTTTGCAATAGTTTTTGAATCACTATTGTCATCACTCTTCTTCTCATTCCACTTTTGGTCTTCTTCTTCACCCTGTTGCACATTAGCCTTCAATGCTTCCTTCTTGCCTCATTAGCCTCCTTTGTTCTTGTGCTTGTAAAGAACTGATAAACTTTACTATTCTCAAATGAGTAAAGTCCTTGATTTTTTCCAAAGAGAAAATTGTTGCTTCATACTTCTCTGATACATAAACTAGTATTTTCTGCACCAGTCTAGAATCAGAGAGATCTGTCCCAAGAACTCTTACCTTGTTAGCACTATCTATCAACTTGTTCGAGTATTCTTTGATTGACTCAGACTCCTTCATTTGTAGCCTCTCAAATTCTCTAATCAAGTTCAACACCTTCATGCTATTGATCCCCTCATCTCCTTGATACTTAGCCTTAAGGTAGTCCCATATCTCCTTCGTTGATTCAAAAGCCATAATTCTATTGAATATAGCTGGTGAAACTAAAACATAAAGACAAGTCTTTGCCTTAACCTTCCTGGTGGTTCTCTCCTTATGTAGTTTGATTTGGTTCATAGATGGATTGCCAGGAAGTGGATTCACCTCATAGTCTTCCTTGACAGCTTTCTAATAATCACAACCCTGCATGTATGCTTGCATTCTCACAGCTCATGCCTGATAATTCTCTCCATCAAACACAAGTAGGGCTCAGATAGACAGGTTACTTGATCCCGATTCCATTTTCCTCGAAACTTCACAAGTGTGTCTCTCCATTTTTCTCTCAGAACTCTCACAAAACTTTTCTCATAGGTCCCTCAAGAAAAAAAGCTCACAATACCGCTAATGGTTTAGAAAAGAACTAACAGATGCATAGAAAACTATGAATAAAAGGAATGATTTAATTCATTAACCAAACAACTCTTCTATACATGTCTCAAGTAACAAAGTCAACCAAATTTGAAATTCCTACTCCTACTAACAAGCTAACAACACCTAGTATCCTACTCCTACTAAAAAGCTAAGAAATCTCCCTAGGACTTAGTGTAACGCCCTGATTTTTGGGATTTTTCGGGTTTTTTTTCATGTTTGTAGTAATTTTTAAAAAAAAAATTTCATGTTTTGAATGTTGGTATCATGTTTAATTGTGGAAGAGGGCCTTTAGAAGACCCAAGCTCAAGTTAAACACGGCAGAATATCAAGGTTGTTTTTAAGTGAAAAGGGGGAATTTGGTTAAGTGGGCTTTTAGGAAGAACTGTGTAGGTTATGACACAAAAGAACCTTTGGCAGAGTGGCTGAGTGATGCCACTAGGGAGCTAAAAAAGTGGCGTGTCAGTGATGTGGGAGGGCCAAGTTTCGATTCTTAGAGTTGGCATTTGGAGGTGTTATTTTTATGACTTGAGCAGACAGAAGTTGGAAGCAGAGTGGAACTCTGATGGGGAGAGTTGGAGGACAGTCAAACACATGGATTAAGGAGTGATAAAGGAAGAGATTTAAGGGATTGGGAGAGAGGCTAAGAGTTAGCCGAACTTTGGGAATTGGAGAGGGGAATTCGGTAGAGGGGCTTTAGGTTAATATTTCGGCACTTAGGGTATTGAGTGGTGCCGTTTTCTTCTGCTCAGACACCTTAGGGTTGTTCTTTCCTCTCTTTTTCTC
Source organism: Gossypium anomalum (assembly GCA_025698475.1). Lineage (NCBI taxonomy): Eukaryota > Viridiplantae > Streptophyta > Magnoliopsida > Malvales > Malvaceae > Gossypium > Gossypium anomalum. Next base: position 67,580,788 of record CM046965.1, read on the forward strand.
TTTAGCCGAAACCACCATCCTCCCTATTCTTCTTTCTCTATTTTCTTCTCTAAAACCGTCCATCAATCCTGCTGTTCATCAACACTTTTGCTGAAACCATAAAAGTCGAAACCCCGAAAAACATACTACTTGTACCGATTTCTTTAAAGCCAAACCCTTCAATATTTTTGTTTTTATTAATCAACAATCATCTTTTCTAAACCCTAGATACCTGTCGGCAATTTTACTTCAAGGTTATAGCCTCACATCATCATCTTCTTCATCACCCAAAAGCCGAAAATACCATAGATTTAGGGGCTTATAGCCGAAACTTTAAAACTCCTGGATTCGAGTTCTAAAGTCGATTAAAGGGTAAATCTGTATCAGATTACGTGGAAATCAAAAAGGAGTAAGGGGTAAGTGCTCATCATATCAGATCTGGTCCTATTTTACAAAGTTAGGAAAAGCCGAAGTCCCTAAAATCTAGAGAGGCTGTCGATTTGGGCATATGGCTCTAAGGGTCTTTAATTGATGTTTTCTTTCGATGACTAGTATCTTCTTAAGTGTTGGATTGAAGGCGTAGTTCGTTGGAGCGATCAGATTCAGAGCTAGCTATTGGTTTTGGCAAAAAGGTAAGGTTTGAAAAGGCTTTTAGGGACATGGTTCGAACATAGATAAGTAACTTTTGGGTTAGTACAATTCGGCAAAAGCTGAAATGCCGAAATTCTGGCATTTCATGGGCTTGTGAGTGTGCGAGTGCTCACAAGACATATAGAAATTGTTAGATCTGGCATCGCAAAGTGGTAAGTTGGTCTCATGCGATAATTCGTGTACTTCGGAAAATGGGCCTCGATGGGCTAAAAATTGGGCCCAACGGGCTTACTGGTCCATATGGGAATATAATCAAAAATGGGCAAATAAATATGTTCTGTTAGACTTTGGACTCAAACTGCTTAAAACTGATAAATTACTGAAATATTTTATAAGTGGGGAAGTTTACGGATTTACCCCAGGAACAAAATTACCGACATACCCCTAGGGCTTAAAGAGACTAAAATGCATGATTGACTGATATTGTATTCTGCATGTCTTGTTATTATTAATATCTGTTGCATGGGACTGGGATATTGATGGAGGAAGTACTGAAAGTGGTTTATCCACGTACTGGAGGCTTTGCCTCAACTTACTGATATTTGAGCAGCATTGCTACAACTGTGGAGTGTAGGGTTGGGTGGGTTGAGATATTCCCCACATAGAGTGTAGGGCTGGATCGGGTGGAGTGTAGCGGTTGGTTATAGGCTGGTTGGGTTGCATACATGTATATATATATATCTGTTCTGTTCTGGTATTGGGCCTATGGGCCGCACTGTTATGCTATAAGGGGCTAAGGCCTAGCTACTGTATTCTGAAAAGGGCTTCGGTCCGCTATGTACTGATTGTCTGATTCGGCTTAGGTCCAATGGGCTTGAGCTGACTTGGGCTTTGGATGGGTTTTTTGTACACACTGAGTTTCCCAACTCACCCCTTTTTCTTCCATCCTTGCAGGTGAGCCCTAATTGGTGGACTTGGAGCTGGGCGGGATTCAGAGTGGCCATGAAGATTAATTTCTGGATTTTAATTAAATTCACATTTCACTTTTGGCTATTTTCATTTCGCTTAAAGTTGTAATAAGGCCGCTCTCTTATAATTACTTGTTTTAGGGATTATTAGACTGGTTAGCACTAGGATGCGTTTTATAAAGACTATATGTTTTCAAAATATCACGATAACGCGCAAAGCTTCCGCAATATAAATGTTTTCAAAGAAAATAAATATCTAAACCAGACTTAAACTTGATTTGTTTATCGCAGACATATAACATGCTTAAAGTGTGGCAATGGATGTGTGCATGTCTAGGATTGGATCCGGGAAGAGTTTGGTACTTAAGCAGTCCAATAGACTCACCACCTCTTTCCTGGCTTCCTACCTGGTGCACAGCTTCCATTCACTTTAACTTAAAACAAGAACATTTTTGCTGAACACTAAGCAAAGATTTTAGATAAACACATTATTTTGACACCTCTCCATGTGACATGCTGAATTTGGCCGTAACGTCTGGGCTGGGTTTAGGGTGTTACATTTAGTGGTATCAGAGCCAAGTTGTAACAACTCGGCTGTGGATCGGGACCGAAAATCTTTTCAAAAACTTAGGCCTAAGAAAGGTATTTTGGAAATGGTAAGTTTTTTTTAAAGAGATGTTCAGGTTTTTCTGGTTTTAAACGGGGTTAAATTAATAGTTTCAAAACAAGGGTGTTTTCAAATCAAATTTTTTATTTTTGGTGAACCAAAAACATGGTTTCTTGAATTGTTAAAAATGGACTGATAAAGAAGTGACACACTGAATCCCCAGCAGCAAGTCTGTAAGTATTGTTTTCTGCTTTAAGTATGTATATGGAGCTGAACTGGAAATAATACTATAGATAGTATTGAGCCTTAGATATAGTACTATAGATAAGATAGTGTTAAGGCTACAAACTGAGACCGTAGCTAAAATGCAGTTGCGAAAAAATAATTCAGAAACTCCATCCGTTCATAAGACAATTTGTAATAAACAGTGGAAACAGTAAACTAACGACATAAAATTCGTAATCAGATAAATCGATATGAGTGCGAGGGTTGCTCGGGGAAGAGGCCGTGGTCGAGGCCGAGGTAGTACTCAAGCTGGATCTGCATCCTCTGAACACTTACCAGCTGGAGAGGCACAACCACCACCGGTTAATAAAAATGGGTCGTATGATCTGGCCGCAGGGGACAACGCTTTGTCCCAGGCCATGTTGAGGGTTTTGGAAAGGGTGGCCGGAGCTAATGTCGGACCCATGAATAAGGGGTCTATTTCTGAACGACTTCGGGCCAAGCTGAAACTGAGGATCTGACTGTGGAGACCATCAGAACTGTTAGGGAATTTCGGGATATTTTTCCGGAAAAGCTTCCTGGATTACCTCCGAATCGAGAGGTTGAGTTTGGAATCGATTTGTTGCCTGGAACAGCTCCAGTATCCATTGCACCCTATAGGATGGCACCGAAGGAGTTAGTGGAATTGAAGGCTCAAATCCAAGAGTTGTTAGATAGAGGCTTCATTAGACCAAGTGTGTCTCCTTGGGGAGCACCGGTCCTGTTTGTGAAGAAAAAGGACAAAACGATGCGTATGTGCATCGATTATCGCCAGTTGAACAAACTGACAATTAAGAATAAGTATCCACTGCTAAGGATTGATGATCTGTTCGATCAACTTAGGGGAGCTTCAGTATTCTCCACAATTGATCTTCGTTCTGGATACCATCAGCTAAGGGTAAAGGAAGGGGATATTCATAAGACAGCATTCAGAACTCGGTATGGACACTACGAGTTTTTGGTCATGCCGTTTGGGCAGACGAATGCACCTGCAACTTTCATGGATCTGATGAATCGAGTATTCCAACCTTACTTAGATCGGTTCGTAGTCCTCTTTATCGACGATATCCTGGTATATTCTGAAACAGAAACAAAACATGATGAGCATCTTCACATTGTGCTGCAAGTATTAAGGGAAAAGAAACTCTATGTGAAATTCAGCAAGTGTGAATTCTGGTTGAAGAAGGTAACTTTCTTAGGGCATGTGGTCTCTGCTGAGGGGATTAAGGTGGATCCTCATAAAATTGAAGCAATTCTGGAATGGAAGCCACCTAGGTCAGTATCAAAAATTCAGAGTTTCCTAGGGTTGGCAGGTTACTACAGAAGGTTTGTAGAGGGTTTCTCGGTGATGGCAGCACCCTTGACAAAACTCATAAGGAAAGGAGTACCATTTGTCTGGACTGAGAAACAGCAAAAAGCTTTTGACCAGTTGAAAAGGTATTGACTGAAGCACCAGTGTTGATTCAACCGGTGTCTAGGAAGGACTTCACTGTATACAGCGATGCGTCGCATGTTGGGTTAGGTTGCGTACTGATGCAAGAGGGTAAGGTGGTCGCTTATGTATCGCGACAGCTTAAAACTCATGAAGTAAATTACCCTACGCATGATTTGGAGCTAGCAGCAGTGATTTTTGCGTTAAAAATTTAGAGACACTATTTATATAAGGAAAAGTGTATCATATACATAGATCATAAGAGCCTAAAGTATTTGTTGACTCAGAAGGAGTTGAACCTTAGGCAACGTAGATGGGTGGAGTTGCTTAAGGATTATGACTGTTCGATTGAGTACCACCCAAGAAAGGCTAACGTGGTGGCGGATGCGTTGAGTCGAAGGGTTGTTATTGATTTGAGAGCCTTGTTTGCACGTTTGAGTCTGTTCGACAATGGAAGCTTGTTGGCAGAATTGCAAGTGAGGCCTACTTGGACTGAGCAGATTAAAGAAAAATAGTTGAAGGATGATTCATTAGCTCTTCGGTTTCAACAAGTTAGGAATGGTGAGAATGAGGATTTTAGACTGAATGCAGAAGGAGTTCTGTGCTTTTGTAAAAGAGTTTATATTCCGAAGGACCCTGAATTGAGGCAGTTAATTCTAAAAGTGGCTCATGGAGGACTCTGTGCCATGCATCCTGGAGGGAATAAGTTATATCGAGACTTGCGAGAGGTGTACTGGTGGCCCGGATTAAAGCGAGAGGTGACTAAATTTGTTGGGAAATGTCTGACGTGCCAGCAGGTTAAGGCTGAGCACCAAGTGCCTTCTGGATTACTACAACCAGTGAAAATTCCGTTATGGAAGTGGGAAAGAGTAACTATGGACTTTGTGAGTGGGTTACCTTTGACACCCACCAAGAAAGATTCGGTGTGGGTGGTTGTAGATAGGTTAACGAAATCTGCCCATTTCATACCTGTTCGTACCGATTACTCACTGCAAAAGTTGGCCAAGTTATATGTGGCAGAGATAATGCGACTGCATGGGGTGCCAGTGTCGATAATTTCTGATCGAGACCCTAGGTTTACATCTCAGTTTTGGCGGAAGTTGCAAGAAGCGTTGGGTACACGATTGGATTTTAGCACCGCTTTTCACCCACAGACGGATGGACGATCGGAAAAGGGTTATTCAAGTTCGGAGGATATCTTTGAGAGGTTGTATCATCGATTTTCATGGTAGTTGGGAGGACTACTTGCCATTGGCGAGTTTGCATACAATAATGACTATCAAGCAAGTATTCGGATGGCTCCATATGAAGCGCTTTATGGCGAAGATGTCGTCATACACGACTTTGCCGGATGTAATTGGGTGAACGAAAAGTGCTTGGACCGGAATTGGTGGAGATCATCGAAAGTAAGGTTAGGTTAATAAGAGATCGACTAAAGGAGGCATCGATAGAGCAGTAAGTCGATGCGGATCCAAGCGCAAAGAGATTGAGTTCGCTGTTGGGGATATGGTTTTCTTGAAGGTTTCTCCTTGGAAGAAGATTTTGAGATTCGGCAGGAAAAGCAAACTGAGTCCGCGGTTTATAGGGCCTTATCGGATTCTTAAACGGGTAGGGCCAGTAGCATACCAGTTAGAGTTACCACCGGAGTTGGACAGAATCCATGACGTCTTCTATGTGTCCATGTTGAGACGATATCGATCGGATCCTTCACATGTAGTGTCGGTGGAGGAGATTGAAGTAAAGACTGATTTGACTTTTGAGGAGGAACCCGTGCAAATTCTAGACCAAGAGGTTAAAGTTTTGAGAAGGAAATCGGTTCCGCTAGTAAAGGTACTGTGGCACAATCATGGAAGGGAAGAAGCTACTTGGGAGTCAGAAGAGATCATGCGTCAGCAATACCCTCAGTTATTTAGATCAGGTAAATTTCGAGGCCGAAATTTCTTTAAGGGGGTAGAGTTGTAACGCCCTGATTTTTAGGATTTTTCGGGTTTTTTTCATGTTTGTAGTAATTTTTAAAAAAAAAATTCATGTTTTGAATGTTGGTATCATGTTTAATTGTGGAAGAGGGCCTTTAGAAGACCCAAGCTCAAGTTAAACACGGTAGAATATCAAGGTTGTTTTTAAGTGAAAAGGGGGAATTTGGTTAAGTGGGCTTTTAGGAAGAACTGTGTAGGTTATGACACAAAAGAACCTTTGGTAGAGTGGCTGAGTGACGCCACTAGGGAGCTAAAAAGGTGGCGTGTCAGTGATGTGGGAGGGCCAAGGTTCGATTCTTGGAGTTGGCATTTGGAGGTGTTATTTTTATGACTTGAGCAGACAGGAGTTGGAAGCAGAGTAAAACTCTGATGGTGAGAGTTGGAGGATAGTCAAATGCATGGATTAAGGAGTGATAAGGGGAGAGATTTAAGGGATTGGGAGAGAGGCTAAGAGTTAGCCGAACTTTGGGAATTGGAGAGGGGAATTTGGTAGAGGGGCTTTAGGTTAATATTTCGGCACTTAGGGTATTGAGTGGTGCCGTTTTCTTCTGCTCAGACACCTCAGGGTTGTTCTTTCCTCTCTTTTTCCTCTCTAGCTGAAACCACCATCCTCATTATTCTTCTTTCTCTATTTTCTTCTCTAAAACCGTCCATCAATCTTGCTGTTCATCAACACTTTTGCCGAAACCACAAAAGTTGAAACCCCGAAAAACATACTACTTGTGCCGATTTCTTTAAAGCCAAACCCTTCAATATTTTTATTTTTATTAAGCAAAAATCATCTTTTCTAAACCCTAGATACCTGTCGGCAATTTTACTTCAAGGTTATAGCCTCACATCATCATCTTCTTCATCACCTAAAAGCCGAAAATACCATAGATTTAGGGGCTTATAGTCGAAACTTTAAAACTCCTGGATTCGAGTTCTACCGTCGGTTAAAGGGTAAATCTGCATCAGATTACATGGAAATTAAAAAGGAGTAAGGGGTAAGTGCTCATCATCTCAGATCTGGTCCTATTTTACAAAGTTAGGAAAAGTCGAAGTCCCTAAAATCTAGGGAGGCTGTCGATTTGGGCATATGGCTCTAAGGGTCTTTAATTTATGTTTTCTTTCAATGACTAGTATCTTCTTAAGTGTTGGATTGAAGGCGTGGTTCGTTGGAGCGATCAGATTCGGAGCTAGCTATCGGTTTTGGCAAAAAGGTAAGGTTTGAAAAGGCTTTTTGGGACATGGTTCGAACATGGATAAGTAAGTTTTGGGTTAGTGGTTATGATTTACAATCTAAGAACTATGCTAATCAATTGTAGGACATCGAAAGAGATCTCAGAAGCAGTCGTCGCGAAACAGGTGTGTATCGAACACCCTTTCATAGTACAATTCGACAAAAGCCGAAAGGCCGAAATTCCGGCATTTCATGGGCTTGTGAGTGTGCGAGTGCTCACAAGATGTATAGAAATTGTTAGATCTGGCATCGCAAAGTGGTAAGTTGGTCTCATGCGATAATTCGTGTACTTCGGAAAATGGGCCTCGATGGGCTAAAAATTGGGCCCAACGGGCTTACTGGTCCATATGGGTAATATAATCAAAAATGGGCAAATAAATATGTTTTGTTAGATTGTAGACTCAAACTGCTTAAAACTGATAAATTACTGAAATATTTTATAAGTGGGGAAGTTTACGGATTTACCCCATGAACAAACTTACCGATATACCCCTAGGGCTTAAACAGACTAAAATGCATGATTGACTGATACTGTATTCTGCATGTCTTGTTATTATTAATATCTGTTGCATGGGACTGGGATATTGATGGAGGAAGTACAGAAAGTGGTTTATCCACGCATTTGGAGGCTTTGCATCAACTTATCGATATTTGAGCGAGATGCCGCAAAGCGTGGAGTGTAGGGTTGGGTGGGTTGAGATATTCCCACATGGAGTGTAATTTGGATCGAGTGGAGTGTAGCGGCCTGGTTATAGGCTGGTTGGGTTGCATACATGTATATATATATTATTACTTTGCTCGTATTGGGCCTATGGGCCGCATCATGTTATCTATAAGGGGCTAAGGCCTAGCATCGTGATTCGAAAAGGGCTTGGTCCGCTATGTACCGATTGTCCGATTCGTCTTAGGTCCAATGGGCTTGAGCTGACTTGGGCTTTGGATGGGTTTTTTGTACACACTGAGTTTTCCAACTCACCCCTTTTTCTTCCATCCTTGCAGGTGAGCCCTAATTGGTGGACTTAGAGCTAGGCGGGATTCAGAGTGGCCATGAAGATTAATTTCTGGTTTTTAATTAGATTCACATTTCACTTTCGGCTATTTTCATTTCGCTTAAAGTTGTAATATGGCCGCTCTCTTATAATTACTTGTTTTGGGGATTATTAGACTGGTTAGCACTAGGATGCATTTTATAAAGACTATATGTTTTCAAAATATCACGATAACGCGCAAAGCTTCCGCAATATAAATGTTTTCAAAGAAAATAAATATCTAAACCAGACTTAAACTTGATTTGTTTATCGTAGACATATAACATGCTTAAAGTGTGGCAATGGATGTGTGCATGTCTAGGATTGGAGCCGGGAAGAGTTTGGTACTTAAGCAGTCCAATAGACTCACCTCCTCTTTTCTGACTTCCTACCTGGTGCACAGCTTCCATTCACTTTAACTTAAAACAAGAATATTTTTGCTGAACACTAAGCAAAGATTTTAGATAAACACATGATTTTGACACCTCTCCATCTGACATGCTGAATTTGACCGTAACGTCTGAGCTGGGTTTAGGGTGTTACACTTAGTCTTATTAATAAATAAAAAAGTTTGCAGCCCTTAAGACACTAACAAGTGTCAAGCAAATATGGAAAAGATTGGAGCAAATTTATGGAGACAAGAAAGAAGAAAATGATATTAAAATTCCTTGTGAGAAAGAAAGTTCAACTAGTAATGAGGAAACTAGAGAAGAACAATCAATTCAAAACCCCCTAAATCCAAAGATGAAGTGTTTGATGGATCTTGAAGAGATTAAGGTATCTTTGAACTCATGTCATTTAAATTCATATTATTTTTAATGAGTTGCAATCAAATATGGTGAAAAAAAAGAATTGTGGCTTGAATAGTAAAAATTCAAAAGGCTTTAGAGAAACATAAAACTACTAGGTTAGTTGTTCTCAAGTAGGACTTAGAAAAGGAGTTGGAAGAGATACTTGACCTTGAGGAACTATAATAGAAGTAAAAGTCACGTTCGAATTAGCTTCAATGACACAAAGCATTTTTGCAATTGTACGCTTAATTGGAGATCATAGAAAAAAGAATGGAATAGGAGCTTTGAAACTCAACAACAAGGAACGATGTTTTGATGAGGAGATTCTTAAGTCTCAAGTCATATCCTTTTACATTAATCTCTACAACTGTGAATGGAACATCATGGGAAGTTTTCCAATCGAAAGGGGCCTCCCTAACATTCATTATAAGGATCTTGCTAATCTTCAGTCTACTATTGATATTAATGAGGTCAAGAGAGCTTTATTTGAAATGGCTCCTCTTAAACCACGAGGGGTTGATAGTTTACATGCTCAATTTTACCAGAGCCATTGGGAAATTATTAGTGATTCTATATGTTAAATGGTGAAAAAAATTCTTTCTTAGAGAACCTCTTAAGCTTTTTTTCAATTGCTAAATCTAAAGGATTTTTTGCAGTTTTGACACATCAGCTTGTATCATCTTGTACAAGTTGGTCACAAATTTTATTTTAACCTACTTAAAACAACCATGCCTTATATTGTTGCAAAAAATCAAGTAAGCCTCATATCAAGTGGGAATATTATTGACAAACCTCATTATTTTACACGAAGTCATCCACATGATGAAGACTTGTAAAAACAAAAAGGTTGGATGGCCATCAAGATTGATTTGGAAAAGGTATACGATTGAATTTGATAGGACTTCCTAAAGGATACTCTGAAGGATATTGATATTCCTAACTCCTTAATTCCTATTATTATGAATTACATGTTTTCTTCTATGTAGGTTCTATAGAACGAGTCATTGATAGATGAATTTACTCTTTCAAGAGGAATCTATCAAGGAAACCCACTTTTTCCTTATTTATTTTGGGCATGGAGACATTATGACATAGTATTTAGAAAGCTCTTGATAAGAATTTGTGAGTCCATAATAGCTTAATTAGAAATGGCCTCCCTATCTTATATATTTCCTTTGCAGATGCCCTAATTCTATTTTGTAAAGTAGACTTGAAGTAAGTAGAGGTGCTCTCAAATATCATTGAACAATTTCATTACTTTTCTTGCCACCAAGTTAATGCACATAAGATGCAAATTTTCTTCTCATACCAAATATGGTTAAAGATCTAAAGTTGCAAACTAGCTTCTACTTTAGATATCAGAAACTGGACAATCTTAGGAAGTATCTTGGTATTTCTCTTATCTATAAGAGGGTTACAAAGTATTTGAAGTCCCTTTAGGTTAAATTTGAAATGAGATACCTTGTTAATATTGGTATTTCTCGTGTTAATAAGAGGGTTACAAGGAAGTATCTTGGAAATCCTTAGCTAATGCTTAGGAAGAAGTCTATAACAGTATATACTGGAAGTTTGAGAATGATAACTTGATGAAGTTTTGGACGAATATTTGGCTTCCTAAGTTAGGCCCTCTTCACAACTATTGTCTTTTCCATCCAAGATTGATATTAATGTGGTTATGGTCTCTATGATTGATGCTAATGGCAATTGGGGTTGGTACAAGTTTACTCACCAAGTCAATCAATGATTCTTAGCATTATGAAAGTTATTCCTTCGAATAAGAATATTGGAAATGACGTTTGCTCTTTTGGAAATAGAGCAGTAATGACGACATTTTTGTAACTTCTACCTATAAGATTTTTAGTGAATTCAACAATTTCTTTGGCTTTGTTTTAAAGGTAAACTTCTTACAAACCCAAAAAGATATATGAAAGGTTTGACAAGGTATCTATTTTGTGTAGCTTGTGAATAGAGGCTGAGACTTGTTTGCTCACACTTAGAAACTGCACATCGACAATAGTGGTTTGGAAGAAGATCATACCTCCTTTAGCTTGCAATAGGTTTTTCTCTAAACTAAGCTCTATTTGGTTTACTAATAACTTGACAAATTTCTACAGGTTTGACATTAAGCACTTCACATAAGATGTCCTATTTAGTGTCAATTGTTGGCTCTTTTGGAAGCAAAAATATTCATTTTTAGTGATTCTAAATACAATTCTAAAGACATCTTGAGAATGAAATTTGGGTGGACTAAATAAATCTTGGAGTCTAAAACACTAAAGCCAAATAAAGATGAGTTACAAGTTAGGTGTATTGGATTGATACCTCCGACGATTAGATGAATCAAGATTAACACTGATGGATCTGTACACACCAACTCCATATTTACTTTGACATTGGTAACTTATGTGGAAGCGATGGAAACTGTTTACTGGGTTTTAACCATCAAATTAGCATTAACTCGATGATGCAAGCAAAATTGTGAGCAATGTACGACAGACTTGTAGTAGGATGGGAAGCGAGATTTTGAATGGTTGAGTTGGAGTTCAACCTTTTTACAGCCAATGAGCTATCAAAAACCAATAATGATAGAATTGGATTTCAACACATATATAGAAGCCAACAAGGTTGTAGATAAACTGGCTAAGATTTCAACTAGCAATGAATTCTAACTGCAAAGATTTGAGCAAACCCCTTTGAAGATTGTAGATAGTTACTAGATGACTTCAGTAATGCTCTTTATAATAATTATTTTCATGATTAAGTCTTAGTTTCTCAGGGCCTGTTAAGAATATAGTATACGCCGTTAATTGAGTTAGCTAGCCTAGCTATTAGTCCTCTGTTGTTAGTTTGTTACTCAATCAGTTAGGTTGTTAGCCATAGTAGTTACTATATTGTTTTATAAATACTAATCTCTATAAGGTACATGAAAGGATAACAAATATAATACAAAATAATTCTTTCAAATACTCAATACATATTTCTATACTCAATAGTGCTTATTCATAGTTTACCGTAGTTGTTAACATGGTATCAGTCGCCTAAAAGGTTCTGGAGACCTACCTCAATGACCACCACCGCCTCTGCCGATTCAGCCATCGTTGATCCTGGATGTCTAGTGTTTACTGGTGCTAGACTCGTTCAGTCGTTTCCTCGTCGTAAGACTATTAAGTTGGATGAAGGCACATTTGTTCAATGGCAGCAGCATATTCAGTTGATTGTCAAGGGCTATAAGCTAACCGGATTCATAGATGGCACTTTGTCAATTCCACCTTGATTTGTGCAGTCTCCGAAGGGATAGCTCGTTCCAAATCTAGATGCATCGGTATTTGTTCAACAGGATAGGTTATTAGCTTCTTGGTTGCTTTTCACGATTAACCCTTCTATTTTACCTTCTTTTACAGAAGCAAGATCCGTTTGTGATGTGTGGAACACCGCCACACGACTTTTTACTCCCCTCACTGGTGCGAAGCTCTCTCACCTTCGTCATGACTTACTTACTATAAAGAAAGGCAGTTTCTCGGTAAAGGAATACGTGGCTAAGATCTAAAATACCAGTGCCTTGATAGCGGCTTTTGGAAATCTAATCTCCGAGGCAGAAAAAGTCGAGATCCTTCTTGTGAGCTTACTTCCTGAGTTTAATGCCATTATCACACTCGCTTTGTTCTCGATAGAGCCTCTGCCATTTCAATGCCTCGTCGATGTTCTCCTTGAATATGAAAACCATTAAGTGCATGTGATACAATAGGTCCCTCTTCATGCAAATCTTTTAGAGACCGATCCATTGTCAGCCATGGTGGGCTTCGTTCGTGGTAGTCGACCACCGTCCGGAGGCCGTGGGAGAAGTTTTATACCTTGCGTCCAATGTCAGATCTATGGATGGTTCAGGCACCTTGCCCAAAGATGCTACTATCGCTACAATTCAGAGTACGATGGCTCATCGTAAAGAGTTCGGGCGCCTCCTCCGGTCGATCATCATGGTCACCTCCATGGTGCTTCTTCGGTTGAGCCGAATGTGGGAGGTAACTTCTGCCCCTATGTATTTTTATCTCGTCAGAATAGGGTCTCTAACTCTTTTGTTCAAGCTGATGGTCTTTGTGGGGCCCATATTGGGTCAAAGTTTCATTATGGTATTGGCCATGATGTTGGCCATGATCCATACGTGGCACATAGGTCTGCTAGCGCTAATATTACTAGGCTGATTGGCCTTACTCAATTTGATGGGACTGTTCAACTTGGGCTTCATCAATTTAGTGCCCATACTAGGCCGATTAGGCTTGGTTCTCTAAATGGGCGAGTGTCGCCTGGTCCAAGTCCAGCATTTGGGGGCATTCCTTTTTTTGGGTCGAATTCTCCTCCTATTCCAAATGGGCCAGTATCAAATTGTGTCGAGTTTGGTGTTTCTCCTGATCATGGCCGTAATCTTAGAGGTCCAAGTGGTGATGTTATCGGCCCATTTGTTCCTTTGCGAACCAAGCCTCGGGCTCGTGTTTACACTAGGTCTAACCCCTGTATTGGGCTCCCTCGTATACCCGATGTGCATGCTTCTGATATTTCTGACTCTACTGGATCTTATATTAATGCCACTCAATATGGTTCCAACTGTGATGGCACTGATTCTTATATCCCTTTGCCGGTCGGTACTACATCCTGGTATCCCAACTTTAATGCTACACATCATGTATGTTGTGATACCTCTACGTTGCATGACTCTACTTCTTATTCAGGTAAATCACCTCTCTTAATGGGTGACAAGACTCCCACTGCGATCTCATCTATTTATAATTTGGTTTACCTAAGCACTCTAAATTGCTTCGGTTATCTAATGTGTTGTGCGTACCAACTATAAGGAAAATTTTGTTGTCTGTATCTCAGTCTGCCACTGACAATGGTGTGTTTTTTGAATTTCACTCCACGTATTATGTTATTAAGGACAGCGTGACTCGGGAAATCTTGCTGAAGGTCCATATTTGTGATGGGTTGTATCACTTTTCAGTGTCGAGTTCATATGTTTAGACTGTTGTCTCCTATTCTACTGTTTACATTGGACTTCAAAATCAGTCTGCTGACTTTGCTATTTTTTCTTTGTGGCACAAACGACTTGGTCATCCTTTTGCTTCTATTGTTAAATCTGTTTTGAATAAATGTAATATTGCTTCGAGTGAAAACTGTTTAAATACTGTTTGTTTTGCATGTCAAAAAGGGAAGTTCCATAAATTGCCCTTTCCCAATTCGACTACTAAATACAATGATCCTTTTACCTTAGTTGTCTCTGATCTTTGGGGACCTGCTTTAGTTGCTTGTGGTAATAATTGGTATTATGTGTGTTTTATTGACATGTGTACATGTTTTACTTGGATTTATCTTATTCGAAAAAAGTCTCAGGCAGTGGATTGCTTCGTTCAGTTTCAGAAATTAGTCAAAACACAGTTTGGGAAATCTATCAAACAAGTTCAGAGTAACTAGGGTAGCGATTACTGGGCCTCCATATCTATTCTAACATCTCAAGGAATACATCATCGTTTGTCATGTCCACATACCTCTGAACAGAATGGAGTGGCTGAACACAAACATCGGCATATTGTTCACATGGGCATCACACTCTTGGCGCAAGCAAATCTCTCTATGGAATTCTGGGCCTATGCATTTTGTTGTGCTGTTCATTTGATTAATCGTCTTCCTACTTCGGTTCTAAATGGACAATCTCCGTATAAAGCACTTCATGGACAAGATCCCACATATGATCATCTGCGCATATTTGGGTGTTGATGCTTTCTTTATTTACGTCCGTTTCAACGTCACAAGTTGGATTTTCGGTCGTAACCATGTACGTTCTTGGGATATAGTTATCAACACAAAGGCTATCAATGTCTCCTGCCGGATGGTAAGATTATTATTTCTCGACATGTTGTGTTCGATGAACAATGATTTTTGTCTCATCCATCTGCTACGCAGGGTTCCATGTCTTTATTTGGTTCTATGACAACATTTATTCCTCTTGTTAAGACTATCTCTTCTCGGCCTGTGGAGCTTTTGTCCATTCTGCCTTCGTCTTTCCCCCCTCTTCTTCTGCCCCACAACCACTATTTCTACAGTTCCTCAGGCTGAGGTGGGTTTTGCTCGTGAATCTCCTAGTTCTCCCTCTTTACCCGATAATGATGCTGCTCTTGGCTCTGTCGTGCCTACTCCCACTGTTCAGTCCTCTCCTCCGGTTCAGGAATCTTTTTTGCCTCTGACGAATACTCATTCAATGATTACTTGGTCTAAGGCTAGCATTTTCAAGCCAAAGGATTTGACTATTGAGGTTATTAAGCCTAACACCATTGAGGAGGCTTTTCTTACCACAGAATGGCATGCTGCATCTCAGGCAGAATTTTATGCTCTCATTAGTAATTCTACCTGGGATCTTGTTCCATTACCACCCAATCATAAGGCAATCGGGTGTAAATGGCTTTTCAAAGTCAAGAAAAATCTTGATGGCACTATCGCTCGTTGCAAGGCTCGATTAGTCGCAAAAGGGTGTTCTCAAGTACCTTGGTATGACTTTAAGGAAACTTTTAGTCCGATTATAAAACCTGCTAATATTTGGGTCATCCTGTCTGTTGCAGCTTCCAGGGGGTGGCAGCTCCGTCAAATTGATATGAACAATGCCTTTTTAAATGGCGATCTTGCTGATAAAGTGTTCATGCAACAACCCTTGGGCTATGTTCAATATGGGTTCGATGGCAAACCTTTAGTCTGTCTTCTGAAGAAAGCTTTGTATGGTCTTCGCCAGGCTCTGCGTGCTTGGCTTGATAAATTGAAGAATTTTCTTATTTCAATTGGTTTTGTTATGTCTAAATCTGATGCATCTTTGTTTGTTCGAATTACGACTACCTCCGTTCTCTATGTGCTTATATATGTGGATGACATTATTATTACTGGAAGTGTAACTAACTGTATCAATAGTTTTGTTCAACAGTTAAATGACAAGTTCTCACAAAAGGATATGGGTGATCTCCACTATTTCCTCAGGATTGAGGTTACTCGTTCCTCCATAGGGTGTCTTCATCTTTGTCAAAAATAGTATGTAACATCCCAATTTTGGGCCTAGTCAGAATAGTGGTTTTGAGACCATAAATTTGAAGTAGAAATAATTATTTTATGAATGTATTGAGCTCTATGATATGTTTTCATGATTGTATGAAAGTTTCATTAAGAAATTTTGTCGATAGAGTGTCCAATTTAATTTTTAGGACTAAATTACAAAAGTTGCAAAACATGTAATTCTAGAAGCTTTAAGCATGAAGTAGCTATGGATTATTAATTAGAGGTCCTTAAATAGCAATTTTACCAATTTCTATTTTTATGGAAGAAAATGGGCATGAATAAGTACAATTTCAAAGTTTAGTAAAAAGGGCATTTTGGTTATATGGTTAATAAAAGAATAAAAAGGGAAAACAAAGCCAAAAATTGTCCATCTTCTTCAACCCTTGGCTAAATTTCATAAGGGACTCCATAGCTAGGGTTTTTTTCACTTTCAAGCTTGATAGCAAGTGCATCCTAGCCCCATTTTTAATGTTCTTTACATTTTTGAAGTTGTTATCAACCGTTCTAGCCATACCTACCATTTATTTGAGCTAGGGCTGATGTCTAAGGTTTGGCCCATGTGTGACATGCATGTATTTTGATGTTTCATGGTAGATTATGAAAGTTTGATGTGTGATAAACAACCTTTACTAAGTGGTTTTCAATGAAAACACCTAAAAATGAGTTATTTGTAAAAGTTGTAAAAATGGGTGGTAGAAATCTGATTTGATGAAAAATGTGGGCTGATATGAGCATGTGTATGGGTCGGCTAGGCTTTAGTAACAAAAAAATTAAATGCATTTCATTTTACGAGCCTAAGGACTAATTTGTAAATATGAGAAAGTTTAAGGGTAAAACTATAATTTTGCCAAAGTATGGTTTTCGGACTGATTTGAACAATGTGGTAATTAAATAAACTAAATTTTCTATTATAGATCAAGAAAAATAGTGTTCGGACCTAGACCGGGGAAAAAACAAGGTTGTGGACTAAATCGAATTAGTTAGCCATATTTTGTACCGAGGTAAGTTCATATGTGAATAATGCAATATTATGATCATATTCTTAATGCATTAATATTGTATGAATTGTATAATTGATTCGATGAATACATTCGACAAGTTCCGACAAAAGAGAGAAAATCCCATTTAAACCTTAGGAATAGAATAGGATACGAGTGACATGTCACTAGGACCCCACTGGATATATATGATTATGTGATCTGGGTGTTGGTCATATACGTCCTACTAATGGTTAGGTAGTCCGGCATGTGTTGCGGATACCTGACAGCTTGTGTGAGAAACCCATGTAGCTACATCCTAACCGTCAGCTTGTGTGAGCAGACCCGTGATTAGCTCGAGAGCGAGCCTTTATGTGATATGAAATATGAGGTAGCTTTGGCTACATATGTGGCACTTGTGTGCAAAGACCTTCCGTGTATTCGTTTAGTATTCCAAGTGTTCAACGGGTATGTGAAAAACGAGAAAGAGTATGTTAAGTCAAGAGTTGGTACAGGTATGTACAAAAAAACTCATAAGAATGAGCTTGCTAAGTGATGAGCTTTTGGTAAGATTAAGAATGATAAAGTTATGCTTATGATACTATGATGATAAATATGTGATTTATGTTAAGTTAAATTGTATAATATTCATGCTAGTGTTCCCTAATATTGTTTGTTATTACATGTGAACTTACTAAGCTTTATGCTTACTCCCTCTTCCTTTCCATTTTCTTATAGTATCGCCAAGCTAGCTCGAGAACCGAAGGACATCGAAGGTCGATTCACACTATCAAATTAATCCTTTGGGTATTCATGGTTTCACATTTTCAATATAGCATGTATAGGGGACTTGGTCTTTTTATTTACGTGTCATATTAATTTGGCGAAGTCTGTTGGCTTATAATGATTTGATGATTCATTTTGTATATGGCCATGAGATATGACTTATATTGATTATTGGGTTGTAAGCCTATTTACACATGTATGCATATGTCTATGCCTTTGAGATGTGGTTTGTGATCGCGTATATGATTGGTTATGTTATTGGTTATTAATGCTTGTTAATTTAATTGAGATGTGCTGCTACGATGATAACTAAGGTCTCAATGTGAAAAATAGAAATAAACTTATAATTCTTAATGTATGAGAATTTGTAGGCTTGGGCTTGAAAAAGTGTAGTGTTTTGTGTATGTACTATTTGATATGATTGTGTCATGATCATGACTTGTTTGATTGCGTCTAAGTACTCAATTATGCCATGTTAAGTGCCTTTAAAGTTATGTATGTGTTTGAGTATATAAGGATGGCAAATGGCTTGGAAAATAGCCTCAAAATTGTCCATACGAGTAGACACACGGTCTGCCCCATGGGCGTGTGATCCGGCCGTGTGTCCCCTGCACCTTAGTTTTGAGAAACAGAATGCCCAGTAGCAAACACATGGGTACAAGACATAGCCATGTGAAAGACATGGCCATAGGACATGGGCATAAGCCCAGGCCGTGTGAAGTCTGCACCTTAATTGTGAAAATTAAATTTGCTACAAGACCTAGCACACGGGCATGTGACTTGGCCGTGTAACCCTATTTTGTTAATGACGTCATAAACAGAGAGTTATACGGGCTGAGGACACGGGCGTGTGACCCTCCAAAGCATGAAAATTTTTTAAATGTTGGAAAGTTTTCTAAAGTTCTCGATTTAGTCCTGAATCACTCCTAATGCATGTCTTGGTCCTCGTAGGCTCGTTTAAGGGACGATATGAATGTTTTTGAAAAGTTTTAAATTTGAGTGGAAATTCATGTCACAGTTTCGAATGTTTGTTTGAGTTTAAGTTCGGTAATACCTCGTACCCTATTTCGGTGTTGAATACGGGTAAAGGGTGTTATATTTAGTGGTATCAGAGCTACGGTTTAGTCGATTCTTAGACTAGCATAGCGTGTGTAAGAGTCTAGCTATACATGTCATATATATATATATATATATATATTGTGATAGTGTGACGACTCTTGACAATTTTAAAATTTTGTTTTCATATAGCAAATGGATCCCGATCGAGCCATAGCGGATGATGTAGAATAATGCGCCGGCTCCTACTCAAAGGGTAGCGCCAGCCGAAAGTAGGCCCGTAGCTATGAGTTAGGGAGGAGATCAAAGGGATAGGGAAACCTTTCTTCATATGATGAATGCATGGTATAAGGAGTTCGTTCGAACGAACCCGAACACTCAACCCCCTCCACCCCCACCAAATCCTCAACCTATCCTTGTAGCCCCCTAAGTTGTGGAAATGGTAAGAATGAACAAGCCTCCGGTTGACAAAATTCGTAAATAAGGAGCCGAAGAATTCTGAGCTAATATAGTAGATGATCCTGAAAGGGCAGAGTTCTAGCTCGAGAACACCATCAGGGTATTTTATGAGTTGTCTTGCACACCTGAAGAATGTATGAAATGTGTTGTGTCACTCTTAAGAGACTCAACTTATCAGTGGTGGAACACCCTTGTACCAGTTGTACCAAGGGAGAGAGTTAATTGGGAATTCTTCCAAGAAGAGTTCCGTAAGAAGTACATTAGCCACAGGTTTATCGATCAGAAAAGAAAGGAATTTCTTGAGTTAAAACAGGGCCGAATGACAGTAACAGAGTATGAGCGCGAGTTTGTAAGACTTAGCAAGTACGCTCGAGAATGTGTATCAACTGAGGCCATTATGTGTAAGAGATTTAAAGACGGATTAAATGAAGATATCTGATTGTTGGTTGGTATTCTTGAACTGAAAGAATTGTGGTACTTTTAGAAAGAGCTTGCAAGGCCGAGGAATTGGCTAAAGAGAAAAGAAAGGTCGAGATCGAAGCTAGGGACTCAAAGAAAAAACCTATGAGTAAGTCGTTTCAGTCTTCATCAAAGAATTTGAGGGATTTCTATTCTCGTTCCAATGTTTCTATTGGGTTCTAAAACAGAAATTGGGTAAACAGTATTCAGGCTCAAAAACTCAAACCACTTCGATTGTTAGTGTTAGCAATGCTCGACCAAATAGATCGAAATGTCCATATTGTGGTAGACGTCACCCCGATGAGTGCTGGATGAATAACCGGGCATGTTTCAAGTGTGGTTCACACGATCACTTTATCAAAGATTGCCCTGATATGGTTGAGAAAGAAAAATTTCAGAGTCTGAAATCTGGTAATACTACTGCTAGAGGGAGGCCACAGAGAAATCCAGGAAATGGATCAAGTAGCAAGAGTGCACATAGAGATTTGGCTGTGAGACCCGAGGGTAGAGCACCTGCGAGAACTTATTCCATTTGCGCTCGCAAAGAGGCTTTATCTCCTTATGTGATTACAGGTACTTTTTCTCTCTATGATACTCATGTTGTTACTTTGATTGATCCGGGATCAACCCATTCGTATGTTTGTATAAAATTGGTATCTAGTATGAATATGCTTGTTGAGTCTACAGAATTTGTGATAAAAGTGTCGAACCCTCTAGGCAATCATGTGTTAGTGGACAAAGTATGTAAGAATTATCCTTTGATGATTAGAGGTCACTATTTTCCTGCTAATCTTATGCTTTTTGCATTTGATGAATTTGATGTAATTCTTGGTATGGATTGGTTGACTATTCATGATGTGGTAGTGAATTGTGGAAGAAAAAATTATTGAATTGAAATGTGAAAGTGGTGATATTCTTCGGTTTGAATCAGATGAATTGGATAAATTACAAGTTGTGATCTCTTCTGTAATAGCTCAAAGGTATATGAGAAAAGGGTACGAATCTTATCTTGCTTTTGTGTTGAATACCAAAGTGTCTGAGTTAGAGATTGAATCAGTGCTGGTAGTATGTAAGTATTCGGATGTGTTTCCGGAAGAGTTGCTCGGATTGCCTCCAGTTAGAGAAGTTGAATTTGGTATTGAGTTAGTCCTTGGCACTGTACCTATTTCGATTGCTCCGTATAGAATGGCTCCAACAGAATTAAAAGAATTGAAAGCTTAGTTGCAAGATTTGACGGATAAAGGTTTTGCGAGACCTAGTTTTTCTCCGTTGGGTGCACCAGTATTATTTATGAAAAAGAAAGACGGCTCTATGAGACTGTGCATTGATTACCGACAACTTAATAAAGTGACCATAAAGAATAAGTATCCTTTGCCGAGAATAGATGACTTCTTTGACAATTGAAAGGGGCCACATTG
Organism: Gossypium anomalum; assembly: GCA_025698475.1. NCBI lineage: Eukaryota > Viridiplantae > Streptophyta > Magnoliopsida > Malvales > Malvaceae > Gossypium > Gossypium anomalum. The sequence goes on from CM046965.1 coordinate 67,601,887, forward strand.
TTTGCCGAGAACAGTTGTATGCCAAGTTTAGTAAAACTAAGTTTTGGCTTTGAGAAGTTGGATTTTTGGGGCACATTGTTTCGGGTGATGGTATTCGAGTTGACCCGAGTAAGATTTCAGTAATTGTTGATTGGAAACCCTTGAGGAATGTATCCGAAGTTAAAAGCTTTTTAGGCTTAGCCGATTATTACAGACGATTTATTAAAGGATTTTTCATGATTGCTACTCTAATGACAAAGTTGCTACAGAAGGATGTCAAGTTCGAATGGTTAGAAAGGCGTCAACAGAGTTTTGATAAATTGAAGGAATTACTGACTGAGGCACCAGTTTTTTTACAACCTGAGCCGGGAAAAGAATTTGTGATCTATAGTGATGCATCCTTGAAGGGATTGGGTTGTGTACTTATGCAAGAAGGCAAAATGATAGCTTATGCCTCGAGGCAATTGAAACCGCATGAGAAAAATTATCCAACACATGATCTGGAACTAGCCACCATTGTGTTTACGTTGAAGATTTGGAGACATCATTTGTATGGTGAGAAATGTCATGTTTATATCGATCATAAAAGTTTAAAGTACTTAATGATTCAAAAGGATTTGAATTTACGGCAAAGGAGATGGTTGGAATTGTTAAAGGATTACGAGTTAGTGATTGACTACCATCTGGGAAAGGCAAATGTGGTCGCCAATACTTTAAGTAGAAAGTCATTGTTTGCTTTGAGGGCTATGAACACCCAGTTAACTTTAATCGATGATGGTTTGATTCTAGCTGAGTTGAGAGCTAGACCGACATTTCTTCAGCAGATTTGTAAATCTCAGAAATGTGACAATGATTTACAAGCTAAGAGAGTCCAATGTGAATTGGGTATTGAATCAGATTTTTGGATTGGTTTCAATGAGTGTTTAATGTTCCAAGATAGGATTTGTGTTCCCAAAGATACCAAGTTGATTCAGAAGATTTTGCATGAGGCACACAGTGGTTATTTGTCCATTCACCCCGGTAGTACGAAAATGTATAATGACTTGAAGAAATTGTATTGGTAGCCGGGTGTGAAACGAGATATTTTCGAGTTTGTTTCAATATGTCTGATTTGTCAGCAAGTAAAAGCTAAACACCAAGTACTTTCAGGTTTACTTCAGCCTGTGACGGTTCCCAAGTGGAAATGGGATAGAATCACTATGGACTTTGTGACTGGTTTGCCCCTGACACTGAAAAAGAAAGATGTAATTTGGGTTATGGTTGATAGGCTAATGAAGTCAGCTCATTTTATTCTGGCACGTACCGATTACTCACTTGATAAGTTAGTTGATTTGTACATTGGTGAAATTGTTAGATTGCATGGAGTGTCTATTTCGATTATATCGGATAGAGATCCCAGGTTCACTTTACGGTTTTGGAAAAAGTTGCAAGAAGCTTTGGGTACAAAGTTAAACTTTGTACCGCTTCTCACCCTTAAACTAACGGTCAGTCCGAACGAGTAATTTAGACTCTTCAAGATATGCTCCAGTGTTGTGTTCTTGAATTCAAGTGTAGTTGGGAAAAATATCTACCTTTGGTAGAATTTGCTTACAATAACAGTTTTTAGTCGAGTTTGAAAATGGCACCTTATGAGGCATTGTACGGTCATAAGTGTCAGACACCGTTGTATTGGACCGAACTTAGAGAGAATCAGATCCACTGGGTTGATTTAGCCAGAGAAATCGAAGAAAAAGTGAAAACAATTCGTGATTGTTTAAAAACAGTTTCGGATAGACAGAAATCCTACACAGATTTGAAACGGAAGGAGATTGAGTTTCATGTCAGTGATAAGGTATTACTGAAAGTGTCTCCATGGAAGAAAGTTCTTAGATTTGGCCGGAAGGGTAAGTTGAGTCAGCGTTTTATTGGACCGTATGAGATTACCGAAAGCATAGGGCCGGTAGCATATCAGTTAGCTTTTCCATCTGAGTTGGAAAGGATTCACGATGTGTTCCATATGCCTATGTTGCACTGATACTGATCAGACCCTTCACATGTGATTTCACCGACAGAGGTTGAGATTCGACCGGATATGACTTATGGCGAAGAGCCGGTTAAGATTTTGGCTCGGGAAGTCAAACAATTGAGAAATAAAAGTATTGCCCTTGTGAAAGTTTAGTGGCAAAGACATGGGGTTGAAGAGGCTACGTGGGAACCCGAGGAAACTATGAGAAAACAATACCTATACCTTTTTACCAGTAAGATTTTCAGGGACGAAAATCCCTTAAGGGAGAAGAGTTGTAACATCCCGATTTTAGGCCTAGTTAGAATAGTGGTTTTGAGACCACAAATTCGAAGTAGAAATAATTATTTTATGAATGTGTTGAGGTCTATGATATGTTTGCAAAATTGTATGAAAGTTTCGTTTAAAAATTTGTTGATAGAGTGTCCAATTTAATTTTTAAGACTAAATTGGAAAAGCTACAAAACATGTTATTCTAGAAGCTTTAAGCATGAAATAGCTATGGATTATTAATTAGAGGTCCTTAAATAGAATTTTGACCAATTTCTATTTTTATGCAAAAAAATGGGCATGAACAAGTAAATTTTGAAAGTTTAATAAAAAGGGCATTTTGGTTATTTGGTTAATAAAAGAATACAAAGGGAAAACAAAGCCAAAAATTTTCCATCTTCTTCAACCCTTGGCTGAATTTCATAAGGGACTCCATAACTAGGTTTTTTTACTTTCAAGCTTGATAGTAAGTGCATCCTAGCCCCATTTTTAATGTTCTTTACATTTTTGAAATTGTTATCAACCGATCTAGCCATTTCTACCATTTATTTGAGCTAAGGCTGATGTCTAAGGTTTGGCTCATGTGTGACATGCATGTATTTTGATGTTTTATGGTAGATTATGAAAGTTTGATGTGTGATAAACAACTTTTACTAAGTGGTTTTCGATGAAAACACCTAAAAATGACTTATTTATAAAAGTTGTAAAAATGGGTGGTAGAAATCTAATTTGATGAAAAAAGTGGGCTGATATGAGCATGTGTGTGGGTCGGCTAGGCTTGAGTAACAAAAAAATTGAATGCATTTCATTTTACGAGCCTAAAGACTAATTTGTAAATATGAAAAAGTTTAAGGACAAAACTAAAGTATGGTTTTTGGACTGATTTGGACAATATGCTAATTAAATAAGCTAAGTTTGCTATTATAGATCAAGAAAAATGAAGTCCGGACCTAGACTGGGGAAAGAACAAGGTTGTGGACTAAATCGAATTAGTTAGCCATATTTTGTACAGAGGTAAGTTCATATGTAAATAATGCAATATTATGACCATATTCTTAATGCATTAATATTGTATGAATTGTATAATTGATTCGATGAATACATTCGACAAGTTCTGAAAAAAGAGAGAAAATCCCGTTTGAACCTTAGGAATAGAATAGGATACGAGTGACATTTCACTAGGACCTCATTGGATATATGTGATTATGTGATCCAGGTGTTGGTCATGTACGTCCTACCGGTGGCTAGGTAGTCCGGCATGTGTTGCGGATATCTAACAGATTGTGTGAGCAACCCGTGTAGCTACGTCCTAACCATCATCTTGTGTGAGCAGACCCGTGATTAGCTCGAGAGCGAGCCTTTATGTGATATGAAATATAAGGTAGCTTTGGCTATATATATGTGGCACTTGTGTGCAAAGACCTTCTGTGTATCCGTTTAGTATTCCAAGTGTTCAAGGAGTATGTCAAAAACGAGAAAGAGTAAGTTAAGTCACGAGTTGGTATAGGTATGTACGAAAAACTCATAAGAATGAGCTTGTTAAGTGATGAGCTTTTGGTAAGATTAAAAATGATAAAGTTATGCTTATGATACTATGATGATAAGTATGTGATTTATGTTAAGTTAAATTGTATAATACTCATGCTAATGTTGTCTTATATTTTTTATTATTGCATGTGAACTTACTAAGATTTATGCTTACTCCCCCTTCCTTTCTATTTTCTTATAGTATCGCCAAGCTAGCTCGGAAGCTGAAGGACGTCGGAGCTCAATTCACACTATCAAATTAATCCTTTGGGTTTTCACGGTTTCACATTTTGAGTGTGGCACGTATAGGGGACTTGGTCTTTTTTTTTATGTGTCATATTAATTTGGCCAAGTTTGTTGGCTTATAATGATTTGATGATTCGTTTTGTATATGGCCATGAGATATGGCTTAAATTGATTATTGGGTTGTAAGCCTATTTATACATGTATGCATATGCCTATGCCTTTGAGATGTGGTTTGTGATTGCGTATATGATGGGTTATGTTATTAGTTATGAATGCTTGTTAATTTAATTGAGATGTGTTGCTACGATGATAACTAAGGTCTCAATGTGAAAAATATAAGTAAACTTATAATTCTTAATGTATGAGAATTTGTAGGCTTGGGCTTGACAAAGTGTAGCGTTTTGTGTATGTACTAGTTGATATGATTGTGTCATGATCATGACTTGTTTGGTTGTGTCTAAGTACTCAATTATGCCATGTTAAGTGCCTTTAAAGTTATGTATGTGTTTGAGTATATAAGGGTGGCAAATGGCTTGGAAAATAGCCTCAAAATTGTCCACACGGGTAGACACACGGCATGTGCCTAAGCCGTATGTGACACACGGTCTGCCCCATGGGCGTGATCCGGTCGTGTGTCACCTGCACCTTATTTTTGAGAAACAGAATGCCCAGTAGCAAATACACGGGCACGAGACACGATCGTGTGTCTCGGCCGTGTGAGAGACACGGCCATAGGTCATGAGCATGAGCCCAGGCAGTGTGAAGTCTACACCTTAATTGTGAAAATTAAATTTGCTACACGGCCTAGCACACGGGCGTGTGACTTGGCTGTGTGACCCTATTTTGTTGATGACATCATAAACAGAGAGTTACACAGGCTGAGAACACGGGCGTGTGACCCTCCAAAGCATGAAAATTTTTTAAGTGTTAGAAAGTTTTCTAAAGTTCTCGGTTTAGTCCCAAACCACTCCTAATGCATGTCTTGGGCCTCGTAGGCTCATTTAAGGGACGATATGAATGTTTTTGAGAAGTTTTAAATTTGAGTGGAAATTCATGTCTCGGTTTCGAATGTTTGTTTGAGTTTAAGTCTGATAATGCCTCGTACCCTGTTCTATGTCCTGAACGGAGTTCTATGTCTTATGCTAAGAGTGTTCATACTCCAATGGTTAGCTTTTCTGCTCTCTCTAAGGATGACAGAGATCAACTTACTGATCCTACTGAGTATAGAAGTCTTACCGATGCTTTAAAATATATAGTCTTGACTCGATCGGATATTGCCTATGCGGTAAACCGTATATGTCAGTTCATGAATGTGCCCACTTTTGTTCATCTGATCGCCTTGAAGAGAATTCTGCAGTAATTAAATGGTACACTTGATTATGGAATTATTTTTCGTCTATCCGATCAGCTTTCTTTAGTTGGATATGCGGACGCTAACTGGGGGCTGGATTTTGATGATCACCGCTCTACAACAGGATACTGTGTGTATTTTGGTCACACGCCTGTCTCCTGGTGTTCCAAAAAGCAGCCAATGGTTTTGCGATCTACGGTTGAGGCTGAATATCGACGTCTTGTTGAAGCTACTAGTGATGTTACTTGGCTTGTTTCGTTGCTTAAAGAATTGCGACTTCAAAGTATTGATCAACCAACTATCTGGTGTGACAATTCTTATGCAGTTGTCGTAGTTGCTAATCCTGTCTTACATTCCAAGTTCAACCATGCCAAGCTGGATTTGTTTTTTGTCTGAGAAAAGGTCGCCGATGGCTCTCTTAATGTTGGAGAAGTTCCTGCGTGTGATCAAGTCGCCGACATTCTAACCAAGCCATTTTGTGTCTCGCTTTTTACTAGATTTCAGAATTTTCTTCGGGTCTTACCTGTCAGGAAAATGGGTGAATGTTAAGAATATAGTAAACTCTATTAATTGAGTTAGCTAGCCTAGCTGTTAGTCTTCTGCTGTTAGTTTGTTACTCAATCAGTTAGGTTGTTAGCCATAGCAGTTACTATATTGTTCTACAAATACTAATCTCTATAATGCACATGAAAGGATAACAAATATAATACCAAAGAATTCTTTCAAATACTCAATACATATTTCTATACTCAGTAGTTCTTATTCATAGTTTACCGTAGTTGTTAACAGGACCTAGCCCTACGCTTTCTTACCAAAAAAAATATTACGACTAGAAAACAATCGTCAATTTATATTATTAGTTCATATGGATTTAGTCTTAATTTGGTTAATTGTAGTTTTTGTTCTTTAATCTTATACATATGGTAGTAGTTATATTCATTAAGTCAAATTCTATTATTAGTCTTGTACTATGTGTAAGTTATGGATTTAATCTATATTCTTCAATTTAATCATTTTCAATTTTTATAATTTTTTAATTTAGAAAAAAATTCATGACTCAAACGCTAGTTGTTAAATCCATTAACTAAAATTGCATGGCTTTTCTAATAGTATTTTGTGAAAATAGCAAACCGACGTGGCATTAAACATGTGATAATATGTTTGTCGCATTTAGAAATAGATTAAAGGTAACAAATTTAATGGCTACCATTTTTTCATGATTAAAATTTTAAATTTTAAAAAAGAATTATGAAGTAAAAAAGACCAAACTAGAATACTAGAACTAAATGCAAAACTTACAAATAGTATAGGAACTAATAACAAAATTTGAAATAAAATTAAAAACAATTAGGGTTTTCTTATGGAAATATTATTAGTGACTTGAGTTTTTAAGGATTTAACTCCACAAATAAGATTAAATGAATGACATTAAAAACATATTCTTTACATATTTATTGTAGTATATATTTTCAGTTTTCTATATCACGTCAAAATGTTATAATATTGGTGAAAAGAAAATTCAATATCAAAAAGGTAATTTTAAAAAATTCAATATTAAGTTTACTTGTGAAACAATTTAATCAATGACACAAATTTTTGTTTAATAATATTAAAATGTATAAAAAAAATTAAAATGAAGCTTTGGCTGTAGCATAAAGTTGAGGTTTTGGCTTTGCTTGATAAAGTGGAAAGAAAATTGCAAAGATAAAAAATTAAATGGGTAGAAAACTAGAAGGATGGAAAACATTATTTTTCTTTCCATATGTGTGCTTAGTAGGAGAGATAGAAAAATGGAAAGAAATAAAATAAAACATTTGAAAAATATATAATTTGAACTAACATATACATCTCTATCATTTTCTCTCCTCTCATCTTTCCAATTTGGAATGATTGGTTTTTATGCATTAAGATGGAAAATAGACATCCGTCCTATTTTCTTTTCTCTCACTTTTCTTATCAAACAAGTGCATTCAAGATTTATTTTCCTTCCACTTTTCTACTCCTTCTTCTCATCCCTCCACTTTTCCACCCAACCAAGCACACCTTTTACGCATATTAATGATATAGGTTCAAATCTCATCATTTGTAGTTTTTTTTATTTAAAATGTAACAAGACAAAAATACCTTAGTAAGAATATAACTTATTTCGAATATGTAATGGTAGTTTAATAATTTTTTGAACTAATTTAATATCTAGTTGACTCGTGACACCAACTCTATTAAGAGTTCAAATAATGTTGTAGTGATCTATCGTAATTCGGTATGGCAGATTAAACTAGTTTTTGCACTTTAGGAGTTTAAACACTAGCATTTTTTGTTAAGTTTTAATTACGCTTTCACTATTTTATTTAAATTCAATAAAATGTGTAATTTAAGTCTTTTATTGACCTTAAGGGCCGAATGAGGCCTAAAAGTGACCTAATATACTTTGTGAGTGTGCAGGAGACCATTACAAGGCATGTCAACTCAATATTGGCCGTTGTGTTCCAACACGGAGTGCTGGATGTCGCAACATTGGGAGTAGAATAGCAGAATTCCAAGATCCCCTTCAGTGCTGCGACATAGTCTGAGGATGTTGCGATGTTGCAACACATCCCTGAAGACACCCTAAAGATGAAGCATACTGCCCTTGATGTTGCGACACAAGACCTGGTGTGTCACGACATCACCTCTGTATGGGAAATAATTACGAGCCAATGGCATTTTGGTCCGCACAATCAAACATTAAGCACAAATACGACAGCTGACCTAAGGTTAAGGACGGCGGTCACTCTAAAGTTTATAAATAGGCTCATTTAACACATGTTAGAGACAGCTTTTCATAGTGTATAATTTTCTTCCTAGTTCTAGTCTTTAGTTTTTCTCTTCCTAAGCTTTAGGTTTATTTCAAGTTTTTGTTCTTTACTTTGTGGAAGAAATCAAATTTGTGAAACGTGATCAAACTCTGTGAGGATTCAGCATTCTATTCTAATACAAATTAGGCTTCTTCTAAACCTTATATTCTTGAATCATTATTCATGTTTACTCTTTATATCAAGTTTATACTGTTTAAAAGATCCATGAGTAACTAATCCTCCTGTGGAGGATTAGCTAGTGGAGGTATGATTAATTAATTGTTTTATATGGTTCTCTTAAGCAGATTAGCTATTCAGGAAAGGAAAAAATTAAACCTTAGGCTTGACAACCCTTGGAAGTTATTAAAGTGGGAATTAACCCAAAATTGGTATGGCCTATTCGTGAACACTTTAACCCTGAACCGGTTTGGACTATGAGGTCGAGAGATAAGTAGTTCTTGCCAACTCATTATTCTAGTGGAAAACTGAAAGATCCTGTTGAGATATTGACTAGTTTATTGAACAAGAAAACCTAAAGCGACAGTTGATTATGATTACTGAAGCAAGCTAATCACCTATGCTCAGATTTGATAAATTTACTATTTGATTTCTCATTATTTCTTTATTTCTTTTCTTTTTCTTTTTATTATTATTAAGAATCCTAAAAACCATCCTTTTTATTTGATCATAATATTATTCATCTAAAGTACTAATTAGATCTATTTATGCTTAGATTAGAATTAATTTAGTGCTCGCCTCCCTTGGGTACAATCCTTGGAGTACTCGTCTACTACATTGTAACTATATTACAACCTGACCCGTATACTTGCGGATACTACTTTTTCATATATTTTGTGCAGGATTTTTACTCTAAATGTTGGTACGTCCGAAAGCGGTCATATAGATAATGTCGAAATAATAATATAAAAAGAAAATGAGAGAGAAGACAAGATAAGATAAGAAAAAAGGATGGGCTGCAGGCAAACTAATTAGATACCACCAAGAAGTTCTTTCTATCATAACCCAAAAGCTTTATTTCAAACCCAAACCTAAGATATGGGAAAAGTTTTTTTTTTTAAATGAAAAGGCTAATCCCCATAACATCGCATATAATCTTATGTTTTATCAATGAATCAAACGATGATATATTATTAAAAATTTTAAAATTAAATTCACCTAAATTTATATTTATTGATATGAAAAAGAACTTAATTTATCAGTTGTTTCAATTCGATGTCCTAATTAATGTTCCAACATAGATTGGAACAATGCAGTTTGACAAATATATTACAAAAGGAAGATAAAACAAGTAGAGAAAAGAACACACGATATTTATTAGTGCGGTTTGAATTTACCAATCCTACTTTGTACAACCTTACTTAGTAAATGATTTTATTTAACAATGAGTCAGGAACCCTATTGGCTAAAACTCAATCTACCCTTACACAACAGATACTTATAGCCTAGACAAAGTGCCCTAATACATTCACTTACCCCAAATCCTCAACTCACAAATCACAATAACTCTCCAATAAAGTGCCTAAAATAAAAGTGTAAAAATATTCACACATTTAAGAGTGAATGGATAAGGATAAATTTGCTTTGAATCAATCAATCTTTTTTCGCTTTTTTCCTCCAAATAAAATCCACTAACAAAATAAAAAATAATTACAACTTCAATCCAAGAATTATTTGCTGATAGGAAACTAATCATTAATGACATTTTAACTATTTAAATTCATAGTCCTAAATGTTGTTCTAACTTGTTAAATCGTATAATTAAAATAATTTTTTAATTAAAACAATTAACATAATATGCATAAACAATCATTAAGGACAAAATAATTTCTCTCTTTTTTTACCGTAAACGATTTGTAATTCAATATTGTACTCCAATTCGAACATAAAATCCTTAATTATATATTATTATTTCGACTCATCCAAAAGGAAATGACCTATTCGTAAGTTTGTCACCTGAACCTTCATGAAGGCATATGATATCTGTTCAAGATTAGAAAAAGTAGAGAGATACAGTAAGTACATGGCATGTTAAATGTACTAGATTAAGTTTGGTTTTGTCGTGTTGGATGAGGACAAAATTGAACAATTTGTAATTTATGGAGGGGTTGGGTTCGATTTGACCGGACCTCCTCGTGGCCACATAAATGAAAGATGGCAGACATGGATGGATGGTTGGGACTGGAAGGATATTTGAGCTATCTTTTCTTTTTGTCAATAAATTCCATGGGACAATCGTCTCTTTATCCATGTGGCACTATTTGAGAGTCCCAACTCCAAATATAATTTGCTTATAAATAAATCAAAGAAAAAGATTGAAAATTTTGATTTCGATATTGAAAAGATAAGAATTAGTTGATAAAGAAAATTTAAAGTTGTTGCTTGTACTCCTCACGAAATATATATATATTAGAATAATTTTTATAATTTCCAATTGTATACATGTACTCTCATAGATTTATAATTTTATTTTTTAACGACTTTAAGAGACGTTTTAAAGTTTTCTTGGAGTCCTGAATATAATTTTGAAAATGTGTTGATTTTTCAACAATATCTCAAAAATATAATACATTTACTTAACAAATAATCATGACTTTTTGTTAAAATTTTTAAACATATAAACGGTTAAATTTAAATTGCTTACAATCAAATCACATTTATATAATAATAATTGTTTTCGTAAATATTCACAGATATGCTTTGCTCATAGATTCAGTTCTTGTGAGAGGTGATAGGTTCGTCATTGACACGTGTAGAGACTCGTGTTTTATTGCAAGTGAGTAATTTATATTATTCATGGGAATAGTGCACAAGTAGGTGTAGGATAGTGAATAAATATAAATATTAAATATAATACCTAAACAAATAATATGAACAAATATCTATATTTATGTAAAAATACCAGATCTGACAAACAATTAAATAAACAAGATCTTGAAAACTAGGAATTGAATAAGGGAATTAAGTGGTTTTATAGTTTCGCATTAAAAATTATCAACTACTAACGAATTTAGCAAAAACCAAGATGAGCTCAAAAACAGACTACAAACCCAAAAGACCAAAAGCTTTTTTACATTGTTGCAAAACAATCCAAACTCCCACACGTCGTCCGGTCCTAAGTCAAAGATTTACTAGAACACACAAATATAAAACCAAAAGGTGAGCTATAAATCCCAGTGTATAACCAACATCAATTATAGTTAACAAAACATAGTATGTAAATCAGAGTAAACACAGCGAACTTAATAGCAAATGTAAAACCAAAACGAAACAGTTTAGAGTATAACAGAGGTTGTCATCATGCTAATATAATAGAACAACACAAACCCACCAGAACAGGATAGAGCAGAACTAAACAGAACAGAACAAAGCAAAGTAGAACGAAACAAAGTAGAACTGAACAGTGCTACGCAGAGGATGTATGCTTATGCAGATGCGGTATTTTTTCAAAACCAATCAGAATGCAGAATTATCAGAAAACATCCTACCCAAATCCGCTACACATTAAAATAGAGTTCCCCCAGAACTCATCCAGCCAAATCACACCAACAGATAACTGTGGATAGTGCCACCAGAATTTTGCAGTTAAAACTGCCAGACCAGATACATGTGGTCAAACCACTAAATTGCAGCCAAGCTGTCAGAATAAAAATGTGGATAGACCACCAGATAATGCAGATAATCAAACTGCCAGAAACTTCCTCCTTTTACATCATCCCAAGTCCCATGCAATGTGTCATGGCATGCATATACAAAAGCAAAGTGATAAGGATGTAAGTCATACTATCGTACAGTAATAGAGTTAGTAGGCATGGGAGTCCATGCGTTATAAAGTAGATTTATCGAAACTTAATAAATAATATCAGATTTTCCAAGAAGTCACATGCATGGTTATAAATTAGAATCAGTGCCAATCAATTCAACATATTCGGATATCACATGTTCTTAAGCAACAGAGTCACGTAAAGGCGTACCAACAAACTTAATAGAATACAGATCGTACTTGGATAATTCACATACATTTGACAATAGCACATTAAGTTTTGATAGATCCTACTTATTTAGGTTCAAACATAGCAAACATATGTACAGTTGCAAGTTGTTCATTATCAGATCGTCAAAAATCAAGTTATATAGCCTAATTCAGATCGTACGAACCCTACAGCAAGCCTGAGTTCATTTCGATCGACACTTGTGACCCGAGGGAAAAGTTCCAACTATTGCTTCATGCGCCCGTGTGGTTTCACACGACCTGGAGAACTGGCCCGTGTGTCCCACACTCTCGTGTCACTTACCCGCGTGGTCCTAATTCACAAATAGTGAGTTACACGGCCTGAACACACACCCATGTAACTAGCACGTCTGAAACCTGCACAATTCATAACCACACACAGTCTGGGCACATGCTAGTGTGCCAGGCCCATGTGCCTTAAATTTTTGTGAACAATAAGTTACACGGCCTGGCACACGACCGTGTGACGTTGACAATCATGTTTTTCGACTACTAAAATTCAAAGAAGAAGGGGTTTTAGATAGCCACCTTATACAGATTCGATGTAGGAGCAACAATGATGAATTCTCGTCCCTAAACAATAAGCAATTGCCCAACAAATGATTAATTCGCAGTCAAATCGCTAAAAACTAACATTCCAGAATCGAAGTTACGTTGTAGAACTTTCAACACCAAAACTTTAAATCAACTTACCAATCAATGAATTGAACTAAAAAAAAAAAAGAGAAGTCAGACCTCGTACAGAATCATTTCGACATAACATAGCAAAAAGAAATGTAGTTTGAAGAGAAGAATCAAACGAAGAAAAATAAAGAAAGAATGGAGGAATGTTAGAAACAAAAATGGAAAGTAAAAGGAAAATAAAGCAATATCATCAACTCAAGATGATTTTGGGAATTTTACTAACCACCTGAAACTAACTACCACACAAAGAATTTCAAAATTAATTTATTCTCTATTGATTCCTACATATTTGAACACTAGACCAAAGAATGCACAAAAGCTTAACCATTAACCAGCAGGCTCATTCTTATCATCAATTGGCTAAATTTGACTTATAACACACATGTCTAAAGATAGGTATTTAATCAAAAGTAGCAAAAATTCTAGAGATAGGATTCGAACCTAGAACCTTACACATATAACCAGAACACTTACCCACTAAACCAGATCAAATCACTTGTCAAAAATTTCTAAAATCTAAACTCAAAATCAAGGGATGTCCACTCTTGGTTTCAAAATTAGATTTTTTCTAACCCGATTTTTGGGATGTTACATTCCTTAAGACAGATTCAGTCACTCCTATGGTACTTGGAGAAATGTTGCGGTAATAGTACCTCTACAGTGATCAATAAACAAACCTTGCCTTCTTCTATCACTAAAACGTTTAAAAATTTGGAGAGAAAAAGAAAAGAATTTTTTAGAGTAAAATAAATTTGTTGTTTGTCTCTAAATAATTTTGTAGCATTCTTTAGGCTTTTATATGCATTCAATATGGAGAAATTTTGGAAATTTCCATGAATAAAGATACAAATCTACATTAAAGGAGTCTTTAAACCAATTTAAATAAAATCAAATCAATTTGAAAGGAATAAAATCAAATCGAGATATTTGTCCTTTTAAAATAAATTCTATATAATATATACTGAGAAAAAAATACGTATTAGGCTAAGATATCCGTAAGCCTAGAAGGGCGACCGGTCTAGACATTTTGCATCACCCACGTCATGCGGGTGCGCTTCCAACCCCGGTGGATTAGATTCACACCCCCGACTTACACGTAAGGGAGAGTATTAGTTTAGTCATTCAATAACTACCAAGTTGGTTTACATATATATACAAGTTCCACACTTGATTCTCAATCAATGTGGGATTAATATTTTTCATTTTCCTCAACATAATTCACAAGTAGCTTACTTTGAGCATCAATTTCTCATTCATCACTCAACCATTTTGATCATATGATATTTTGTTGTAAAGGTCTTATGGGGTAGAACATAAAATCATAATTTTATTATTCAAAACTCCTCATTTAACTATCAAAAGTATGCCTTAAAGATTCCAAAAATCATTTTTTTTCCAACAGTAGGTGCATGGTAACTTGTTGAATAAGATTGAAGTTAATTGAAGTGTTGTTTATCTATTTATAAATAGACAATTTGGGAATTATTTTTATATGCTTATTTTATTGTTTAATGTTTTTCTCTAAATCTTTTTAAAGTTATTCATTGTTATTACTCTTCTGTCATTTCTTTCCAATTTCAATTGTGATCTCTATATAAAGGGTTAAAAAAGTTTGGCTATCAATTGGTAGGTTCTGGTTTACTTATTTTATTTATATTTTTTTACTATGATTTAAATTGCTTTGATTGTATTTCTAGAAAATTATAGCTTGAAGAAGGATGGTTTATATGCCCACAAAGAGTGTAAAGGCATTACTTATGACAATTTTAAGTACAAATTTAGTGTTCTGAAGGGGAAGCATTAGTTAAGTGAAACGAAGGTAAAAGAAACGGAAGGGCCTTAGTTATTTCTGTCTTTGTATGTGTTTGAAGTAGGTTTTCATTTACCTTTGCAGTTTGCACCCATTTTTTGTAGAAATCTTACATTCTTATGGAGTTGCCTTTGACCAGTTAATGAGGGATTCTTGGTGGATCTTAATTACTTATTTTCTACATTATTGTTTGAATAAATAAGAGACATTTGTAAATATTTTTAGGAAATTGTATATTATATCTCCTACTAATAAACTTCATCAAAAGGGTTTTGTAATGTTTGTAGCTCATAAAGGTTACAAATTGATCCTATATGATTTAAAGAATAACCTACATCTGGTGAAGGACAAGTATATAAAGATCGAACAGGTATGTGATGGTGATTTTCCTTTTTTGATTGTGCATTAATAAGTGATTAGTGTGCATCTTGTGCTATTTTGAAACTCGAGATGGCCAATTGGTACCCGAGGAATCTAACAAGGTTGGTGAGTAATGCAGGGAATCCACGGTAGCTCAAACAGCATGAAAGCATAACCTAGAAGGGGGTGTCACGATATCGAAGCATGAAAGTCGTTATACCCCTAAAACTGTTAAAAACAAGAAAGATTGATAATCAACAGTGGTATCACGATACCAACCATAGGGTATCACGATACTTAAAACTCTCAAAAAAAACCCCATTTTAAGACTATTGAGGATATCACAATATCGGGCCATAGGTACTGCGATATCACTGTCTAAGGGAGGCAAAAAATGATCGCAGGGGTAGTCCTTGTCCAACATGTCCCCCAACCAAAATTAAACGATCATAGGTAATTTGGTCACTATTTTTTAGTCTATAATCTGCTAAAAACAGCCCAAATTGACGTTAAATTCTGAATCATATGTCTTTTTAATCTATTCCCATCTAGCAATCAACTCGGGATCATTTTTTTGAGCTTCACAATCTGCTGTAAAAATGTTGGTTTAGCTTTTAATTCAGCTAAAATGGAACCATCATCAATCAACGTCAATTGGGTATTCAAAGCTCACAAAGTAAATAAGGATTCTCTACGCAAAGCATCAGCAACAATATTAACTTTACCCAGGTGATAATCAATTATCAGATCATAATCTTTTAGCAATTTGAACCATTTACGCTGCTGTAAATTTAATTCTTTTTATGACATCAAATACTTCAAGCTTTTGTAATATGTGAAAATGTGGCATTTTTCCTTGTATTAATAATGTCGCCAAATCTTTAAAGCGAACATAGTAGTTGCTTTTTATGACATCAAATACTTCAAGCTTTTGTGATATGTGAAAATGTGGCATTTTTCCTTGTATTAATAATGTTGCCAAATCTTTAAAGCGAACATAGTAGTTGCTAACTCTAAATTGTGCGTCGAGTAATTTTTCTCATGCGGTTTCAATTACCAAGAAGCATAAGCTACAACATTACCTTTCTGCATTAAAATGCAACCTAAACCATTAAGCGAAGCATCATTGTAAATCACAAACTCTTTGATGGACTCTAGTTGAATCAACATAGGAGCTTCAATTAACATCGTTTTCAACTGACCAAAACTCTATTGACATTTTTTGGACCAATCAAACTTTACATCTTTTTGGAATAGCTTTATCAACGGTGTAGCAATCATCAAAATTTGTTTAACAAATATCCGATAATACCCGGCCAAACCTAGAAAACTTCTGATCTCAGTAAATTTTTTGGTTATTTTTAGTCCAAAATAGCATATATTTTACTCGGATCAACATTGATGCTCTCAGCCGATACCACATGATCTAAAAATCTGACTTCTCGAAGCCAAAACTCAAATTTGCTAAATTTTGTGAATAATTATTTTTCGTGCAAATTCTGTAATATTATTCTCAAATGCTGAGCATGTTCGATTTCATCACAAGAATAAATCAAAACATCAATGGAAACAACCATAAATCTATTTAAATACGACTGAAATATTCTGTTCATCAAGTGCATTCATTAATCCAAAAGGCATAACTAAGAATTTATAATTTCAATGCCTAATCTTGAAAGTAATTTTTGACACATCTGAATCTTTAACTTGAAGCTGATAATATCCAGAACAGAAATCAATCTTTGAAAATATTATTTCAAATTTTAATTGATCAAACAAATTATCTATACATGGTAACAAATTTTTTTTTTATCATAACTTTGTTAAGCTGCCGATAATCAATACACAACTGCAATGATCTATCTTTTTCCTTAACAAACAGTACAGGTGCACCCCAAGGAGAAAAACTAGGCCGAACAAACCCTTTGTTTGTCAAATCCTGCAATTGTGCTTTCAAGTCTTTCAATGTCGCAGGTGTCATTTGGGTTATTGTTGATCGTTTGACTAAATCTGCACATTTCATACCTATACGTACTGACTATCACATGAGAAGTTGGCAGAGTTGTATGTTACTAAAATTATCAGACTTCACGGAGTGCCGTTATATATTATCTCCTATCGAAATCCACGATTTACATCTAGATTTTGGAGTAAATTGCAAGAAGCTTTAGGCACCAAATTGTAGTTCAGTGCTGCATTCCATCCCTAGACCGATGGTCAATCTAAGTGAGTGATTCAGGTACTTGAAGATATGCTCCTTTGTTGCATTTTAGAATTTGAAGGTAGCTGGGAAAATTTTCTTCCGTTGGTTGAGTTTGTGTATAATAATAGTTATCAGACGAGTAATAAAATGGCACCATATGAAGCCCTGTATGATTGAAAATGTAGAACTCCATTATACTGGACTGAATGGAGTGAAAAAAAAAACCTGTTTAGATTTGATCCCGGAAATTGAAGTAAAGGTTAAAGTGATACGAGACAGTTTAAAAACTACTTCTGATCATCAGAAATCATATGTCGATTTGAAAAGAAAGACATTGAATTTCAAATTGGTGATAGAGTGTTCTTAAAAATATTTCCTTAGAGAAAAGTTCTTTGTTTTGGCCGAAAAGGGAAACTTAATCTACGATTCATCAGGGCGTATAAGATCATCGAAAGAATTGGGCCAGTAGCTTACTGTCTATCTTTATCGTCTGAGTTAGAAAAAATATACAATGTATTTCATGTTTCGATGTTACAACGGTACAGATCTGATCCTTCGCATGTGATATCGCCTACCAAGATAGAAATTCAGCCTAATATGTTGTATAGTGAGGAACTAGTTAGAATTCTGGCTCAGAAAGTTAAAGAATTAAGAAATAAAAGTATAGCCTTAGTTAAAGTTCTCTGGCACCATCATAGGGTTGAGGAAGCTACTTGGGAACTGGAGAAGGTTATGAAAGTGCAATATCCGAACCTACTTTCTAGTAAGATTTTCGAGGATGAAAATTTCTTTAGGGAGAGAGTTGTAACAACCTGATTTCAGTGGTGTCAGAAACTATAGTTTTGGGACCACAATTTGGATGAATGAATAAATATTTTAATGTTTAATTAAGGTTATAGAGTTATATTAAAGTCGTATTAAATTTTCATTGAGAAATTTTAAGGTTTAAATGGTTAGTTTAAAAATAAAAAGGACTAAGTTGAATAAGATATAAAAATTAAGTTCTATTAGTTAAATATGTTTAATAGTGATGGAAAGGTAAGCTAGTGGACTTAGTGAATAAATAAATCTAGAGTTTTGGTCAACTTTGGTTCATGCATGGTAAGGCTTTTCAATTCCATTCTTATTAGTTTTTATGTTTTTGAACTCATTTTAGCTTAATCTACTTAGTTCGGATGCTAATTTACAAAACTATTAAAAGTTGAAGGACTTGCCATGTGTTTGTGATGTTAAGTGATATATATTTAAATTTGGTTGTTAAATAAACATGATTTGTTAAGTGGATTTTTAATGAAAATAAGGTTTAAAGGTTTAATTGCTTTGATAAATTTCATGTACATTGTTCGCAATAATGAAAAATGTAGATTAATTAAGCTTAGGGAAAAATTAATTATCATAGGTTTAGGTTAAAAAAATGGTTAAACTACAAGCTTAGGATTTGAGGACTAAATTAATTAAAGGTTAAAATACTATGGGTAATTTTGTAATTTTACATTATCATGAGTAAGAATTGGAATTATTGAATTTAGACTATTTGAAAATTTTAATTGAATGAAATTATTATTTAGATCAAGAAAAGAATTAACCGGACTTTAATCGAGGGAAATCGAAGGTTTTGGAGTAGTTCTCGACTTTGTTAATACAAGCGTGATAGTTTAGGTAAGTTCGTATGAATTATAATCTTATTAATTATAGTTTGATTTGATTATTTTTTACAATATGTTGAATATAAATTAGACTCGGATATATCACGATGTTTTGAACAATTGATCGTTAAGTAATCTTGTTTGAACCTTAAGAATTCTTAAGATAAAAATGACATGTCATTAGGGTTATACAGTTTCGGGTGATGGTCTTGAATGTCCTACCGATAGCTGAAGTCCTGCATTTATTGCGGATTCTCCACAGCTTGTGTGAGCAGCATTGTGTACCTAACATTTTGACCCACAGCTCGTGTGAGCAAGCCCATTTTACAGCTCATGTGAGCACTATTGAAAATTAAAGGTTATGATTACATGAAAAGGCACACTATGTATGAGCATTCTCAAGTATTTGATGAAATTCTAGATGGTTCAACGGGTAAGAAAAGGACGAAGGAAAGGCATGTATAAGAACCTATTAATGCTAATGTTCATTTGAAAAGGTAATATGGGTATGAATTTATGAAATGTAATGAATGGAAAGTTGTTATGTGATGAAAAAGAAAGGTATGGAATTTATTTCCTAGTATATGAGATGTTATGTTTTCATGATTTTTACTAACCATGTGAATTATTGTGCATAGGAAAGTTTAATGTTAAATAATGAAATGAGCATGGTTGTTTGGATTGTTAATTAATATTCGGTAAGTTGAAGTTTATCTTTTATGAAGTTACTAAGCATTAAATGCTTATGTGGTTGTTTTTTCTTTGTTTTGTAGATCATCGGAAGCTCAATCTGTTACAACTTTGTCAGAGTCCTATCACACTATCCCAAAATCACTTTTGACAGTTTTTTATTATTGTGAACTATGGTTATAAATGGCATGTATAGGGTTTAATGTCATTTATACTTTTGTTATGTTTTGGTTACTTTTGTAAATGGTTATATGCATATATGGTATAGTTGGTTTGTATATGTTAAAAGCTATCTGAATATGGTCATTTTGGCATGCTTAATTTGAATAGTGAATGGATTGACAATTGTTGTCTTTAGGTAGCTATTTTACCTATTTTTTGGGTTTGAGATGTAGCATTATAGCTTTGTTTTGATTGATTTGTTTTGGTATAAATGAGGTGCCTTTAAATGGCATATTGGTTAGGAAAATTAGGTTGATTGAATTGGTATGTTTATGAGTGTTTGAAATGTGTTTAGGTCCATTGAATGAATACACAAATGAAGTAGCTTGTTGGGCAAGTTTGGCCTTAAAATAGCTTGTTTTAGGAGCTAATTATGGAGCACACGGCCGTGTGACCCTTGTTTTCACAATTTTTCATGTTTTTCTCAAAATATTTTGATTTATTCAAATTGATCCCTGATTATTTTTAAATCATTTTTAAGGCCCTGAATGCTCGGTTTAAGGCCTAAATGAGTATTATTGCTATGATTAAATTGTGTAATTGTTATTTACTTTGTAAGTTGAATTATTATTTTGTATTGAAGTTAAATGTTCTACTTTGTACAGTAATGCTCCGTAACCCTAATTTGATGATGGAGACGAGTTAGAGGTGTTACACGAAACATTTCATGTTTTTGAATTTTTTTCTTCATCTTTTAGGGTTTAATTTTCTTCTCCTCAGCTCTAGGGTTTAATTCATCTTTGAATCTAGTTTTACTTAGTTTCCATAGTTATTAGTTAAGTTAGTATTATTGTAGCTAGTTTTTATTTACTTGTTTAGCACTTCAAACTCCTTATATTTTTCAGTTTAATCCTAGTTTCAATGCAATTTAGTTTCCTTTTAGTTTTAGCATCAAAAATTTGAATTTTTTTTCAATGTTCTTCTACATATTCTTGGCCATCATTGTTATTGTTTTCAAGTTTCATCAAGAAAAGCCCAAGCTTTTGTCATTTTCCTTGTGTTTTCATTTATTCTTATTCTGTGTGATTATCGTGTCTTTGTTTGTTTAAATCTTAGTATGGATAACTAAATCATAGGTGGTTGATGGAAATGTTGGGTTGTTGATTTTTGGGTTTAAGGACTAAATCGAATAGACTTCAAAACTTAGGATTGACGCCTCTAAAGGAAAGTTAAGATATTGAGACCGGGAGGAGATCTTATTGGGTACCAATTTGATAGTCCTGGGTTAGTTTGGTGAGGTTTAAAGATAAACCGAACTAATTTGTCTAAATTGGTAAAATTGAGGCCGAGAGGTAAATTTGAGCCAATTTAAGAGCAATAACGATTTAGATCCTTAATTCAAAGGTTAACCAACCACATGGAAATTAACCAACCATTGTCTGTTATCATATTTGTTAGTTTCATAATTTGCTTGATTTACAATTTAGTCCTTATTCATTTCTAGGTAATTAATTAGTGTAATTAACCTCTTGTATAGTTTGTCGTAATATAATTGCTTGGTGAGTAGTTAGCTAGACTCCTTTATTTGCAAGTCCATAGCTTAGAAATCGCTTAATCGCCAAATCCTTTGGGTTCAATCCTTGGAATACTCCGGTGTTTTATTAAACATTAAAAATATTACAACTAATTTGTCACACTTCCAGATACTGCTTTATTATTTGATTGTGTAAGTGTTGACTTCTCAACCCCGGTGTTCGCGCACTGGCGGCTGATGCGTTCATTAGGCTAGCAAACATGTCACCATTCTACAAGCCACCAACAATCATACCTTCCATCGAATAAAGCTTCAAGTAATTGTTAATAACTTCAAGTTTAAAGGTTTCAAAATCAAAACACCATTGCCCATCACTAAGTAGGAGTGTATCAATCCGGTTACTTCTACAATGACCTATAGTGCGATAGTAGAATTACTTTGTGTTCCTATCACCATTAACCACCTAATCAATCCTCAACTTTTGTTTCCACAAAAGTTACTCCATATCCGAAACAAACTCCAACTTCGATCTGAGTCTCGACTCCTACTCCCGTAAATTTCTAGTAGGTCGAATGTCTAGAGTATCTTGCAATCCTTTGAGTTGCGTGCTAATCCGCCTCTTTCGTGTCATTAAATTTCTTAAAACATATTTATTTCACTACTTGGTAGCCACTAATAATCTCTACTATGCTCCTTGTGTCGTCCCAATTCGATGTAACAATTAAGATTTAATAATTTTCCTATAATGTAAGGAAAAGGACCTAAGAGACACATGCCAATAAAAGAAATCTTAATGTTTTTTTTTCCTTTTTTTTTTTGTGAATTATAAGAGGAGCGCAAAGTTTTAACAGCAACGCGATTAGCGCGGCTTGAACTTAGACTATCATGCCAACACGCGGAGTTATTTTTTTCTTTTTATATTAATGCAGTTATATACACTAGTTAATTATAAAAATATATAATTTATTAATTTTAATTATAAAAGTTAAATATTAATATAAAGTAGACAATTTATTATTATTGTGGAATTGAAGTTAATAAAAAATTTGGAAGTCAAGAACGCTCCATTGAACAAATAATGGATGAATGCGTTGATAATCAATATTTTGGCTTGTAGTAAATTATGTACTGTGGGTCTATCATTGACACTCACGTATATCTATTTTTAAAAGCAAGTGGCATAGAGAGCTTACACTCCTGCAAATTTCTGGTGACTCTAACACCACTTGTCTCTTGTTTTATAACCAATTGTCTGCTTTTTTATGGTACCAAAACATGCATGTGAAGAAGATTTCCAAAGTATGGCAACTTATTGTCTTTGGGTTTTTTTAATTTTGATTTTTTATATCCATGTTTCCAATATTTGGACTTACCACTATAATTAAAATTAGAGATCAGATTAAACAAAATTATTAAAAAAATATAGATTTCCTTCTCAAAAATTAAAAAAAGAAAGGGATCGACATATCACATGAATGTAGTAATTTAAAAATAATAAAAAAACAAAGTAGGTAAATAAAAGTTTTGTTATCTAAAGTGGCTTATGAAGTTTTTTGGTTTTATAATTTTACGGTCTGAATTTAATTTTGTTTGGATCAAAATGGTATTTAGATAAAGTTTTTTTAATAATATGGGCTCTAAAATTTAAACTTTATTTAAATATCTAGAGAAAAAATCTGCTTCCACTCCTTAAAATCATTTATTGATTTAATAGGTGTTGGTAAAAAAATTAAGATTTAGATATTTTCAGCATTGAGTTTCATATTTTGAAAATTAGATGTGACTTAATTAGTTTGAATTACAGCTATTTTTTTACAATAAAAATATTATTTAGCTGAATTGAAATGATAGGAGAATAAAATCATAAAATCAAAATACACAATAGGGTAGTATATATGGTAATTGAATAGGAAAAAGCCACTGAATTATATAAAAATCCTGTTTTTTATTTTAAATAATTATTAGACTAGTTCGGTTTTTTTTTTTTTTGTAAAATTATGAGAAAGATTGAATCAAAATAACAAAAATGCTCCCAATTAGAAGCGTTTTCAGCTGATTTGTAGGAAAACGACATTTTGGCAGAAAAACGCTTCCAACTTTTCTCCAAACGACTATTTAATTATCCATTGAAACCAACGGCCCCCCCTCAAACTGCTATATTTTTTTTGTATAAACCCTCCCATTTCATTTTTTTTCAATTCAATCTCAACTATTTATCTCTTAACTTCCTTTTTTTTTTTCTAAAATTGTATTAAGGTTTTCGTAAATTATTTTTTTTATTTTAATTTATTTCGTATTTTTTGAAATTAGTAATGGCAAAATCTCTAATCCGTTTGGATGGTAAGCACATTTCGGTTGATCAATTACAAATGGTAAGATTTTTTTATTATATTTAATCTAATTTAATTTAAATATTTTCTTGTTATATTGGAATTTAATATTTTGTATGTTTTTTTTAATATATGGGTGGAAGATCAAATTTTGGAGACGTATATTCGTAATCTACCCACTCCTCCATCACCCTTAATTGAACCTTACTTGAAAGATGCTAGATTTTTGCATGTGGCCCTTATGGGTAGAGGGTGTAAACTGGACCCCACACTTGTAAGCGCGATGGTGGAAAGATGGAGACACGAGACACACACATTTCATCTTCCATGCAGCGAGTGTATTATCACACTAGAGGACGTGCAATTACAGCTCGAGTTACCTGTGGATGGTTCCATAGTGGCTAGGTCAGTTTACACAGCCAATTGGAGAGATGTATGCAAGCAACTTTTGGGGAGGGTTCCGGAAATGTTTTATGGAGCCCGAATAGATATGAATTGGTTAAAAAGAAATTCCAGTAGGTTCAGTGAGGATTCGAGTGAAGTCCAAAGAGAACAACACATTCAGGTGTACATCCTTATTATCATCAAGGGTCTCCTAATACCCGATAAGCCACGAAATCTTGTCCATCTAAGGAGGCTGCTAAAACTCGTCGACTTTAGAGAAGCGGATGAACTCAGTTGTGGGTCAGTCATGTTGGCGATGGAACCGCAAAAAATTAAAATCGGTGGTTGCTTGCTACTACTGCAATCATGGGTGTGGTACCGACTGTCATTTTTATGTCCTCGAGTGGACTACCCTTATACATTCCCACTCGTAACAAGGTAAAACTCATTAGATAATATATTTACCATAATAAAATTATTTAAATTTTAAATTATTGTGTTAACATATTATTTCAATAGGTGGAACAATAGGCTAAGTTACGTGGGACTACCGGAATAGCTTCGAGATATACAGCTTCTGTTAGACCAACAATCGAAAACAGATGTATATATTTTTTAAATTTGAATTATTTAATATTAATGTAGTTGATTTAAAAATTAATAATATATATAACTAAAATTTGTATTATTTTAATATAGTTTGAATGGACACCATACTCCGATCCGGCAATTCAAGAATGCATCTTGTCTGAATTCTTAGTGAATCCCAACATCTGGTACGTAAATGTGCCATTGGTAGTGTATGCTACGGTGGAGATACATGAGTCGGATAAAGTATTGTGGCAATTCAGGTTTAGGCAATCAATTCCGCTGATATCCCAAGACATTGAAGATCTGCATCATATCGATTTGTGAGAGAGAACAGATGAGCATTGGCCTACATTTCATACGCAATATATCAACATTTGGAATAATAAGTTTGAGTTTCTACCTACTCGCAAAGACATTATCGCTCCATAGTTGGCCTGGATCCGAAGTACATGCCAAGATTTAGGGTCCATGGCAAGTCATAACTGCTAGCATAAGAGACGAGGGGTAGGCAACCACATACGAGGAGGCCATGACGGGGGCCTAGGCATCCAAGGTCTGGCGCAACTGCCAAGGCAGGTCCATCATCTACACCTACGTAAGAACCAACACCGATGGTCACACTGCCCCCCAGTCAATATGACTTGACTTATTCTTGTGCTTATACTAACCCCGTCATTTTTACACAAGTACCATATTACACCATATTTTTCTGTTTCTACATCGATGCCAAGTTTTATTTTTGAACCTCCATTCTGACATATTACTCGTAAATTCCATCAACATTTTAGACAAAAACGATACCGCCGACAATGTGTAGGTCATCTATGTTTGGGGCACCGACTTGAAGTTTGATAATCATGTCATCGGTGTATGAAACACAATATAGTTATACGCCTACGCCGATGGTATAACAAACACCTCCAGGATCATTGTTCTACTAAGGTGGACCATCTTCGCAACAACCTATTCCTAGAACGGAGGATAAACGATTACAATCGATCACATTCAACTACGGACAAAGACAAAAAAGATTAGAGGTCAAGACCACAACTTGTACCGAAGGTTGAACCAAGAAGGAATTTGGCTCGCAATCATCGACCACCCTGATGTAGCACACATTCTAGCTGAGCATTGGATTGGTTAATTTTTTTTTTTTTTTACTTCTCATGTAAATTTTTAAATAAATATGGAATGTTTTTATTGTATTGATGTTAGATATGAAATGTTTTTAAATAAATATCGTTTTTGCATCAAAATTGGTTGCCATTTTCATTTCATATTATTAAATCAAGTCTGCATAGGAACAATGGAACAAATTTGTATATTTTATTGATTTGTATGGTATAATAAAAATGTGTGTTTACAAATTACAAAAAAAAAATTGATTATGAATGAAAAAATTAACAAATAGATTGCAGTTAAAAATTAATTGTAACAACCCATTTTTTAGTGAAATCGGAATAGTGGTTTCGGGACCACAACTCCGATTTGAAAATAAATTTTATTTTTATTTTATTATGTGGTCCATATTATGATAGACATATCGTATGAAAATTTTGATATGAAAATTTTATTGATTAAGTGTTTAATTACGAGAAGGACTAAATCACATAAAATGCAAAAGTTGAATTCTAGTAGCTATAAGGATTAAATAGCTATGGAATTCAAAACTAGAGGTCTTTATATGGTAATTATACCATTAAAGAAAAGTATGTATATTTTTTGTGACTCATCCATGGAAATTTAGAAAAAAGGTAAAGACTAAATTGGAATTTGAAAAATATTTAATTAATTAAAAGATGAAAAGAAAATATCATCTTATTTTCTCATCTTCTTCAACCTAAAATATATGGAAACCCTAGGAGAGAGAGAAGAAACTTTCATGGCTTAATTGGGTAAGTTTCCTTGTCCCGTTTTTAGTAATTTTGATATTTTTGAAACTGGGATAGCTTAATCTATCTATTTGAGGGATTAATTTGAAAAGTTACCAAGGTATGAAATTTGGGTCATGGATGAATATGCTGAAAATTAGAAATTTATGGTAGAAAATGAAAGCTTGTTGATGGAAAAACAACTTTTACAAAGTGATTTTTGATGAAAACATGATTTAGGGACTAAAATGTAAATTTATGAAATTGAAGAAAAATGCTGAATTTTTATGAATACATATGCTGCAAATTTTGTAATGGGATTTTAGTTAGGCTTGGAATAGGGAGTAAATTGCATAAGTTTTATTTTCCGAGCCTAGGGACGAAATTGAAATTTATGGAAAAGTTAAGGGCAAAATGGTAATTTTTCTAGAACGTAAATTGAGTCCAAATGAGTATAAAATATGACAAATTGATGATTAAAGCTATTTATATAAATCCAGATAACACAAATTCGAGGTTAGATCGAGGAAAAGAAAAGGTTTCGGATTAGTAGATTACTTACGCGAACAAGTGTCGAGGCAAGTTCGTGTAACTTAATCGAGTATGTAATTATGTTAATTGAATGTCGTGTTTGTATGTAATGTGACTTATATTGAAATGTATTACTTGAATGCTATAATGGAAAATTTAATACATGCTTGAAATGGTGAAAATTGGTTAAGCCCCGATTGAATATTGAATTCCGATGAATATATGTGCTTTCCCGAAATGGATGAGGTCTTGTATTTGTTGCGGACAGAATTTAGCTCAGACGAGTAATCCTATTGACCTCATTATAGAAAGAATTTAGCCCGGACGGGTAATCCTGATATAATACCTCTCGAGTATACGTTATGATTAGGGTTTAGCCTGGACTGGTAATCCTAATTGAGCTCTTTTGAGTATATGTTATATAAAGGATTTAAACTAGACTGGTAGTCCTGTTATACGATATGTGGCTCGAGAGTGTGTTCCTTGATTAAGTACCCTAATTGGTACCTTTAAATAAGAAATTGATGGATTAATGAATCATATACCCCGAGTGTACTACTTGAGCATCCATCGAAATTTCAATGATTCAACAGACATAAAACTCTTGACATGGCATGAGAATTATGAGATGAAATGATAATTTCTTGAAAGAGTATTGCATGATGAGCTTATATATCCTTACTTGATGTATATGTAAAGTTTGTGACTAACATGTTTGATTAGATGCATGTGTTTAGGCAATTTTGGCAAATGGATGGAAGACATGATATTGTATGCTTAAATTTAATAAACGGGATTGGTAAGTTTAGTTTCTATTATACGAACTTACTAAGCATGTAATGCTTACTCCGTTTTATTTTTCCTATTTTATAGTGCTCGGAAGCTCGCGAAGGTTGGAAGATCATTGGAGCATCGTCACACTATCTACTAGCTATTTTGGGTATTTATAGCACAATCATTTTGGTATAATGGCATGCATAGAACTTGACCATTAGTGACTTGGTAATAATGCTTGTAATCTAGCCATCGAAATGGCTAGTAATGGTTGTTTGGATATAAATGTAATGTCATGCTATGGTAGCTAAATATATGGATTGAACCAAGGTAAGATTGTAAGCATGTATGCATGTAATGGTATTCCATGATGAATGATGGAATTTGTTTAATTTGAATGCTAGGAATGGTTGGTATTAAATGTGTGTTTCAAGTACAGGTCATGGGTGTGATTTTGGGTGAGAAATGAAGCTAGAAATGACCTTTTTTTTCCACACGGGCAGACACACGGACGTGTGTCTGGACCGTATGTGACACACGGCCGAGTACATGGGCATGTGGTTAGGCCGTGTGTCCCTTGCACCTTGACTTTGAAAAATAGAATGCTCAGAATTAAGCACCCGGGCAGAGACACGGGCGTATGTCTTGGTCATGTGAAACTTGCACCTAATTTCGAATTGAATTAATTAACCAGATGACCTAGCACACGGGCGTATGGCATGACTGTGTGCTCAAGTCAGAGAGTTACATGGGGTCGGACACGGCCTGCAGCACGGGCATATCCCAGGGTCACACAGGCGTGTCCTTCGGACCACACAGCGTGTGAGCCTTTTAACTTAGAAAATTTTTGTAATTTCACGAAAAATTCTTAGAGTTCCAGATTAAGTTTTGACTTGATTCTAATGCTTGTATTGGGCCTCGCGAGTCCAATTAAGGGACGTTTTGAATGATCTCGGTTAATGAGTAGTAATTTACATAAATTATTTGTAGGATGTTCTGAAAGTTTCGGTAATGCTCTAAAACCCTATTCCGACGACGGATACAGGTTAGGGGTGTTACATTAATAAATCTATTAATGAGGTATTGTCCTTATATCATCCCCTCAATGTGGATATGACGACATTGTATGCCCTAGGTTCTTACACACCCGCATAACCTCGGCTGGTTTGTCTTCTCCTGAATATTCATTTTGTCGTGTATCTGAGTTGATGTCGGTCGACCTTTTGGTTTACAATGCAATGATCTATCGGGCAACAACTTGAATGGAGTGCTCGATACCGGCGACCACATACGTTCATCTGGGACCAGTGGGAATACGTTTCTTCACATATTATACAAGTGCTCTAGTTTGTACACTTCGTCTACAAAGCTTATGTGATCCAAACGTTGATTGTCACATGCTGCAATTGCATGAGTGCATGGAAAACTAAGTGCGTCAAATCTCCCATAGTCACAAGTTCATTGTCTTAGGTGTACACGGTACGCTCCCCCGACAATACTTTGGTCTGGTTTGTCGAACACCGTAACTCGAAACACTAGGTTTTCACGCGAGTGAAACATTGGATACATACAGTTCGCTCGTGTTGTAGCTTTGTTAATTTCTTTCAGTATGTCCTCACTCCAAACGTGGCTGCCCTTCATCTATCCAACATATTTTTCCACTCACTTTGGAAAATGTTCAGCCAAACGAAAATATGTTTCTTTGACAACCGAGTTTATCTGCAAATGAAACATTTCCTTTAATACGGAATTGATGCATTCCACTAGGTTTGTCATCATGTGCCCATATCGTAGACCCCCATCATACGATTGTGTCCACTAATTGAAGGGTATGTTAGAAAGGTATCCTGCCCCGGAATTGTTAATTGCCCGTAAGTTTTCCAGCATTTCATGGAAACAGTGTTTGACGAGCTCGTACACTATGGAGAAAAGTGAATAGTTTATCCATAATATCCAACATCTGCTGACTGGTTAAATATCAAACAATTGAAACAGTGGTGAATACATACCCGTGTTGATCACTTGTACGTGTTGAGCTGCAAAATTGTGTTGTCCGTGGTTGTTCGTCGCAACATGTCTTAGACAATACCTATGGTGTGTGCGGTCTCAAAGGCTTCCTTGTCGTTCAATTGCGGCCACTATTCCAAGTCCCCTATTGGAGATGATGCATATATCGAGTTGGGGGGAAACATGCCTCCTCAACCTAGATAAGAAGAAATCTTAATAACCTGCTGACTCTCCGATGTTATTGCAAAAGTAATCGACAAGATGCATTTTTAGTGCACTGCCAGAAAAAATACTTTCAGTACGTCCGAGCTTTAGTGCTTTTTCTGATAGTACACTAAAAACGCATCTTACGTGGAGCATTTTTCTTCTAGCACTTTAAACTCAACACTTTTTCCTACTTACCCATCAGATATCCTGAGATTCTTACGATATATTTTCTAAAGCTATCTCAAAGTTGGAAAATAATGCACTGAAAAATCTAATCGACCTCAACCTCACATGAAAAAAATGATCAAAACCCAATTGTATTAAAAAAATTTGAAAATAAATTACAAACTAAGATTTAATCAAATCGAGTAGTTCAAGTTTTGATTATAAATCGAATTAAATTTTACAATTCTAATAATCCAAACATACAATTGGTATAAATACAATGCTTCTAAATATCAAATTAAATAATTATTAACTTTATATCTCAAAAAATTATAAAAAAATTAAAGAATATATAAAAACTTTAAAAAAACTCAAAACCCTTCACAACCCTAAATCTTAAAATCTTCAAAATTATAATTCTATTTAAAAAAACTTAAACCCTAAAAAAATCAAAAGAAAAATACTTCTAACTGAAAACATTTTCTTGCACATCAATTAAAAATACTTTTAACTGAAAGTGTTTTTGTTATTTCGACCAAATCTTAATATTAAAAAAAAAAAAACAACCTAAACTAATAAATATTTAATAAAAAGGGGATTTTAAAAAAATTCATTAAAAAAAAGCTAATATAATGGAAAATACCTAAATTATAAAAAAAAGACATGGAAAGGACCCCACAAAAAGTGGTGGCCACGAAGAGAACACGTGGAGCACAGAGGAATCGTTTTCAACTGTGGCGAGTCTTAACACGCCATCTGGGTTACGTTTTTCCATTTTACAACAAGTAATAATCATCATCAGCACGGTTGAGCGCCACATTTAAAAATCGCCACGTGGCTGGATAAGGCAGCGAGTGAGCACACGATTTCAATTTCATTACTGCTAATAAATGAATAAAGTAATTTACACGTTTTATAATCAATAATTTAATTAAATTTTCATGATTGAATTTCAGGGAGTAAAAGTTTTGCATATTTTTAACGTTAATCCATATTAGCTGCTCTAATTAACAACAATTCAAGCGTTAAAATTTTACTTTTTAATTTTAGACCACATATTTAACAATTTATGTGCCAAGAAAATACTGATTTTAAAATATATTTAGAAAAATAACCTTTTTTCTATATTTAAAAACTTAAGTTAATTTTGAAGAGAAATAAAAAATGCGCTTTCACTTTTTTTACATATTAGTTCTTTTGAAAGATGATTTAATGTTAGTGATATTTTTCTAAATATATTGGTATTTTTTATTTCATATTATTTTAATTTTTTTATTTTTAATTAATAAATATATTGTTTTCAATTTTTTTTTAATTCATCTTTTTAATTAATAATTCTTTTATTTATAGAATCAAATAATTATTGTCAAATATCATTCTTTGTAATAAATATATTTTTTATATGTGTAATATTTATTTTGCAATCCATATAATAAGTGTAGTAAATTTTAGTATTATATATTTTTGTATGTGCATTTGAGATATTTCACATATAAAGATAATGATATTTGAAAATAATTAATTGAAATATTTCACATATAAAAATATTTGAAATATCATACCTACAATGTAGATAAAAAATAATGATATTTGAAATAATTATTTAATTTTATAATATTAGAAATCACATACTCACAATATAAGTGGAGAAAATAAATATTTGACATATAAATATTATATATAAAGAAAATTATATCTAAAAAATTAGTTAATATTTTTAAAAAATAAAATATATTTAACATAATGATAAATATCAAATTTATCAAAAATATTTTTATTATATGATTTGTAATAATTATTTGATTTTATAAATAAAATATTTATTAAATAATAAAATATTTAACATAATGATAAATATCAAATTTATCAAAAATATTTTTATTATATAATTTGTAATAATTATTTGATTTTATAAATAATATATTTATTAATTTACAAAAGTTTGAAACAACATGAAAGAATATGGAAATTTAAGATAAAATCACTATTATTTAACAATCTACAAGAGGAGTTAGTATGTTAAAAATAGTAGTTAAAAATAAAAATAAAGCTTGATACAATATGAAATAAAAATAGGAGGGGAATCAAACCCGAGACTCAAGAATAAAACCACTAATATTTAACCATCTGACTAAAAGAACTGATGTATATTGTAGGATATGTTTTCTATTTCTCCCAAAAGTCGAACTATTAACCTAAATATTTTTTAAAATCAGCTTTTTTTTTCAATTTTGACCCTATTTTTTTATTTTTTTTGTATTATATAAAATTTACTTATTTAGAAAATTATTTTAATTTTCAAAGGAAGAAAATAAGGTTTTAAAAGATAATATATATTAATGTTTCAAGTGATAAATTGTTTCTTTTTAAAAGCTAAAAAATTAAATTATTTAATGGGTGGAATTCATTATCCCTTAATGTTAACTCCATTAATAGGATAAAGCATGAAAAATAAAATAATTAGGAGGCACAAAAACTGCGTATATGTATCTAGAGAAAGGATTGTATGAAGCGGTGGTGACGCTCACGTCATTCGTATCTTTTCCAATAGTTTTATGCCACATCAAGATTTTATCCCGAATTTCAAGATTTTATCACGAAAAAAATTAAATCCAAATTAAAATACTGAAATTCAGGATAAAATCGCAAAATTCGGGATAAGAATCTTGATGTGGATAAAACTATTAGAAAGGATCTGAGATGACGACGTGCACACTGTTTCATCTACAACTTTATCTATGTATCTATTACCAAATATATACTAGAATTATTACGTATCAAATTTGTCCGCTGTCGTCTCTCACTGTCTCAGCAATTATCCTCTTTCTTTTCACTTTTTCCTTCTCACTTGCAGCAAGCAAATAAGAAAACAAAATTTCTTCAAAAAACCCGAAGTTTCCTCTCAGAAGAGAAAAATAAAAGCGAAGCTTTGGGTTTTTTAATGCATGATCTGTTTTCATTGATTAATCAAAAATATATACTTGTTTCTATTTCCGGGTTTTAAGGGAAATTCTACCATTGTTGCCAACTCAATTGACTTTTAATATCGTCAAGAGTGAAAGGGTCAGAGAATTATAATCCTTTCTTTGAATTGTTCATTGTTGGGAATAAGCTGAAAACCTAACTGGGAATTAGAATTTGAGTGTTTGCTTGTTAGTTGAAGAGATGACGCTAGAGTCTTTACCCGGGAGTTCAGGGTATCTGGATTTGTTTCCAGAGAGACGAATGTCATATTTCAGTAATCCTTATGTTTTAGGACTTACTGTAATTGCTGGAATTGGTGGCTTGCTCTTTGGCTATGACACAGGTATTAAATCCCCTTCAACCCTTATTTCTAACCTTTGTTTTTTTTGCTCATCATGAGATTTATTGTTTAGTCTGGTTCATCTGATGACAAAGATTTGTATATTTCTATAAATGAAACCAAGTTTTGTTTGAATGTCCGGTTCATCTAATGACAAAGATTTTTTTGTTTCATTTGATTAAACTAAGTTTTGTTTGATTGTCTGGATTGTAGCAGCAGAATTGAACTGATCTTAGACATTGAAGGTTTTGTGAACCAGGAAAAGAAAAAAGGCTGAGTAAACACATTTTTGGTCTTAAATCTGGTGTCAAAGAAAGAAACACTCTTCGTCTAACATGATTACATGATTTATTTTCTTTTAATTCCTCAATTCAATTGAGCTTTTGTAACTAAAAAACCCTTAAAACTGTTAATCTAGCTCATTGCTTCTGCATTATGTTATCTGGACTTCTTTAAGCAGCATCAGATATTCAACTGAACAAAACAGGAACAGATGATTCTCTTCATTTCTTCTTCTATTTAATTTCTCTGGGAACATGTTCTCATTTGGAAATGATGATGATTGCAGGTGTAATATCAGGGGCCCTTCTTTACATAAAAGATGACTTTGAGATCGTCAGGCAGAGTAGTTTCCTGCAGGTATTATGAACTTGTAAAGGTGTTCTGAAATACTAAACTTACTTCAGTCATAAAAGAGCATGAAAAAGAAAGAAACCAAAGAAATTTTTATTTTTTCCTTTTTGTGTATGATTGATTGAGTGGGGGAGGAAGAAATGGTGTTAATCATGAGGACTTTGTTAGCAGATCCCCACAGGCAACTTCTTGTTGGATCTTGTGTATTGTGATAAGGCAACTCTTCATGTTTTCCCGAAGCACTTGTGTTCGACACATGCTCGGACATGGTATGGGGATAGGATCCTCTGAGTACATGGAACTTTTGGAAAAAAACTGCACATACCTGTTTCAGGCACATACCCATATCCAAAACTTATCCTCGAGTCTGAGTAAAATAGCTTGTGTGTGCTTGCAGCTGCTAGCTTTCAGTTGACTGGATAGGCAATTCTAATCCTGTAAAAAAAGAGCCAAATCTTGTGTTTGCAAAAGGTGCACAAGGGGAGCAATTAGGGGGTTGGGAGGGGCCCCATGTCCCCTAAACATGATAGCTTGTGTGTACATGCAGTTGCTAGGTTTTAGTTGATTGGGATAGGCGATTCTAATCCCTCTTAAAAGAAAAGGCAAATTTTGTGTTTGCAAAAGGTGCAGAAGGGGAGCAATTGGGTAATTTGGAGGGCTTATAGTTCCACTGGCCTTTAAACTCGGTATCTTGTATAACTCCTAATGTTAGTTAACATGCAAATATGTTGTTAATTTCCTAATCTTTCCATGTTTGGAAACATCCTGACTCTTTTAGTTGGCAGGAAACTATTGTCAGCATGGCTTTGGTTGGTGCAATGATTGGAGCTGCATCCGGGGGTTGGATTAACGATGTTTATGGACGTAAGAAGGCTACTCTTCTTGCAGATGTTGTCTTTACCGCTGGAGCAATTGTCATGGCCACTGCACCCGATCCATATGTGCTGATATTGGGACGCCTTTTAGTTGGCCTAGGTGTGGGTACTGCCTCCGTGACTGCTCCCGTATATATTGCTGAAGCATCACCTTCGGAAGTAAGGGGTGGGCTAGTTAGCACAAATGTGCTTATGATAACTGGTGGACAGTTTCTTTCCTACCTTGTAAATCTTGCTTTTACACAGGTCAGCTTGTCTTCCTACTTCATTTGGTTTCATCTGCTTGAGCCAATATACACACACATTATGTGATGACAATTATGTTATCTGTAAAATATTACTATATTTTGCATTTATGAAAAAATTGCTATTTTAAGAAAAGTAGGATTTCCCCATTTTCCTTTAAAAAAATGTTTTTCTATCAGAACTGAAAATAAATTCTCCAATTATCTTGCTCAAATGCATTTGTTTGCTTTAGAAGTTCAATATTCACAAGGCTGGTGGTGAATGAAGCTAATAAATGGTTGGATTAACAAGCTTTAGCTGGCATCCGTAGATGTTGAACTTACTAGGATGGTTCAAATGGTATAGAGTGTTGAATGTGCTTGTTAAATTACTGGTTAATAAATCAATGATGATAACTTTTTCATAATTTTAGAATCTCTTTTTGTGGTTGTTAACGAGTTGAACAAATACTTGATTAGGTAGCCCTCAAATTGTGCTCTAAGTAGTACCAGTTCTCTGAGGTAATTGTTGTTTATTTTCTTGGAAAAGTAGAGTAATATTGTTCTATTTATGCACGTTCATTATTCTGCCAGAGTGAAAGGGTTTTCAGTTTTGCAGTTTTGGAGACACCGTATCCCAGATATTAATACAGGGTTTGCATTTTATTGGTCTTGAACGGAAACATCACTGATGGAACTCACTCGTTCTTTCCTGCTAGTTGGGTTATGCATGCGCAACCATTTTTTTCAGCATGTTGAATTTTACCTTGTAAACTAAATTTTTCCATGGCACGTGATTCTTAACTATGATGCAATGTAGATTAAATGTGTTCCATGTTCCCGTAAAATGTGTGATAATGAAACAATAACCAGAACTTAGAAAGTGTGTTCAGAAGCTTTGTTACCCTCTTTCTGAAGCCATTTCTTTTTTGGGCTAATTGTCCACTCAGAGCTAAGGCCTTCTAGTTTGATCTCAAAATATAGATCCAATTTCGAGGCTATGGGGACTAAGCTTATTGCATTTTCTGCAAGTAGAGACCCGTGGTTTTGTAAAACAAATCGAAGCATCTTAAGAGAAATAAACATTTGATTCTGTTAGCATAACTAGTTGAAATCATATCCATTTAAATCTGGATATACCAGTTTTGAGGTCTTAATGTTCTTAGAGATGAGAGAAGCATATGAATGTGTGAAGGATTGGTCCAAATGTTACCGGGCATTTATGCATCATAGGACTTCATGCTCTCCAAAATGTTTTCAAGTACCACTACTTGCTGTCTAAAACATTGTTGCGCAAACAGGTTCAAGGAACTTGGAGATGGATGCTTGGAGTTTCAGCTGTGCCAGCTGTCATTCAGTTCCTCCTTATGCTATGTTTGCCCGAGTCTCCACGATGGCTTTTCATGAAGGTACGTGTAGTACTTCGGGGTAATATCTTTGTTGATTCTGTATACTCCTTTAATGAACCATCTCATCATATTGTACAGAATGAGAAAGATAAAGCCATAGCTGTGCTTTCTAAAATTTATGACATTGCTCGGTTAGAAGATGAAGTGGATCACCTTTCTGCTGCACTAGAAGAAGAACAGCAGAGAAAGAATACTGTCAGATATTTGGATGTTTTTAGAACAAAAGAAATTAGACTTGCTTTTCTGGCTGGGGCAGGACTGCAGGTAAGAAAACTATCATTGACATTCTTTTAGATTGTGTTGCCTATTGGAATTAAGTTTTTCTTCTATATTATGTTCTAGAAAATCAACTGGTAAATTGTGTCATTGCTTGAGATACCACTTTGTCTAATTCCAAGTGCGCTTAACATGACTCATGGCCCTTTATGTCTTGTATTTGTAGGCTTTTCAGCAGTTCACTGGCATCAATACAGTTATGTACTATAGCCCAACAATTGTCCAGATGGCTGGCTTCAATTCCAATCAGCTAGCACTTCTGCTGTCTCTCATTGTCGCTGCCATGAATGCAGGAGGAACTGTTGTCGGCATTTACCTTATCGATCATTTCGGAAGGAAAAAGCTGGCTCTTTCAAGCTTATTCGGTGTCATCGTGTCCCTTGTCATCCTTGCTGGGGCTTTCTTTGCTGAAACACCTGGTTCTTCTAATGGAATTTATGGATGGCTGGCAGTCATTGGATTAGCCCTCTACATTGCATTCTTCGCACCTGGAATGGGGCCTGTTCCATGGACTGTGAACTCAGAGATATACCCTGAGCAATACCGAGGGATCTGTGGGGGCATGTCGGCTACTGTGAATTGGATTTCAAATTTGATTGTGGCCCAGACTTTTCTTACAATTGCTGAAGCAGTGGGAACTGGTGTTACTTTCTTGATTCTCGCTGGCATAGCTTTGCTTGCAGTGGTTTTTGTGATTGTGTATGTGCCGGAGACCAAGGGGTTGACATTCGTTGAAGTGGAACGAATTTGGAAAGAAAGGGCTTGGGGAAGCAGTTATAACACTGAAAGCCTTCTCGAGCATGGAAACGAGTCCACCTAGTCACTATCGAAATCAACCCGGCATGCGTTTCTACAAAGTCGGTATCTTGTCCCGGAGGCAGTTGAAGGTGTGAGCTTCATCTTTCTACACTTAAATGTTGAAAGGTGAGGCATCTTAAAACATTTAGATTGTTTACTGCATTTTGGTCTTGCATATTTCAAAGTTGAGAAGGAACTTGGTGGTGATGATAGATAATCTTGTATATATAAGTTGTATTATCGCCAACGGCACGGGGCATCTTTTAAGTAGGCCCGAAGTCGAGGCATGATCCTTGTATATGTTCTTTAGCTCATGTTTTCAAAGCCTTGTTGGAAGCAAAAATGGCAGCATTGGAATCATGATGGATTGTTTTTATTGTAGTGGACGCCCCGAAACAGCATCTAATTGGCCTTTTAAAAAAGAAGAAAAACACAGCCCCTTTAGAATGCATGAAACCAAAGAGTGGATAATTAGGGTTAAGATTGACCCCCCTCCCGTTTTTTTATCGTATTAGAAGTATAATTTGCCTCTATTCTGTATTAGTAACATATCAATGCCAATTGATTTAATATTTAATATTTAAATATGAATTTAAATTATCTTTTAAATATCTAAGTTCAATAAATATTATAAAAATATTATTTAAAATAAAGTAAAATAGATAATAGATTTAGTTGTCCAAATTTGAATACGTATACATAAATTCGGTATCTAAAAGTAAAGCAAAGCATATTTATATAATGGATAGTTGAGGGTTAATAATTGCATTTATTTCGAATTCGTTACCAATAATAATTTGAATATTTAAATTTGAATATTATTTATATTTATAATATTCAAATTAAAAAAATAGGCAGGCAAAATATCCGAATTCACGCTGCATATCGTGATTCCTAAATATTATATATATATATAAACAATATATATAAACAATATATTTTTCATAGTTAATACTTGTTACACTACTTGTGGAAAACCATAATTTGATAATTATAGTTCAAATACTTATGTCTTGAATTTTTATTTCACTATTTCATAAATGGAATTGTTATACATTAGTGTTCATCAGCCCGAATCCCAGATAGGATTTGAGTCGCCTTCCCTCGATCCGGATGGGTCCCACCAGATACTTGAGTATAAGATAAACCGTGAGAGGACAACGAGGGGAGCTTGTTGACCGAGCTCGCAAGGAGAGCTCACATGAACCAAAAGAAAGTTGTAGTCTCAGTTCGCATATACCCAAGGAGATTGCAAAAGGGAGACCACATGATCTGGCAGGTAATCCAGAGTGAAATGCCTGTCCAGCATGTCTGAGTTCCACTCAGAACGTCAGTCTTAGGAATAGTCGGGTCAAGTCATGAACAGTAAGGTCATGTCATTAATAGTAATAGTATGTATAAATACTCGAATGTTCTCATTAATAAGATATGAGAGAAATTACTCAGAATTGGTGCGGTGAGCATGGATGAACTTCCGATCATTAGATTTTTTCAGTTTGATTTTCTTTTATTTAGTTTCAAAATAGAAATGGTTCACCTAAATGAGATTTCCCCTTCAACCTTCCATCAAGACAGGCTGGAGCATCATGTTCTGGCAATCAGCATAATAAAGCAAATTTGTTTGCCAGATGGTTTACCGATAGACAGGAGAACTTCAGCAATGCAGTTTATCAAGGAGTTTCTAGTCCTCTAGACCTGAATGTTTCCGTCAATCAAGGGTTGTCGTTTTCTCGTAGCCAAGAGGCACCCCCACAGTAGTTCTTTGCTTTTTAGGAGCAAATGAGGTTCATGAGGAGCAAATGACCACTCAAGAGGCACGGTTCGAGCAACAACAAGCTTTTCAGGAAGAGCTACTGAAGCAAAACAATGAGTTGAAAAGGAAGATGCATTCTAACAACTTTGGCTTTCAAGATAACGTGAATATGCAGGACGAGGTCCCAGGAATGCAGGTGAAAGAGTGGTAGAATGAGACGGACGAGTTACGGAAGGATGTAAGGGCATTGTATCCTGAATATCAAGACATGTATGTTCTAACAGTCCATTGGCCTCCGAAATTGCAACAATGAACTTGTCGTGTGACATTAAGGTCCCAAAAGATATGTTTGAGGGAAAGGGGGACCTACGAGCCCATTTGATGCAATACAACGACTACATAAATGTATGGAGGGCATCAGATGTAGTAAAATGCAAGGCCTTTTTCACGACGCTTAAGGAAAGTGCCAAGGACTGGTATTTGTCCCTTCTTCAAGGTTCAGTTTAAAGTTTCTCGCAATTGGGATAGATGTTTTTAGGAAGATTTACGGCTGATAGAGCAATCATGAGTACACCTTTGGGGCTGGTATTGGTAAAGCAAGGAGATGGTGAGTCCCTTCAAGATTATGTGAAGACCTTCCATGTAACGACCCTCAATATGAAGAATTTAGAGAACCAATGGGTCATTGATGCCTTTATAATAGGAGTACAAAATGATCATGTACAATACTCCTTTACAGATAATAGACCGTAAAGTTTGGCTGACTTGTACGAACAAGCCCACAAGTTCACAGAAGTGGAAAAAATTAAAAGGGTATCCCGTGGCACCTTTCAGAGGAAGGATAGGCAGTCCAGGAACAAGGAAGGACCTTGTAGTAGACAGGGCCCTCCTGGCCAATCGTTGCAAGTAAGAAATGATAGGCCGCAGATAAGTCAAGCTCAAGGTAATTTTCCTAGGGCCCTCAGGGATCTCAACCAGAGCACACTAGGAGGTATGTTCCCCATAGAAGATTTGACGCTAATACCCCATTGAATGCCACCCGTACCTACATTCTCAGCCAAGTCAAAAGCCTTGGCACCTTATCCAAGCAGTCCCTAATAAGGAGTACTGCCAGAAGGTTGAATTCAAATGATAAATGTGTCTTCCACGATGACATAGGATATAAAACCGAGGATTGTTTCACTCTGAAGAATGTTATAGAGGAGGCAGTGCGAAATGGCGAGCTCGCAAAGTTTGTGAATCAAAGTGGTTCTCAACAAGGTCAAGGCTTGTGTAGTGATCCTAAGGGTAAGCAGAAAGTTAAAGGTACCATCCATGTGATTGTGGGTACGGATGAACAATGGGTAGGTTCCAATGCAAAGATGAAGGCACAAATGAGATGCGTGATGTCAGTCCACGCTCTCAAGAAGTCACGTCAATAGGAAAGGTAGAATGTTGAGTTTGGCAATGATTATGAGGAATTGGTCTGCAACGAGAAGGTAATAATCTGATGGTTGTCTCGACAACAATAGCATGTTTTGAGGTTAAGAAGATACTAGT
Source organism: Gossypium anomalum (assembly GCA_025698475.1). Taxonomy (NCBI): domain Eukaryota; kingdom Viridiplantae; phylum Streptophyta; class Magnoliopsida; order Malvales; family Malvaceae; genus Gossypium; species Gossypium anomalum. The sequence goes on from CM046965.1 coordinate 67,642,886, forward strand.
GGATAGTGGAAGTACGGTTGAAGTGTCATCTTGGGATGCATACCAGAATATGGGGTTGAAGGAATAGACATTGTCAAGGGCTAGTCCATTGTATGGTTTTGCGGACCATCCCGTTGAGGTGAAGCGGTCGATCACTTTACCAATCACCTTGAGGATGACGAGCACATGACTACGGAGTATGTACAATTTTTTATGGTAGACTACCCAATGAGTACAATACTATCATCGGACGACCAATAATGAAGATGGAAAAAATAATGGTCGCAACGTTTTGCATAAAGATCAAGTTCTCGACGAGGACAAAGGTTAGGTTCTTGCGATCTGATCAGTGAACCGCGAGGCAATACCATATATTATCTGTTAAACAAGTGCAAGAGCCGATAGTGGAGGGACAGAGCTTGCAGGGGGCAGAGTTGGCAAGTCAAGTTTTAGATTTAAACAATTTAGATGTAAGAGACAAAGACAGAGGTAAAAAACTCGAAGCTGCATAGCACACTGAGACCTTGCAACTATTCTGCGAGAAGGAAAAAACTGTTAGAATCTCATCGGCATTGGTGGCAGAAGAGAACAGCATGTTGGTCCAGTGTTTGAGAAAGAATTCAGATATTTTGTCTGGTCAGCAGTGGATATGCCAAGAGTGGACTCCGAGTGATTTTTCATAAGTTGAATGTGCTCCCAGATGCAAAACCAATAAAGCTGAAGAAGAGAAAATTCGAGTTGTAGGTGGTGGAAGCAATAAGGCAAGAAGTGGCTAAACTGTTGTCAGTGGGTTTCATTAACGAAGTAAAGTACTCGAATGGGGTTTCAAATGTGGTTATAATGAAGAAGGCAAACAAAAAATGAAGAATGTGCATTGACTTCACTAACATCAAGAAAGCATACCCTAAAAATAGTTTTCCTCTACCTTCGATTGACTGTTTAGTTTGTGCCTCTACAAGTCAGAGGTTCCTGACCTTCATGGATGCCTTCTCATGCTACAATCAGATTCTGTTGGACCAGGATGACCAGGAAAAAATAGCTTTCATCACGGAAGAGGGGCTTTTTTACTATCAAGTTATGATTTTTGGCCTTAAGAATGCGGGGGCAACCTATTAGAGATTAGTGGATAGAATCTTCAGGAAACACATAGGTCGTGGACTTGAGGTTTATGTGGGTGACATATTGGTAAAAAGTGGATCTATGGGGGAGCATGTGTTAAGTTTATTTGAGACATTCGCAGTCCTAAAAGCTCACAACATAAAGTTGAACCCTAAAAAGTGTGCCTTCGACGTGCGAGCTGGCAGATTTTTAGGCTTCATGATTTTAGAGAGAGGGATAGAAGTAAATCTGGAAAAGATTCATGCAATCATGGAAATTCCTCCCTCACGAACCATAAAAGATATTCAGCGCCTCACAGGTAAAGTGGTGGCACTCAACAAGTTCATTTCCAGAATGGCAGACAAGTGTCTCCCCTTCTTTAAAGTTTTGATAACCTCTTTTTCGTAGACTGAAGTGTGTCAAGAAACCTTTGAAGAATTGAAGTTGTATCTTACTTTCCTTCTACTTTTAAAATCACCTCAGGTGGGAGAAACCCTCTATTTGTATTTGGCTACCTCGGAGGAGACAGTAGCATCATTGTTAGTCAGATCAAAAGGCATTCACCAATTCCCAGTGTATTACACTAGCAAGGTACTCCAGAACAGTGAACTAAGGTACTTGAAAATAGAGAAGTGTATTTTTGCTTTGATGGTACCAGCTCGTAAGTTGTGACCGTACTTCCAAGCTCATCCAATCGTTGTCGTAACTAATCAGCCCACAAAGGAAGTGTTGTCCAAGGCAGACACCTCAGGAAGGGTAACAAAGTGGAGTATTGAGTTAGCTGAATTTGGGGTGGAATTCGCTTTGTAAATAGTAGTAAAAGGGAAGTGCTAGCTGAGTTTATGGTAGAGTGTTCTTTTAAGGAGACTGTTGACACAACAGTAGTTAACCCACCTAATATGCTCCCAAGTTCCCAACAAGTTAGTAGTTTTGATTATACAGCACGTTATTTTGCTCCCTCATTTCTAAAAGCTATTCGCAGTCCCTTTCACGTAGGGCTACAAGCTCCTTATAGCGGGTCTGTACCCCACCAGCATTTTCTTTAACACCCAGGCGAGGCTTTATCCTACAATAATTGTAGAAATAATTCTCAGGCTCCTCTTTGAGACAGGTCAAAATTCGGCTCAAGTCATCGTTATTATTACAATAAACTCCATGTGGCCATGACTAAATCTCGGCGACTACTCTCAGTGCTTCGGCGACCTCTCTATTATTGTCTAGCCTATACCCATTGGGGTTGCAACCCTCTAGGCATAATGGAATACGTTCCTCACAGTGATGAGGTCTTCAATGATCAAGGGACTCCCAATACAAAACCTTTCCAGTTGGGCTTTCCTGTAATCTGTTCTTATGGTCCGTTTAAACAAGCACATGTCCTGGCTCAACAAAAACCACTTCGTAGAAAAACCAAACCCGTTTGCGACCTTGCATCTTACCCTAATATATTTTTCCCATTTTAACAGCAGATTAAAGCAGCGGTTAGCGATTATTGTTTCACATTTTGGGTGAAAAGAAAAATAATAGAAAACTGGCTAATCCCCTCGATTCTGAGCCTTCAGCAAATACAAACTCTAGAAAATGACGAGCTTTGGTACTTCATTTCAACGAATATAGTCAATAAAGTACGAGACCGCGATCCACTAGAAGAATCCATAAAGTTGCCTAGAAGCAATCTCATACTCACGCAAGAGGTGACAAAAGAACGGATGAAGAGGTAGGTGAAACCCAACCTCCAAAGCATGGAGAGGGAGCAAGAAACCACTATCGCTTACATCGTTAAGGTTGTGCTCCCCCTCAAGAATAGAGAACTCGAACGTGAAGTGAAAAATTTCAATCCCCCGTGCACGTAAACTCTATTTCATTTTTTCATATTTTGTAGTGCAAAGGACAACTTTAACCTCAACGGAAGTCTTCGAAGCACGTTCCCGCAGTGGGCAACGGGGGAGTAATTGGCCACCGGCTCCTCTCATTCTCGGCATATTCGGTGAAAAAAAGAAAAGAAAAAGGCAGAGAAAAATTTTTACTTTGAGAAAAATCTTTGACTTGTTCTAACTTCGAAAACGTTAAGTATGAATTTTAGGGTTTCAGAAGCCCTTCTTCTTAAAGAAAATTTTTCCCCGCATGATGACAATTCGAATAACCAAAAGGTCTCAACGGTCAGATTTGTACGAGCACGATCGACCTGTACACATGGCAAAGCACATATCAGATCCCAGTACTTGCTGCGTATTTCGCAAGCTACAATAAATATGAAATGATAGCCTTAAGGAGCGCCACTTTGTAACACTCCTTATGCCCACTATGAGAGAGACTAGATTGTTATACATCAGTGATCACCAGCCTGAATCCCAGATAAGATCCAAGTTGCCTACCCACGACCCGGATAGGTCCCACCAGACAATTGAATATGTGATGAACTGTAAGAGGACAGTGAGGGGAGCTCGTTGATCCAGCTCGCAAAGAGAGCTCACAAAAACCAAGAGAAAGCCATGGTAACAGTTTGCATACACCCAATGAGCTCATAGAAGGGGAAATCACGTGGTATGACAAGCAATACAGAGTAAAACACGTGTCCAGCATGCATGAGTTCCGCTTAGTACGTCAGTCCTAGGAATAGTGAGGTCAAGCCATGAACAGCGGGGCCATGTCGTGAATAGTAATAGTATGTATAAATACTCAAATGTTCCCATTAATAAGATACGAGAAAAATTACTCAACAGGAATATACGTCACTTTCAAAACCCTATCCCTAATATTGTATTAAAAAAAAAAAGAGCTAGCTTAGCTTTGAATATTAAAACCTAAACTTGACCTATATTTTAAATGGGCCTAGCTTTTGTACCTAAGCACATTTTATAGGCCAAATGTTTTTTATAAATCCTACCAAATTTCGGACCAACGTTTGAACTTGAATCCAACCCTTAAGTAGGTCTACAATAGAGGTGTATTGCTTTGTTAAGATATCCATATTATCGATTTCAATGTAGTCTGTTGTATCAACTTGATTTTTTCAAATTTCAAGTATTTTAAATATATATATCATAATCTATTTTAAGTTTCTTTATATACTATATATACATGCAAAATATACTTAATCATATTTGTATAAATATATTTATATGAAAATACAAAATTATAAATATTTAGTATCTGAACTTTTTAACAAGTAATAAATAAATTTATTGTTCTTATGAATTAAATAATAAAGAAAATAAAAGAACAAGAAATAAGAGAGTAAAAGAGTCATAATACTCACAGCGGATGTCTATTAGTAGATAATGTACATCATTAAAACCTTACGAAGATAAAAAATCTGTGAGAAAAAAATTCTTAGTGAAGAAAAAAGAGTACACATATCTATAATACGCATAACATGCTGACTTATTAAAAATTTTATCAGGAAAATACAATGGGACAAAATCTCGGTTAAGAGAAAAAGAGTACAACATGTATTTCAAATTGTACGTATTCAATCTTGAACACTAACTTTTCAAATGATCACTTAAACAATTTTGATAAACGCTAATATCATTATTTTTTTTAAAGTCACAAGTGAGGTAGAATTTGGGGGAAATATATTTTTATCTCTTAAGAGTTTCAACAATAATTATTATAGTAAACTTTAATCATGATCCTTCTATAAAAATATATATAACTATTTTGGATCATTTTATAATCTTCCTTCAACTACTATTCACTAAGTCAAATATACCATATATGTTCAAATCATTCCAATTAATATAAATGTTTATGAAAACATATTGAACAATTTCCAGAGAACTTTTACGTGCTTCTATTATTCTAAATCTTTTAAGGATTTTTAATATAAACTTCCATTAAATAGTAATCATATATAGCTCATAACAACAATCATTAAACGCGTGTTAAACCTTTCATGAACTACCAGACTAATGAGATATCTAATGGTTTATTGAATCCACCACAAAAGAATATTATATCTTTTCAATGTCGGGGCTTAGCGAAAACCTTCAAATTTTTCTTTCATTTTCGCAAGATTAGGCGTATGTACCTTCACTGACTTTATACCTTTAGATGTTTAGGCTATTGATCTAGAAACTTCACGAATTTGATTCTATTTGAATTATCTTTTTATTTTGATCAACCTATTCCATATTTGTATTTATTGACAAATTCAAGATCCTCATTTTTTTTCATTATTTCAATAATACTATTGCATGCAAAATCATTATCGGCAACTTTTTATTCTCAAGGTTCCATATTTTCTTATGTTGACATAACTTATTGAGATATCTTTATTTTCATTATTTCCATATTCAGGTACTTGAGTCTCTTTTGGAGTTCTAATAATTAGTTATGTCTTAGATCTCTTCAGGAGCACCCACCTCCACTATGTAACCATCTTGATTTATTATCTTCTTTTACAAGAATTTTTATCTTTGGAACCAATCGATCTATCACACTTCAAGCATGCATTACTTTCATTTATTCTAACAAACTGTCCTACTGGGACTTTGATTCAAATACATCTGCAATTAACTTGCAATAAAATGAGTTATCCTCTATGAATTTCTGATTCATATTACTTTTTATGACGATCCATCTAACTATTATTTCTCTCCCCTAATGTTAGGAAAACTGCCAAATCAAAATTGTAACAACCAAATCATGTCATAATTGAATCTCAATTTATTCAACACAATTAATAATACAAGGAGACTCATAACTAATGTATATTCTCAACTTTCTTTAAATATTCACTTTGTGCATTGTGGAGGAACAACTTAAACATATATTGCACATTCAAAAATTCTAAAATACATTGTATTTGACTCTGACAAAAAACCAATTATAATGGAGAGTATTTATCAAAACTTATTGGCATGATGTGTACAAGTGTCAATTCATATAAAATATCATATCCTTATACTTACATAAACTTTTGTTCTAAAAGAATATAATTTAGCTACTAATGGGAGGCATTTAATTATTAATTGTTTGTACATAAAAACAAAATTTTAAAATAATTAGTCACATTGATATCTAACTTACAATAATCATTGAAAGTTCAAATAATAAATTCACCAACATTGACAAGAATTGTCCTGATTGCATTGTCTGAAAGTTTTGTTCTTAAACAAATTATTAAACAATTAATCTCGCAAACTATAGCTTACAATTTAATAACTCACATGTGATAATCTTGTACATACATCAACTAAAATTATATCAAAATATCTACTTGTTAGATAAATAGATCCATATTTCTTTCAGAAATACATGAAATACAATCTCAATTTTCAATTTTTGTAAGTAGACATGGGCCCTTGCATTACTCATCAAACCTCCCTTGATAATTGAAAACTTGAGTTATACATGCTTGAATCCAATTAAAATCTTAGGGGAATTCTAATACCCTAATATGTAATTAAAAAATTTGAAATTTAATGTACTTTAAAAAGTTAAAACTTAGATATTTTAATTTTATGATTTAAAAATTTTAGTCTAATCATTAATATTATTAGTATTTTTTATCAAAAATTTTCACATTGACATGTTGATAAGATTGCAGTCATATGATGTTACAAATGAGTGACAGAAAAATAAACATATTAAATTGATAAATTTTAACGATAATGATTAAACTAAAAATTTTTAAATTGAAAAAATAGGAAGATTGAATCTTTTTAACTTAGGAACTTGACCTGGGTTTGGGACCAAAGCAAGAATAGTATAACTAAAAGACCCTAACAGCTGACCAGAATCAAAGAAAAAATTGACAGTCCTCACCACATCAGCTCCCAATGCTTGAAAGAATTTGGCAGTATAGCTATAGGGAAAATAGTGGATTTAATATCCTCATCTACAACAGCACAAACCAAACCGGACTTTAAGATTCTCTTCTAACATGCGATTACAATCACTCATCTAAAACTCAAATTATGATAGACAGTTTAAAAATTCCAAAAAAAAAAAAAAAAAAAAAAAACAGACTGAACCAGTATCATCCCTACCATGTACAAACAGAAAAAACTGTAGTTAACCAGTAGTAACAAAACATGTAATTTTTCCTCGTATACTGAACAATGAACAATTTGTGACTGATGTTATTAAAATACTGATATATTAAATAAGTTTTTCCTCATATGTTAACATGAAATGTTTCATAAATATCAAGCAAACCCTTCAGGTTTCTGACTGACCGAAATATCTTCCTGAAATTGTGGCCAAAATGTTTAGCATAATAACTTCATCATCGACCTCACACTTCCCAGCTCTCAAGTTAGCACACTTCCGGAGCAGACTACGAAGAGATGCACAAGTATCCGCATCCAGAGGCGTGTCGATTGCTGCACATAAAGCAAATAGCCACACACAGTTGCTCCTTGATAGTGAGCTCATGTTCTCAACCGAACTTATCCATTTCCTAAGCATCGAAACTCGAGCTACTGAGTCCATCTTTCGGATTGTGGACAAGGTCGGGTAGTCACCACAAGCATCACTGATAGAGGTTTTAGGACATGGATTGTTGTGAGACAATGAAATCTCGTTGTCTGCAGCATTCAATAAAGGTACCTGGTCAGAACGGACTTCACTGGTTGCATGACTGTTCAATTTCTCGATAACGCCACTGGCCGGCAACTGAAACAAATCATCCTCTCGAACAGATAATTTTGGTAGCTTACAAGAAATCTCAGTATTGGGATCCTCCATTTGTAACAGGGCCTGAGATCAAGAAAGGAAACAAAATTTTTCTTTCAGGTTTTGAAATCTTAAGAGATAGCTTTAGAATTCAAAGAAATGAAAGCTTTTCTCCTATGTTGTTTCAACTTTATTTTTGTTGTAACCATGTTTGACATCCATGTTTGATATATATTTGAACATGAGTAGGGAGATATGTGCAAAAACTCAGTTTTAAAGACTCCATTGTACCAGAAAACTCAGTTTTAAACACTTTGAAAAGAGGAAGGGGAAAAGGTTCGAAATAAGCATTGTTAAGGGATCTAAGATCGTTCATTCACTCAATGTGCACTTCATATATTATAATTATATATATATATATATATATATCCAATTTCACGGTTACATGTTTCTCTTCAAGATTATCAATCAGTATACAAAGTCAAGCAATGATGGCAGAAGAAACAAAACCCAAAAGTACATACCAGTCGTAGCTCTGAAAAATCTGCGAGAAATGCATCCTCCCAATGTTTCAATGGCAATAAATGTTCCGGGCACTTAGCAATTTCAGGAAACTGGGGCATATAAACACTTTGTTCCTTGTTCAATATAGTCCTGTCAGGCTTGGCGATCTTTACTTTCGGAATTTGAGCAGCTTCCCACCTAAACAGGAAGTTAAGGACTATTAGTTTGATACAATTAGAATACTCGTATTAACCATAGAAAATCTCTATTTTGTGACGTAAGATCTCCAACTGTCAATCAAAAAGCAACTCCAATGAAAACTAGACTTGAAATCTCGCAAATAAATGCAACAATGTCGAAGAGGTTTCCAATATGATTTATTATCCCAACAAAAATTAACCACAAGTAAAACTTAATTTTGTATCTACGGCTCCACGAAACCAACAGGATAAGCAGAGATGTCACCATGGAGATATTGAAAATAAAGCACTGGAAGAATGTCTGATGATCAAAACCATTCTAATGCCATAACATTGAATTGGCAACAGGCCAAAGGGCCGAAACTTATAAGCCAAGGTTAGATGATATTCCATACTAAAGACCTAAACAAGTGTTGAAGCTTCCACATCTGCACCTCCACACTCCAAAAATCTTAAATTAGTCAGACTCAGACATATGCTCAGGTTTCCTGAAGCTTGACCCTGAAATGTTGCAATTGCAAGGCTACAGGGGAGGACAGAAATTATACTAATAAGTACTGGAACTCTACAAGTATGCAAATTCTTTCACTTAAATGAGGACATGTTTGAGAGAGTTCAGCAGCTGTTGTACTTTCTTTAGCATGGTTTGAACTGTGATACGAACCTAGGAATAGGTCTGTGAAAATGGATAAACCTATGAAAGCAAAACAGCATTGCTGATAAAGAAAATGGATAAATTAATTGACAATTTAAAGATAAGGAAGGATTACCTGACACGCCTAAGATATTCTAATCCATCCTCCGGAGGACCAGACTCGAAGTCAGGTTCCCCTTCTACCATGAAAGCAGGCCTAAGAATGCTGGTGTAATCTTCGTCACTGTCATCTTCTTCAATACATTCTTCTTCCGCGTCAACAAAGGAATCAACTTCAACATCACGAGTAGGAGAAAAACTGAAAGGATATATATTTTCCGTCTCATTATCCTCCATGTATTCTAGTTCATTACCCACATTTTCAGAATAATCCCCTGAAAGCGATCGAAATATTTAACGAGTGCTTGTGCATATCAGAATATTGAATCCAAATAAATAGCAAAACATTTCAAATATGCAAGTAAAAGCCAACAGCAAAACATTATAAACATGCAAGTAACAACACAGGAAAACATTGCAAAATGCATGTAACAGCAAATGGCTAATAAAAGCTTTTCCATCGCACTTCATTAAAGAATATCATCACTTTATTACTTTCTAGTTACAAAGAATGTAGCATATCATCTGTACCACTAACACACATTAGCTCTAAAATGCCCAACAGCAAGACTCCAATGGACAATAGCCTATTGGAACTAAACACAGAAATAATGCACCTAAGTACACACAAGAAAATCCTATCAGTTCAACTGTTGAACATAAGGTCTTTTTCCAGATCGCTTCAGGCCATTCTTCAATGTACAAAGATATTGAGACCATTCCTTGTTCCTCTTCCAGCAACCACACCTGTTACAACAGAAAATGAACCCATCAAGTTGACACTAAATGAGCTGGATTCTGGTCGATGACTGCTCAGAATGTCTACGAGTTTCCATATCAATTAAAAGACACAATTTTTTTATATAAAAAAGAACTGAATAATAGAGGAAAAGCCTTTTTTTAAAGATAAAACTATGATTTTTTTTTGTTTTTGGTACAAATGGTCTCTAAGAAAAAAAAAAAAAAAAAAAAAAAAAGAGCGTAAAGAGAAGGAAATTAGATGGAAGACCTTAAAGCAAAGTACATTTTTGCCGTCAAAACCAGCTGAAATTCTGTTAAAGAAATCTACTTGCAGTTATCAAAGCCAACAAAAAAGTCATACCAAATACTAGCTTTATGAAATCATTGTCTGCAAAATACTTCCCATGTTTTAACTTGGACAAAAGAAATATTCATAAAATATATAAAATCTCTGCTGTAGTTTGAATGACAAAATGAGAACTACTGAGATGAAACAAAAAATCCCCATTTTTCAGTTACCAAAGGTCTGGCACCAAATTGTAGACTAAAAACTAGTCGGTAGATAAGTATGAAAGGAATATGACTAAATATATACTACAAAATAGAAGACCTCTTCTCATATCAAATGATATTCATTAAAGCTTTAATCACTTATACAAGGAAACCCCTGAGCTATACCAAGGAAAACCTATGGTATCACACTCACAGTATGTCATGTTTTATACCAGTTATCAAACTATGTATCAAAATCTCAATCATCCATTTTTCAGGAATCAAAGACTGAAACATTTGGTATAAAACTATACAGACTCATTCCGAGAAACTACTATCTTATGAAAGGTTCAAAACTAAATATAAAGCAGAAGGGAATGAAGGGTAACACACAAGGCTTTCCACTATATATCACACAATAAAATTCAAAAGACTGATATAGTTTCATCACCATCAGAACTATATGATATCATTGATGTATTTATTTTGCAGAAGTAAACCATAATCGCAAATAACATCAATAAAACTCTATCATATGATGTATTATAACCAATGCTTTGGACTCTTGCTATGTTAAGGTAGATAGACATTCAACAAGGTAATAGATAGTGATAAATACAACCAAAGGAGCACTTAAATGTTGAAACAACACATCAGGAAAAAAAAAAAGAGAGAGATAAAACAAAACGTACTTATAATTGCAGGAGACTCTGCCTTCTTTCCAAAGCGATGACGCGCGTCAGAGCTCGAACCCGAACCTGAACCGGTGTTCTTCTGATGCTTCCAGCTTCCCAAGTCCTCATACTCTCTGATCACATCTTTACCAAGACTATTATATACATCCCTCCAAAAACTCCTTTGTTCCCCAACCTTGGCAAACCTCAAAGCCTCTAGCTCTTCTCTTGAGTACATTATCTTATTTTGAGTTTTGCTTTCTGTCTTACCCTTTTGAACTTCAAAAATTTTGGTTGACTCCATATGTCTCATAGTCACTGATTCCCCTAAGACCTCTTTTACATTCTTTCCCTTTCTTCTTGATCTTTTAGCTTTCTTACCATCAATTTCATGTTCCCCCTTCTTCTTCTTCTCATCTTTTACACTGCCATTTGCAGTTCTGGGGAGTGGAAATGATCCAATCAAAGCCGTATCATCGATGACTTCAATCTTTAAAGACCCTTTAATAGGCAAGTCAAGACCTTTGGTACCACCAACGCCGTTTCCATCATCAATCTTGGACGAGTTCGTTGCAAAACCAAAGATGTTTCCAACTTCAAGCTCAGTCAAAAGTCGTTTCTTTTCAGCTTCCAAGACATTTTCAGATTCCAAAGCTTTTCCTTTGGCCACCCTTTTCTCCTCAAATTCCAAACCGGTCCCGAGATGTTCCTTGTTATCAGCTTCAATGGTGTTGAATTGGATATCAACTTCTTGAACTCCAAAAGAACCCTCTTTGTTTTCCAGATCATCCACCTTTTCTTTCTCGAAAAACCCAGAAAGAGAGACATCCTTTGGAGCGAAAGAATGAAGACCCATTTCTTGGTTTTCCTGAGAAAGAAGGGAAAAGCACTTGGGTTTCTTCTTTGGGCTGCTATGATCCATAGCTGTTACTTCTTGGCAGTCATGAAGGCCCGAATCCCGGAGGTCGGCGGTGGATTCATAGAGAGAAGGGGAAAGGTGAGGGGGAAGAGAAGTTTCTTGTTGTTGTTCAGAGGCAGAAGTTGTTCTACGCTTAGAACAAACGTGTGAATCGGATTCCATCGCATAATCAGCCATTACTGAGAAACAGCGAATGAAGAAACTGTTGGAAAGAGACGCAGGGGTTTTAGGATGGGACTTGGGAGGGAAATATATAGAGGAGGAGCAACAGAGGTAATCGAATTGAATAATCAGAATGCATTGGGTTTATTCGGTTTTCTCTTCATTCGGCCCATAATATATACTCATTTTCTTACTTCAAAGTATTCTCCATTATGCTTGTGGCTTTAATACTCCTTTTCTTTGTCACTGCATTTTTTTTAATTGCTATTATTTATGCATTCTATCAATCTTATATTAAATTTAATTTTCTATATTTATAAAACAGAAAACAAATTTTAAAAGAATATGCAACTATGAATACATCTGTACTAATATCCTACATCTCCTTTTCGAGGTGTTGGATGTCCTGCAATGGAACTTCTACCAAATCTGATTTCTCCTATATTTTTATCATTCCCTACGATATTGAATATAAAACTACAATTCCTTACTCATCTATTTGAATACCATTATTTTGATAAAAATTTAAATTTAATTGTGCACAAATCCAAGAATAATGAACCTACAAAAAGTAAAATCATCATCAAAGTACATCTCTCTGGAGATGATAAAGTATAGGCAAAACCATTATGATCCTCTCTTTTTTTCTTCATCCATTCAACAATGTCATGTCATGTACTATTAAAATTTCAAACATTTTTCTATAATAAAATTACATTTTAATAACTCCTTTTTTCACCAATATATATATATATATATATATATATATATATATAACTCCTTTAATATAATATTTGATATTTGAACTTTGACTTTGACTTCTTTTTTTAATTTAATTTGATATTTAAATTTGACACTTTTCTTAATTTGATATCTAAACTTCTTTTTTTCTTGTCTAAATTGATACATAAACTTGTCAAAGGTTATACAAATTACTCTATAAACAAACAATATTATTTTTATGAGACAATAAAAATAACCAATGTATAACCAACATGTGACAAAGGAAATTGAACTTTTTTTTATATTTTAAATATTCAATTACTTCTAGTTTAATTTATTTTAATTTTTAATTTAACATAACAAAATCTTTTATTTTGGGTTTTTAACACTCTTATTTTCTTCTTCTGCATCATCATTAAGTTTAGCTCAAAGCATAATTTTTTAACATGAATTTCATCTTATATTAATGATATATTTATGGAATTGAGGGCTTTGTGAAGACCATTCATTGATTTAAGCATGCGATCCCTCTTAAATCATTCATGTAATCTCAACCCCAATGAAAAGTAAAAATGAGCATATTGTTTTGCAAAATAGAGGAAACTTCAAATAACCGTAACAATTTTTACCATTAAATTCCTTGTAATCCGTCACATGTTGATAATACATTAAATATATTTAACAAGTTCAGGTATCAAATGTTATATTAAGGTAATAAAAAAACAACCTTCACGAAACATTTAAATTTAAAAAATAAAAATACTATATTAAGGTAAACCACATCACTAGTCACATACTATTAGAGTATTTTTGTTTTGGTAAACAAAACTACAATTTTTATTCCATTACTAACATTTAAATTCAAATGTTGGAACGAATGAAAACAAGTAAGAAAAGTTGAACTGGATTGGCACTCCTTAGAACTTGAAGCTGTTCGTAAGGATCTAGAATAACAACATTTTAGAAATCAAAGGAAAATGTGAAGGGTTGAATTATTTTGAATTATCATTTCCATTCATATTTATTAACATTTTAACTTAAGGTAACCAAAAAAAGTTTTTTAATTTAAGGATCAAAATTCTAACACGCTAATAGTTAAAATAAATGATAATTAAATTTACCCATTATATTATATTTAACATCAGAAACTTTTTTTTTTTCTGAAGACACTGCATATTTTTTAATTTGATTTAATAAATATTACTTTGAAAATTTTAAAAAAAATACTAAAAGTAATTACAATTTAAAAAAGAAACAAGTTCTCAATTTAAATTATAAAATAGAAGATCATTTTTCACGAAAATTATTTACGATTAAAATGACGAGAAATAAAAATAATATAATTTATTTAGTGAAGAAGTAATCACTGGTCCAGAATAGAGCTAGACTTTGGTTTACTTCATTGTGCTGGAAAATAAACCGGACTGCAATAATAATAATAATAATAATAATAATAATAATAATAATTTGTTAACATTTCTATGTACCACAAGACCCAATCCCTTGCTTAATTGCACAAGGCAAAAGGACATCGGCAGCCGGTGACCAAAAACCGGCAACGGAGAGATCAATCATATATCAGGTGATGTTAAACAATCCAACCCAATCCTATACATGGTTGTCGTATATGACCAAAAACAAACAAACAAACAAACAAACAAAAAAAAAAAAAAAAAAAAGCAGAAAGAAGTAAATACATATAATATGTTGAATACATATGGAATTTGCAGTCAGAATGGAAATGAACTGTGCATAAGTTGCAGAAATTTCAATCCAAGGTGAAGGACTGCATTTATCTGTTTTTATGTCTCTGATGCCGCTGCTGCCGCTTGTCCCTTTGCCAGAGGTTGGAGAGCCTTAACGACGATGCCCATGTTTGGACGGAACTCGGATTCATACTGCACACACAATGCTGCCACAGCTGCCAGCTGCATCAACAGAAAAATATATGTAATGGAAATCGTCGAGTGCTAGTTTGGTTTGCATGTACATGTCTTAGAGAGTTCGAAAACTGAAAACCGACCCCCATCCCTAAGTTACAAATTTATACTTGGGCGTTAAAAGATAAAAAATACCTTAGCAACTCCTTTAGGTGGATACTCTCCATTTAGTTTTGGATCCACACATTGTTTAACTTTATCTTCACTAAGTCTCGGAGTAGCCTAAATGGAGATACAGAAAACAGAAATGAAGAGTTAATCAAATATAAAAGGAAACGAAAAGATCAAGTCCGAGTTTTCATTTTTTCTGGTACTCAGTATCCAATACGTATGTTTGATACATTCAAACATGTGTACAGGGATATGACCTAGCATAGAAGCTTTAGACAAAAAATAAAAATAAAGATATACCGTATAGACACATAACTGTGTCCAACACTATTCATGTTCGAGTAACATGGAAACAACATGCAAAGGAAACAGAAATGCACCATCAAATTAGACAAAGGGAAGGGAAACGGTGGACCTAAAGAAGAGAAAGCAATAAGCTTACCCATGTAACAAGACTCTGCTGTCCGCGAGGCATTGTATGGTCAACAGGTTTCCTCCCAGTCAGAAGTTCTAGAAGGACAACCCCAAAACTGTACACATCACTCTTCTGTGTCAACTGCCCAGTCATTGCATATCTGGAAAAAGTTGCCATAAATCAGCTAAAATTGTAAATAAAGCGCAGCTCCTCAGGCATAGTGATCCATTACAAAAAAAATGCTGGTTCCCCCTCAATCTCAAGTCCCTTAGTTTTAGCAACATGGACAGTGGACTCTACATACAGGAAACGACCCATTGGTTCTAGGCTGCGTTTGTATATCTATCATGAAAATGGCAGAAAAGGTTGGCAAATCTTTCCAGTAGCAGCATCAATTGGGGGAAATAGTCGACACCAATGAGTTAATAAAATAAAAAGTATATGATAAACTCTAGATGCAAACCAGTTACAATTATCTGCATATTGACATTAAACCTAACTAATCTTATACAAGATACCAAATAAACACACAGCACCAGGGATGCCAGGCTGGTTCAGAACAAATAAACATAATGTAGAGGAGCTTAGAAAGCATACTCTGGAGCATGATAACCAAATGTCCCTAAAACTCGAGTAGAATGAAGACGAGCAGCCATGTCAGGAGATTGGTTTGAGAGGTTAAAATCTGCAATTTTTGCTTTGAAGTCTTCGAAGAGAAGCACATTGCTAGATCTAATATCTCTGTGTATAATAGCAGGTTGAGCCTTCTCATGTAAGTATTCCAAGCCCCTTGCGGCATCAATAGCTATTCTTACCCGCTGCATCCAGTCAAGCACTGGACCTGCTTGTGCCCCTTGAACCCCCTTCCTTCCTATAATCACCGGAAAAGGAAAAAATAAGAAAAGAAAAACGTCAAGCTAATGGAGCCTTCTTTGTATAACAAAATGTTAGTTGGATAAATCTAAATCTGGAACTAATTTTAGGATGGCCACACAAACCGTGCAATATGTCATGTAGTGATCCCATAGTTGCAAACTCATATGCAAGGATGCGGAGATTTCTTTCAACACAGTAACCTTGCAACTCGACAACATTTTCATTCTTCAATCTTGAAACCATGGAAACCTAAACAGATTAAATGTGTACGATTAAAGGTGTTATGAAACAAGAGGAAAACACAATATGACAACAATCTGAATCTGCATTAACGATAAGAATAAAGAAAGAAAAAACTTATTAAAGACCCTTCTTTCGAATTGCTTACAGACCTGGGTCAAAAACTCTACAGTTGAGTCAGGCTCAGCAGAAGTATCTAGCTTTTTCACAGCCACAGCTTTTCCATTGTCCAAATTTGCATAATAAACTCTGCCATAGGAACCCTCACCAACCAAAGCCTTTGATCCAAAATTGTCAGTCTTTTCTTTCAACTCTTCCAGTGATAGTGCGGGCACTTCAATAGGTGGTGCTGATTTATGCACTTCGGGTTTGACATCAGCTGCTACCCTTGTGTCTTTTTCCTGCCCTGAAAACATGTAGCATGAGAGATCAGAAAAAAACTCTTAAGAATATCATCAAGACTGATGAGAAATTGAACAATTAAACGGAAACAAGGAAAAAAGTTCTTCTAAAAAACTTTTGACAGAATATCAAATTTAAGGTACCAGATTAGAAGATTGGACAACATATCCCAATAAACTGAGGCAAACTTTTTTTTTTTTTCCATTCGAGGAATACTAAAAATAAAATGCAGAAAGAAAGAAAGATTTGAAGTCTTGGTTGACATTAGGTCCAAGGTTCGGATCTAGACAACCTAATCCCTCTCTCGTTTAATTAAAAGAGAAATTGATCAAAAGCAACCAAAATTAATCCCTAATTCTTGAATAATGAAGGAAATATTGACAAGAAACATAGAAGCTTCCATTCTGAAATGCAATGATTAGAATGCAAGGTAGATTTCAACCAAAATATGACATTATGAAAAAAAAGAAAAAGGAAAATCATGAGAAAATAGAGAACTTCCTAATTTCTTTGCATGAATCAAGAGTACTTGAACAAAAGTCAATTGACAAAGACATACATACATACATACATACAAAGAGTATCACATATATTATAGCATTTGTATTTACCAGTTTAAGGTAAACATCAAAATAACATACCGTCTGATAGAAACACGGGGCTCTTCAAGTGCTCACTTTCATGTGATCGATAATTCTCGTTTACCTGACGGGTACAACAAAGCCACCGACGCATCCTTGCTCTTTTCTTCAAATACAAATCGTCAGTATTTTCTAGTTGAGGAGGAGCATGTACCTGCATAATTCCATAAGACATTCATTCATAATCCTACACATTGTAAAATTAAGTAAACTATGATAATTAATTCCACATACGGTGCAAACAAATTTGCCTAATGCCGGGATTAAAAACAAGCTTAAAAAGGATACGACACATAACAGAGATTCAACATTCATCCAACAATGCCAGCAGTCAAAACTCCAATAAGAACATATTTAAAATAGAACATAGAAAAAGAAAAAGAAAATGTTGATAAATATGTAGGAAAATAATTAAACCACAGCATTATCTGATCAAAAAGCAATAAATTTAATTAAAAGAAGAAGAAGAAACTGAAGTCCAATTGAATTAATTATAATTCATAAATTAAACGTAATGAGATGAATTTTCGATAAAAATTTAATACATATAAAATTGAAAGAGAAAAATTGAGGCTTACCAACAAGCCACGCCAATTAAACTAGCCTTGGATTAAAAAGGAAAACAGCGAATTAAAAGTGAAAATGCAAATAAATAAAAGATTAAACGACAACCC
The DNA here is from genome assembly GCA_025698475.1 of Gossypium anomalum. Lineage (NCBI taxonomy): Eukaryota > Viridiplantae > Streptophyta > Magnoliopsida > Malvales > Malvaceae > Gossypium > Gossypium anomalum. Next base: position 67,661,052 of record CM046965.1, read on the forward strand.
AGCCTTGATTCTAAAATGGGTCCATGAAAATTCACGAAAGAAATCAAAGAATCAAAAGACCCTCAAATTCTCAAAACAAAAAAGAAATACCTGGCTTTTCTCTCAAATTCCTCTCCTTTTTATTGCAAATAAAAATAAAAATCTCCTCTCTTTCTCTTTCAAGGGTTGGTTTGTTATAAATTCTTTTTTTTGGTTTTTGAATTTTGTGTTGGAGAGAAAGAGAGAGAAACAAACAGAGATAGAATGAAATTGGAAGATTTTGATATTTGAAGGCTTTTCTTTTTTTCGGTTTTGAATCTTTTTTATGGAAGAAAAAAATGACAGAAAGGCAACGCGCGAAATGATAAAAATTGAATGGAATATTTCGCTCTTTTTTTAATTTTAGTTTTTCTTTTGGTTAAACTTTTCCATCACTCCCTCTACTTGGTCAAGGTTGTGGATTTAATCCGTATGCTTTTATTTGATATTTTTAGTCCCTTTACTTTTTAAATTTTAAAATTTCAGTCCTCACCAAATGGTACTATTCAATCCATTTTGTTAAGTTCTTCTATTTCCAAAGTCTGATGTGGAGAACATATTATCATATGCACAATACCTTGTCAACTTGTTATTTTCACATATTACTCAGTTAATGGATTAATAACGATCATTTGTGTTAAAATTGGAATTGCAAAATTCAATAAGTACATAGAGTTAAACTGATATAATTGAAGAATATGGACTAAATCCATAACTATATGCATAGTATAGGATTAGTAATTGAATTTAACCAAACAAATTTAACTGCTATTGTTTGGGTCAGGAAAAATTTTCAAAATTCAAAAAGTACATTATTAAAATTAACTAATTTGAGACTAAATTTGGTCAAATTAAAGTATAAGGACTTAAATGCATAATTTTTGCAAAGTATAAAGACTAATAGCAGAATTTAACCTTTTCTTTTCTTTTTTAGTTTCCCTCTATAATGATTAATAAATAATTTTTTTTTTATTTTTAATGGAATTTGTTTAGATTACCCTATATAAAAACTTGTACATTGAATAAAAGATTTTGAACCGGAAATTCTAAGATCATGAAGAAATTTTTAAATATATTTTAAAATGTATTACAATTATTAATCTAATTTCTGTGGGTTCAAATTTCGTTGTATACAATTTTTTTATTAAAATGAAAAAATTAAAATATCTTCAAATAATATAACTTATTTTAATTATAGAAGGACATTTCTATAATTTCTTAACTGAGTTAGTGACCTGAACAACCCGTGACACTAACTCAATTACGGGTTTTATTAATAATATAGATAGTAATCTATAGGCTTAACTCACGTATTGGTACTTAAACTATACTCAGTTACTCCTAAGTACTCTTTTTTTTTTCGTTAGAAGTGATACCTAAACTATTTTTTTTCTAAGTTAGTATCACCAGGCAAGTCTATTTTTTTTAAAAAAGGCTTAACCCATTAATTGATACCTAAACTATGTCATTGTTCTCATTTTGGTACCTAAACATTTTTTTTTTTGTTATAAATGGTACCTAAACTATTTTGTCCCAAGTTGGTACATTTGTCGTTAGTCAAATCATTAAGCTTATTTTCTTTTAAAAGATAACCAATTAAAATTTACCATGTAGCAAAAAATTGTATTATTTTTTATATATGCCTTTAAAATACTAAAAATTCATAAAAATTAAAAAAATAGAGAGAACTAATTTTTACTGGTTCTACCAATTTTTTTAGCTCAGTTTAGCTGATTTGCTTTGGTTCGTGAGCCAATGCTTCAACCTTTATCTCCGAACTAATTCTCAGTCCAACCGATCGATCCAGTTTGGTTCTGAAAACATTGGTTTTGATTGATGAAAGAACTTTTTTGATCCCGTCAGGTCAAACAAGTAGGCGGTGAAGTTTAAAAAAAGAATTAATCACCAGTGTCTCAATCTCGGGAGGACCAATTTCAAACATTGTTGGCATTGTCAAATATTATAAAGGAGGAAAAAATAAAATAGAAAAAAATAAAGAGAGAAATAATGCAAAATAAACTAAAAAAGAATCAAAAAAATATTTTTAAAAGTTATAATGACATGGCAAACTATTATTGGCTAATTTTTTTTAATGGATATAATGTTTTGGTGTAAAATGGTTAACGGAAAAACAGTTTAGGTGCCACTTGTAATCAAGAAAGAGTTTAGGTACCAACTTAGAAAAAAGTTATTCTTTAAGTACTTATTTATAGGTTAAGGTTTTTTTTTTTAAAAAAATAAATTTAACGGTTTGATTAACGAGTGACCAACTTGAAGGAAAAAAAAGTAATTTAAATATCACGTGTGACTAAAAAAAAATTATCAAGATGAGAAAAATAACATAATTTAGATATCTATTTGTGAATTAAGTTTAGTCTATACTATGTATTAAACTCCTAAGGTCCAAGAGCCAATTGAACATTAATTCAACGGGTAATGATTATATTTTTTTTTTTACAAATTAAATTGTATTTTTATAAGATTTTTTATATATATAAAATTACTAAAAAGCTCATACATAGTGAAACCTATAATTCTGTGGTCTTTATATTTTTAACTTTTTCATTTGAACCAAAATTTCATTTAATTTTGTCAATTGAGTAATAGCTCGGTTGACGTTGTTATTATTATCAATGTCACGTGGTTAGAAATTTAATCTGCCAAACTGCGCAACCTTAGGCGATTTCTTTACTTCAAATCCGCCTATGTTAGCTTTACTCTCGCAAACTCGAAATGAAAGAGTAAAAACCAAATGTTTGAGTAAATGCTCTTAAAATACATTCACAACTATGAATAGAATCATTACAAATGAAGTGGGAGGTCTTTATTTATAGTTGAGTTCTCCTAAAACCAATGGTACAGATTAAATTACATCGACGGTCAAGATTAGAGCCTATCTGCAATTGAGAATCCTAAGAGATTTAAACTATAAACAATCTTACCACTCTAGGATTTACACTATTTACCCTGGTAACTTTAGTTTTACTGGAGTATTTCATTGGGTTTTTTCATATGTTTCATGAGTCAGGTGAATTCAAACAGGGTAAATTGAACCATATTTCATCAATTGACCTCTATGGAACACTTTTTGCGCAATCGTCGTAGGTTTTGATCCGCGATCCATAACACTAAGATATGGTACAATAATATTATTTAAATAATTAAATATGAAATTACAGAAACAAGTTACAAGACCATAAGATAAATTAGATTATAGCACAATTTAAAAATATTTACGTAAGAATCAAATAAGTATTTGTTGAAATGATAAACTAAAGGTCTAAAAATTATAGTGGTCTAAATTCAAGTATTACCATATGAATTTTTTTTTATTGATTTTATATAAAAATAAAAGCATTCTTATAATAATTTATTTTGTGAAATGAATGACTTTTTAATCTTTATAATTGAGTTAATGACTAGTTAACTTGTGACACTAACTCAATTATAGATTTTTAGTAGGGTTAATATATATTTTCCCCTTGAACTTGATTACTTGTAACTAGCTGGTACCTAAATATTTTTTTGTACTGAACTTGAATTTCATCACACACTTTAGTACCTCTAAAGTAATGTCATTAGAATTTGACGAAGTGGCACCGGTAACCAGTAATAGGCTATTTTACCTAACTAACCTCAAAAAAAATAAATATTTATAAAAATGACCTTGTTTGAAAAACTATGATGGAAATAATCTGAAATCTATAGTGTCGGGCGGTGCTGGCCATCTCACCGTTGGCACCGCCCTCCATCATTTCCTAATCATGCCTTAATGATTGCCCCGTCCAATAAAAAATAATATCTTTTTAGTGTCGGCACTGTAATGGTCAGCACCCATATGTACTTTTTTGAATACCTTAAAAAAATATGGGTATTCTACAATTTAAAAATAAGAAAAGAAAAAAATAATATTTTAATAAAAATGATTTTTTATTTTTTTGGTGCCGGTGTTGAAGTAACTGACACCACTTCAAAGCTTTAAAAAAAATGATTTTTTTTCTGTTTTGGGTGTCGATGTTGAAGTGGCCGACTCCAGTTCAAAACTTTAAAAAAATGATCTTTTGTTTTTTTGGTGTTGGTGTTGAAGTGGCCAGCATCGGTTCAAAATAAGAAAATGGATTGAGGAGGAAGAGAGTTAAACTCCGATTGTGTCAGTTGGCCTGATAAACATTGGTGATGGATGATTGCATAGTGGAGTAAAGGCGGTGACAAGAATAAATGGAGAAAAAAAAAAGAGAAGTAAAGAATGAAAAAAGAAAAAACTAAAACCAATCTGTAGCCATTGTTGAGGATATGAGATAAAAGCTCAATAAAAAAGAAAACTCTTACCTAAAGCAAAAAAGTAACATTAGGACCCTATTCACTTTATTATTATGAAACTAATCAACTAGACATCTAAGTTAAATTTGAAAAGCAATAAATAACTTTAAATAGATATATTTAATATATTTAAACATATTTCATTAGTCCATGTAAATATTATCTATTTCAATAGAAAATTTTAAAATTTATTTGATTAAATTTAATATATTTAGACATATATGTACTTTTGTTTAGAATTTTATTTTTAATTATTTGATTAAATTTTTAAAAATATATTTTATTTATCTTAATATTTTTAATTTATGTTGAAGATAACTAGATATATTAATTTTAAAAAACTATATAACATCATTTGTAACTATATTATCTCAATTTCTTGATTTTTAAAATATATTTTCCCTATTTTTACTTTCAATTTTTGTTATGTTTTATGGAAACTAATATATATTTTTAATTTGCTTATATTCTCGGTACCTTGTATTTACTTTCACTTTCATTTTCTTTTGTTACTGTAGGCATTAATATAAAAATTACTAAATTTATTAACTTTTTAACTTTTAATTTTTTTACTAATAATATTTGTATTTGTGTTTTAGTAATATTTTTAGATTTTTTTTAATCTCAAAGGTACATACATTCAATGATTTTTTTTAATTTGACTATTAAATTAAAAATATTTTTTTTCTTTTATTGATTTGTCTTAAATAATTGTTAAATAATTATTATTGTATTTAAGGCAGCTTTCACTATTTTTTTTTCTTTTATTGATTTATCATTCGCAACTGTTCCTCAATAATGGTTACAGATGAGTTTTGGTTTCTTTTTTATTTTTTATTTTTCATTCTTTACTTCTCTTCTTGCTTCTCAATTTGCCCTAGTCACCTCCTTCACTCCACTATGCAGTTAGCCATTGTTGACATCCTTCGAGCCAATTGACATAATCGAAGTGTAGCTCTCTTCCTCCTTAATCATTTTTTTTGAGCCGGTGCCGACCACTTCAATACGACACCTATTAAAATACTATTTTTATATTTTTCTTTTTAAATCGTAGAATACCCATATTTTTTGAAGGCATTTCAAATATCATTTTTATTGTACGGGGCAATTATTAAGCCATGATTAGGGAATGATGGAGGGCGGTGCTGGTGATGAGATACTGTAGATTTTATGTTATTTTTGTCATAGTTTTTCAAACAAGATCATTTTTATAAATATTTATTTTTTTGAGGTTAGTTGAGTAAACAATCTCACATCATAGCACATTGAAAGTCCTAATAAAAAATATATTTTTAAAAATATATAAATATATAAAATTTATTTTAGGTTGAGAATGACCATGGACAATTAATTGCGTGCATTCATTCTAGACTTTTTTTAAGTAATTTTGTTTTTTATATAAAAAAATTAGTTTTTTATATTATCACTTTAAAATTAAAAAAAATTAAAAAATATATAAATTTATTAAAATTATTTCATATAAAAAAAGAATTAAGACAAATGGTTGTCTAGAATTAGATTAACCTGGACATCAGTTTGTTCATATTCAATCTGAAAGTGTTTGTTTTAGTAATGTAATTTATTTATAATAGAAAATCTGGTTTTATATTATTATTTTTTAATTAAAAAATATGTAAACTATATAATTTATTTTTTTAAAATAAGGTAAACTATACAAATGGTCATCTAATTATTAGCACGTTTCTATTTTGATCACTTAATCAAGTTAGGCACTAATGTTACTAATCTTTTTTTGTTTTGGTTACTCGCCGTTAAAATGGCAACAAAAATAATGATGTGGCCTTTTTTAAATTGGTATAATAACAAATTAAGTCTTTAATACTTATACATCCTATCAATTTGATTCTAATTCTAAATAAATCAAAAAATGTAACCCTCTGATTTACAAATTCTATCAATTTTATCCTTAAACACATATAATTATCATAAAAATAAAAATAATTAAATAATTAATATATATTTTGAAAATGTATAAAATACAATATTATATAATATTTATTGAAACTCATATATGGCAAACCCATGACATCATTTTACAAAATATTGATTTATTATAATTTAATTATGTTTAAATAAAGTTATTAGAATTTATTTATAAGTTCTCTACTGTTTTTTATTTTATTTAATGATAATGTATCATAATATTATTCATTTATTTGAATGAGAATATAATATGAAGTAGAAAAGGAAGATTCAAAAGGTTTCCTACTCCATCAAGAATCTCCTCAACCAGATGTTCCATTTTGAGTATCCTACCAACATATAGAACAAATGTTTTGTGCCAACGGATGTCATGCTTCTTGTTAAGTTTCAACCCATCATCGATGAGAATAATTGAGATTCCTGTAGCTTTAAAGCACTTTCAACTAATGGCTGATTTGCAATACTGTTAATAAAAAATTGAAGCTTGGTAAGAATGACGGAAAAATGGAAAGAAAAATATCCATTGCTTGGAAGAGGAGAAAATTGAATGAAAATTTCTCATTTTTTCTCCTCTAATCATTGATATTTATGCAGCACGATGAAAAATCAACATCTCTACTCTTTTCTTTTCAACCAAACACACTCAAAATTTATTTTATTTCCACTTTTTTTTTCTTTCCTCCTCTTATCCTTTAACTTTTCCATCTGACTAAATACACTGTATAGAAAACCAAAATTTAGAGTAAGAATAGAATAATAGAAGAATAGAATAGGACCCAACATTTCAAAGCTATGAGGCAATGAAGATTGACATTTATAACGGTTAAAATTTAACATCAATTATAACATAATGCACTTTGTTATTAAAAAAACTGTAATTTCTAGATAAAAGTGTCTTCTTCCCATCAAGCCCTTGTTTTAGCCGTTATTCGTTTTCCCAGGAAACGTCAAGAAAAGTTGAACTCTTTTAAACTTAGAACCAAAATCAATCATGATCTATAATACCAAGCTTACAAAGTGAAAGATTCATAACTGCCTCCATCTATTATACAATATATAATAATTTTGTACTTTTTCAAATTATATAGTAATTATGTGTTTAGAATAAATTCGATAGGATTTGTAAATTGTTAAATTTATTGAATTATTTAGAATTAGGATTAAATTGATAGAATATGTAAGTATTGAAGACTTATATGTTGTCATACCAGTTAAATTATTTTCATTATCATTTTAACGGTGGGTAACCAAAACAGAAAGATGTTAATAGTTGAGTGAACAATTATATAGTTTACCCTTAAAATTATATATAAAAATTATTAAGGTTTACCACATCTCATGGTATGAAACTATTACATGTTATTGTATAATTGGTTGTCAATGTCACATCATCAAATTCTAATCGTGGTACCATAAAGATACTATAGAGGCTACTGTATGGGAATATAGCACATTTCATGACTAGTCATTTACTTCTTTGAAGAGCACTTGCGACGAGAGGATTAGTCATTACTATTAACTGTGGACACTCTAATCTCGAAAAAAAAAAAAACAAAGCCACCTTATATTAAAAAAGATATTTTAGTAAACATTTACTTGGTGATGAAAAAAAAAAGTTTGCTAGAGCCATGTTTAGAAGAATTCTATACTTCAAATTTATTTAGTGGTATTTTTTTTTTTTTTGGGTAACATCTGGCGTTCATATGATAGTGGAATTTTTATACATATTTTGTTTTTTTTTTTTAAATTATTTTGAAATAGTTTATAATTTCTTATGAGAGAAGTCAGTTTTTTTATTTTCAAAATTAGCAAAAATTTAAGAGGGGTTTACATTAATTTATTATTTGATTAATTAAAATTATTTAAGTTACAAAATTCAACTGTACTTGAATTCAAAAAATCAAATTATTTATTGGAGTTGATCCAAAAAATTTAATAACTCGATTCAATTAATTTGAAATTAGAGCCTTTTTCGATTTTTCTAATCGAACTGAGTTTTGCTCAATACTTTTAAAACCGAATTAATGATTGAATCGGTTAAGCCACCACTTAGCTAGTTCAATCAATTCAACAGGTTCCATCAATTCAATTAAAAATTATTAAAAATAAAAATAATAGAAAAATCCAATTCAATCAGCCCGTATTGATTCCCAATTTAATCAATTTAATGTTATTCTCCAAACTAATACTCAATCAATTTTTAGTACAACCAATTTAATTCAAGCTTCATTGTTTTGCTCACTCCAATTCCAAAATTTGGTCCTCTATAGAAAAAAAAAACTATAAAAAAAAAGTAAATTTAATTTAGGTGATATGTTGTACCAGATTTCGACTGGATCAACTACCACTGAAATTTTTATTTAAGATCCGACCACCCATTTTTGATTCAGAATTGAGTTTCTTATTCCATGATCAAGAAACCTAGGTCCAAAGAAACTTGTTTTGTCTTTAATGTAACAACTGACGCTTCACTAAGTTTTGACAATTTCTTACTACAAATTCACAAGAAATAACAAAAAACCAACATTGTCTTTACTTAAACATTTCTGTCTATGATGTAGCAAAAAAAACCAAACATATCTGTTTATAAAACTTGTATACACAAGTACCTTTCAAAGCATTGTCACTAAAAGGAGAGCACATGTATTTACAAAACTGACATGATGCATGCATGTACGGGATCGATACCCGCCTTAAGCAGAAACCGGAGTTCGTTCTATCGAAGCTTTTGTCTGATATTGTTCCTTGAAACCCAACATCTTATTTAATGCACCAATATAAGCCTTGACACTGGAAACAACGATATCCATTCCTGCCCCAGTTCCACTGGCACAAAAAGGAGATCAATTTTATGCACTGAATTTCAGAGGTGGAAGTGGAAGAAGTATACATGTCAAATGGAAACAAGAATACGAAGAAACCATACCTGAATGTTCGCTGAACAATTTCACCGGTCAAAATATTAGTTGATATGCAGCTTTTCTCAGCACGAATTAGAACGCGGGTGGTGGCTATAGCATCAATGCCTTCTGTAACGGCATTCATGGAGTACTCAAGAAGTGTAACTGGTTCCTGCAAAATGAAGGAAAAAAAGCTTTAAGTACTACTCAAAAATCTCAGCAAAAATATGTAGAAAGAAGCACTCAAACACCAAGAAGGGTTGGGAAGATGGAGTGCATGGTGGAAACCCAGAAAAACAAAGGGCAGAATTATTTACTAGTGTCCTCAACTTGAATCCCTCCTTATATAATAAATGCCACAGAACATCATTATGGACAGGGGAAACCATTCAACAAAGAATACTCAGAATGGTACCAAAGAGCCTGCAGCCTGAGATTATGGATGTTGGAATTCGAATTCCAGATCTCCTGGATGCCATCCCTTACTAGTGGCTGTATGAACCAATTGAAATAAGCTTCAGGTTCAAATAATATTTTCACACAAGGCGGAAAGGGGAACGGGGTACAAAGAAAACAGAAGATATTCAATTAGGAAACCTTAAATTCTAACAGAAATTTTATTGAGTATAGGTTACAACCTATAAGCCTTAGTGATGAACCACAGGTTTCTAATAGCAGGTAAGGAGCTTTTATTTTTATGGCAAGCACGAAACATGTCTATTGACCGACTAATCAAATAAATACAAGCCATATTCTCTGCTACTAAATTCAGGTAACACGACACAATGTTGCTCCGGCTCTTCATTTTTGTTGAACCATCTGTATTATTTCATTCCATGACAACTTATATTTAGTTCATATTTAACCCTGTCAGAACTTTATCCGTTGAATTTATTTGAAATATCGATGGATACTCATATAGTACACTTCAAGTGTACAAATCTGTAATCCGTCAATTGTATCCGGTGGTACCCCTTTAGGGCACATAATCGGGAAAGCACACTCTAGAGCCACATATCAGGATACTCATCCAGGCTAAATCTCAGGGAGTTCACAAAGAACTTTTAAATCAGGAAACTCATAATTGCTCACAAAGAGCCATGTAACAGGAGCACCGAATAGCCATGTCTCAGAGAGTTCAAGTGAGCCATGTCAGGACGTATATATGAGTACACGACCTTCTAAAGATCCCGCAAATATAGAAAAAGTTGAACATACACGTACCTGTATCCAACACTCGCACACAAGAGTTTGAGTAACATGGGCACATGAAGAGAAGTAGGGAGTGAATGAAAAGGAAAGAAAGTTCACTACAATGATGAATAGACCACACTGAGGTTCAATATTCGAAACTGAAAATTATGAACTAAATGGCTCCATAGTTGGAGCCAATGAAACCCTATAAAGAAAAATAAATCCCAAAAGGACATTCATGATAATAAAATCAAGAACTCAGACAATTTCTTAATAACCCTAACACTGGATCTTGCATCATATCTTATCCAATACCCAACAGAAAATTCTAGAAAACAAAGGAAAACTTCTAATCTTCGGTATCAAACCTTTGTAATGAGATCAATAGCTTTATAAGCTGAATCTACTGGCCCAGTTCCAACTGAGCATGCAACATGCTCCTCGCCATCAGCACCAATGAGTTTAACTGTGGCAGTAGAAAGGCCAAGAGTTCCACAAGTAACCTGCATTTAATGTTTTCCATTAAAAATTAAGTTCACATAAGATGATGATCCACATTGTAAAAAAAACAGTTCCAGGGATTGCTGCTATACTAGAACTGAAATCCACATTGTATATCACAGATCACGGCTATTTTACATCCTGGATCACTTTGGTGCAAAATGTGGATCACCAAAACCATGGACCTAAATTGATAGGTGAAATAGGAAGAAAGAAAAAGAGGATCTGATAGGAAAAGAATGTGACCAATCAAAAATAAAAGGAAAACAGAAGAATCTGGAAACTTATAACATGGGGTGCGAACAGTGAGGCAGAACAGCTGGAGGTTAAGAGAACATGAATTAAAGCCATTATTTTGGATTTTGAATTGTTACTGGGGCTTCATGAAGTTCATAAATTTGTTATTAGGGTTTAATCAAGATTATAAATTGTGGAGCTTTATTCTCGACTTTTCACTGGTAAGTAAATAAATTGGCAGACACATCGTTTAGGGAATGAGGAAAAATTACTACAAAATATACCATAATTTTTCTCTCATTAGAGGAAAATTAAATAAACTGAAAGCAACCAATCTAAATATAATGCATTTCCATGTCAGATTCCTGTAACTATGGTTCAACCATCTCTAGTTACCTGCAGATCATGAAGCTTCCAAACAACTTCAGGTTGAAAAACTTCATCCGAAACCAAGGCTATTAGATCAGCATCAGTGACTCTCTGGAACACCAGTAAATAAAACATGTATAGAACAACAGTTAGTGTTGCCTTTTAAGATAAAAATATAGCACAGAAGAATACACTTCAGCTAAAATAAACTGAACTTCCAAACAACAGAAATCATGCATTTTTAGCATCGCTTTAGAACAACAGTTAGTGTTGCGTTTTAAGATCAAAATATAGTACAAAAGACTACAACTCAGCTAAAACAAACTGACTAAAAATGCCATAACCAACAAAATTTGATACAAGCATTCATAACCAACAAAGACTGTTACTTTCCACTACCTTTCCATAATCACTATATGATCTTGAAAATATATTTTCAATTATGTGGATCACAAATCCACCTACATCCGTCACTAACTATTTGCTAAGCCATCCCTGATAACAAGAATCCTTAAACCAGGGATACCAAGAAAATCTTGCAACATATCACCTGCCAGCAACCCCTATGTCGTCATTCTCTAAGCCCACAGACAATTTCTCAAACCAACATCATATCTTTAACCATTAAATTAAAAGGTTAACCATGTAATAATTCCATGATCGATTGAGAAAGATTGGTGTTTATTGAGTTAAAATTACATTCAACAACAAAAATGGAGCTTATGACTCCACCAGCATATAGTAAACAAGAAAAAGAATAAATACATTTAACAATAAAAGCATTATCTATTTCCTGTCTCAGTGTTGTATCCCAATCTTTTTTTCATTCCATACAGATAAGTAGTTTAGTTGCTGAGACTAGAAAACCAGTTTTTCAAAATTACTGAAAAGGTATGGAGAACTAGAAAAACTGTCAAAAAGGTGAAATCCATTACCATATTGTTGTTATGCCAAGGGAAATTTTTATACAGACTTGCTCTCTATGTACTACCTCTCCTCAATTTTCATTTTCTTAGAAATTATCATTGGAAAGGAGAATCCCATAGTTGAAGACATCTCATTTTTAAAACACAATTCATTCAGTTTGGAATGTTATAAATAGTTGCCTGAATGATGATATTACAGGAAAAGAAATCCAGGAAATCAGTAGAGAATTTTGGTCACCTTCTTTTGTTCAGCTACTGCTTTGAAGCGCCAGAATATGTTGCCAAGCTGTTCATCGTCAAGCTCATAACCAAGCTGAGATAAACAACAAGAACCAGGTGCTTAGATGAAGAAAAGAGAGGTAATTACATGTAACATGCTAAATAGCACCATACCTCTTTCAATCGGTCTTTTAAAGCATGCCGTCCACTTTACCATAGATTTGCAGAATAAAAAGAATTAAGAGAGAAATCATGAGTTTTGTAACAAATGAAATTGTAAAAAAAAAAATGAATAGGAAGATACCAACAACATGAATGTCATAAATATCACAACAGAACTGCATAAATTAAAGTAGAAGCAAAATATTGGAAGATGGAATCAATCTCACAAAAGAAGCTGACAACTCTTTTTTTGGTCGGGAGAGAAAGAAGTCTGTATTTGACACACAGAAACTTCGCAGAAATCTAACAAATGGAGTGACCCTTTGTGCTTCAAAAATCAAATATTTTTTATAACTTGCCGAGCTATTCAAGAATATTAGGTAAAGTTCAATATATTTATCCAATATACTAATAAGATGCAACCTATTGTACCAGGCCGAAATACTTCTTCTGCCTAGCAACTCAGGTGATATTAATAACCTCATTTGACTACCTTAATAAATGTGAATGATCAGTTTTTTTTCATATGGACAAGAAAAAAGCCAAGGAAAAAACCTATTAAAAGATCACCCCATACTACTGCAGGGATTCCACTAGCCTCAAATGAAGTTGAAAATGTACTCATCAAGATTGATATAAGATATATTCAAAAACCTAAGTATAGAATTCTTAGTGATGATGATAAAATATGTAAATATGTTAACTCCTCAACCATTTCTGTCAGATTTGTTGTGACATCGCATCCAACATTGAAAATCAACAGGTAAACCACTTATAACATGTTCTGCTCTAAAAATATCACTATGATCCATCTACATCGCTTTAAACACTATTTAAAACATATCAAACGGAAAAAAATATATTACCACAAAAATGGAGGAAAAATTTTGAAAGATGAAATACCCACCTAAGTTTTCCTAGGACAATACCAGCTTCATTAGACCGTTCAAGCCCGATATCTTCAGGCGAAATAATTTCATAAGTACCTTTGTGCTTCAGCATTCCATCCTATAGAACAGAAAGCAAATACGGATTATATTTCTTATTGCTTTTAACTTTTAGTAAGCATACATATTTAGATTCTTGTAACCAACACAATTAGTTTGGGATTAAAAGTGAGTTTGATGGAGTTGGGTCTTAACTACACCATCAATAATTGTCAACAATTTCACTCAGCAAGCCTGATTTGTAGAAGAAATCACCATTGTAGCTAAACGTATCAAAAGTGTTATCAACTAATATTGTAAATATTCACTTAAGAGGAGAAATGAAGAAAACACAAAGAAAACAGAAGGGCAACCAGTAAAACACATTCAAGCAAACTTAAAAAGCACATTAGTATTCCTCGTAAAAAAAAGTTAGCTAGGAGAAAGTGTTACTTTCCTACCACATCAATTGGTGTGGTGAGGGCAGCATTTGAAATTGCCATGTTAGCATAAATGGATACTACTTTCTAATGATAACCTTGACTAGAATAATAAATTTGTGGTCCCATTTCTGCTATCATCAAATTTTTTTAAGACTTGCAGTCAGAATTATGCTAGAAAATACTTGTGTATTACTTTCTCTTGTCATCATTGTTTCACTCATGCAATGATAACATGAGATGGAGTAATGGTCCACAGTCAACATCATCCTCATATTTGCATATATGCATATACATACACACAAGCATAACTGGAGAAAAAGCAACACAAGAAAGGAAATTGACAGATCAAATAAAAATGCTACTAAAGGGCCAAACAATGGAAAGATTACAGAATCTAGCCACCCACCTGCAACTTCAAACACGTATAGATATCATTACACATGCATGACTTAATATTATCATCTAAAATTAGCAACTTAATTTCTAAGCACTCTGGTTGAACAAGGGCTTTGGTAAACAGCATCAAACTCCAATCTTGTAAGAATGGTCCTTAAAGAGTTCTATATTTAATCCTCAGTTTGCCCCACTAAATTCTGCCAAACAATAAATAGACCACAAGCTCAAACATGCTCCTCAGCTAACATTGTTTCCCCAGAGCAAGAGATTGCTACTAGCTAGCTACATCCTCAAACGTTTTAAATAATAATAAAAGAAAAGATGTACAGATTCCATTATTAATTTCTACCATGCATCTAAACTTCATGCAAACTCATAATGGAACGCAAAAGAGAATATAACTTTAGTTTTCTTAAGATTAAACAACAAAGCTGTATTCACAGTAGCAAAATTTACAGACGGACAAAATCACAACACATGTTAGCGCATTACATTAATTTTCAACTACAATGGTAAATACAATTCCAAAAATTAATCAATGAGATCAGCCATAAAGAAAAGCTTCACCAATTGACAGAAAACATTCAGAGGTTCAGTGGTTCACAACATATATGCAGTCAAATGTTGGAAAAACCAACCTGGTGGATACCACTTTCATGAGCAAAAGCATTGGCTCCGACAATTGCCTTATGAGGTTGTATGTGTAACCCCGTGTAGTCCTCTACCTAAAAAACCATATTAAGTCAACAATAACTCCCAGAGCTAATTCAATCAAAAGTAAGGCCAACTAATTGAACCAAAGTTCACAAAAGAATACCATTTTGCTTGACATCACAATGTGTTGAGTATTGATTCCAGTATAAAGACCTCCTAATACATGTTCACCACGACATTTTATTGCCATCACAACCTGCATAAACAAAAGTAGCAGCCCAACGGAATCAAAACAGTAAAACAAGACATAGGTAATCTTACAATTTACAAAAACTGTCCAACTAGGAAAAAACCTTCAACACTTGCAACCAAAATAGTTTTTCTTAAGTCACCACAACTCAAGAATAAAGAAATTGACAGCTAAAAGACTTTTGTTTACAAAATTTAAATGCTTAACATAGGCAGACTGCAAAACTAGAAAGACAAAAGTTATCAGATGGATGCACAAGCACCCTCATTGTCAAGATCCCGTTCCCCCTCTCTATCTCTGCAAACAAAAAATGAAGTGGATTAATGTAAAATAATTTTCATATCTCATATATAGAAGCACGTGATCATGCAATGAGCCCTTGTCAACTGAATTTCAGTGCAATGTGTCTCCATCTAAAGCAGATTTGATTGACAACAGGAGGTCTTAGGTTGTACAGACTCAAGATCATGAATTATTCACCTTAAATGTCCAAGAACATCATATGGTGCTAAAGAAAACCAGGCTTTTTCCCATCTACTTCTGCGTAACTGAAATCCCAAATTCACAATCATTATAATATTGCATAAAGCAAAAGCTCACCTCCTCCAATGAAGCATTTCCAGCTCTCTCTCCAATGCCATTGATTGTTACTTCCACCTGCCTTGCGCCTGCACAAGCTCCCTGAATTCATGCAGCAAAGATGTAAATACAGCCCAAGTATACCTCACTGTGCATTAATTAACAAAGTAAACCAGCACCATACCGCTAGCGTGTTGGCAGTAGAAAGCCCAAGATCGTTTTGGCAGTGTGTTGAAATAATAACATTCTCAATTCCAGGGGTATTGGCCTTTATATCAGCAATTAATTGGCCAAACTCGCTAGGCATAGTTATGCCAACAGTATCAGGTATGTTGAGAGTTGTCGCTCCAGCCTTGATCACTTCACCCAAAATCTCATATAAAAACTCTCTGTCAGATCTGGTAGGATCCAATGGAACAACAATATCATGCAAGCAAGAGGGGAAAAAATCTACCGTTTTTCATTTATTTATTTCAATAGTAGCATATAGGACATGCATACACTGACACTACTGCAAAATGCCTCTGGCAATGGTAAACTCAACTCGATTACACAAAGAAGAAAAAAAAAAAGACACAAGACAACATTAATTCAAGAATGTCTTAGAATCTAGATAGTACAAATTATTAACATATCAAAATTCATATAAATATAAAATACCATAATTACCAGACAAAATACACAAGCACAATACAAATACATAAATGGTCAGTTCTACAAAACAAACTTTTTTTAACGCCCATTTCTACAATAACATGCATGCTCCCCTATTGCAGCGATTTTTATGACCAAGCACATATCTTTCACCAAAAAATTAAAAAAAGGCTTCAATTAAATACAGAACAGAAATATACATAAATTAAGCAATAGATTATCTTTATCCGTATTTAAACTTGTACTGCTTATTTTGATTTTAAAATTTAATCTTCCTCTTTCTGTTATTTCATTTCTTCAATAAAAATATAGACAACAATGGAATATGATCTTATCCTTGAACAACCATTTCACGAACATATCATAGGAAGAAAAAGAGAGAGAGAGAGAGAGAGAGAGAGATAAAAACTCGAACCTGCCGGCGTCTTCGGGGCTAAACTCGACATCATTACAACCCAAACTCCTTGCGAACCGAACCATACTTCTAGCGATATCCAAAACCTCCTCTTTACTCTTCCTTAACTTATACTCCAAATGGATACCACTGGTAGCGATAAACGTATGAATCCTGGGCCGTTTGGCGTACTTAACCGCCTCCCAAGCGGCCTTAATATCTTTCTCATTACACCTAGAGAGTCCACAAATGACAGGCACATACCCATTCTCATCCTCCGCATTTCCAACCTCTTTAGCAATGGCCGTAACAGCTTCAAAATCGTCTTTGGAAGCAGCGGGAAACCCAGCTTCTATTATATCGACGCCAAGCTTGGCTAGCTGACGAGCAATATCAAGCTTCTCCTTGGAAGTCAAGGTGGCGCCAGGAGATTGTTCGCCATCGCGGAGAGTGGTGTCGAAGATGCGCACGTAGTTGGGGTCTGGAATATGGTTGGGAATGTAAAGAGGACGGCGGAGGGGAGTGGGGGGAGTAGGGGCTAAAGAAGAGGAAATGAGAAGAGACTTGGCCTTGGGTAATGATCTGGGAGGAAAAGAAGGGAAATGGGGTGGGTTGGAAGAAGGGAAGTGGAGGGAAGTGGGAGAAGGGAGGAAAAGGGAGGATTTGGGAGAGGGAAAATGAAAGGGAGAGAACTTGGAGGAAATTAAGATGGAGGAAGCCATGGAAGGAGAGAAGGTAGAGAGAATTACAGAGGAAGAGGAAGAGTTTGGGTTTATATGGACAGTGTGTTGGTTGTGAATTTGTCTTTTCTCAGTTTGGTTGGGAGGGAAATGAGAGTGGAGGCGCCGTCAGCACCGAGGGTGATAAGAGATAGAGCAGAATTTTTCTTTTGAACAAGATTGAGAGAGTCTTAAAAAGGATCAAAAATTTGTTAAGCCTGGGACCCACTCTTTCCATAACAAGCCAAATCCAAATTTAAGGTTTTCCTCTTTATTAAGTGAATAATTTAATGGTTCATTATGACTGGGTTTTTAAGGTGATAAATACAGATGTCTTTTTCCTGCCAGCCGCCTCTATCTTTATTATTTTATTAAAAAATTAATATTTATTGTTTTTTATTTATAGTTTCATATTATTTTTTAAATACAAAATCTGCACTTTTAAACTTTTTTTAATACATATACTCATTCATTTAATAATAATATAATAATAACCCTTAAATTTTTCAATTTCAAGTCATTTATTAAGAAAAAATAACGGTGTTAGTGTCTCGTAAAATTTCTTTTTATTGACGTGGCCAAAACTACGTAGTTTTAGAGATCAAAATTTTTACACCTAATACATGAGATGAACTTCAAAAATAAAAACATTCAAGTCCAATTAAAAATATTAAAAAATCAACTTAAATTATAATCTAACCAGAATTTCCCTAATAATTCTTCGCCTTCATTGGAGTTTTGACGGTTTTTTACTAATTTAATACAAAAAAACCCTAAAATAATACAAACATAAAATTATGTATTAAAATGATAGATGTAGGGTGGTGCCGCCTTTGGCAAAGGCGTGACCACCCTACTTTTCTGACACCTGTTAAAAAAATATTAGTTTAAAAAAAACATAAACTGTTAAAAAAAAAGAGGATGCGCCAGAGGCGGCATCAGTTGCTGACGTGGC
This sequence comes from Gossypium anomalum, assembly GCA_025698475.1. Classification (NCBI taxonomy): domain Eukaryota; kingdom Viridiplantae; phylum Streptophyta; class Magnoliopsida; order Malvales; family Malvaceae; genus Gossypium; species Gossypium anomalum. The sequence goes on from CM046965.1 coordinate 67,679,812, forward strand.
ACAGGCGGCACCCACTTTCCTAAACCCTCTATTTAAGCCATCAGTGTTAAACGTAGGCATACAACAGTAAAAAAATTGCATAAGAAGAGAGGGAGAAGAGAAGAAAGAAAGAAAAATTATTTTTTTCCAGTAAAAAAATATTACAAAGAAGAGAGGGAGAAGAGAAGAAAGAAAAGGTATCTTCTTTTTTGTTATTTTTGAATAGAATAGATTATGATAATAAAAAATTATTTTGTTAGTATTATATAGTTTGTTTAGAGTTATTTTTATGTTTTGCTTTAAAAGTTATTTTGTTTATTGTGATTTTTTAGTAAGTTTTGTATTTAGATTAATTATGTGTTTATTGTGAATGTTATCTTTTAAATTTTTTAATATATTTGAAAGTTTTATGTTAGTAAAAGTATCATAAAATAATTGTTAATTAATGATAACAACTGAAAATATTTCTATTGTACATATTGTTAGAAATGACAACATATTTGGTATTGCCTGATGAGATAATAACTTTAACCAAAGGGAGAAAGTTGATAAGATGATGAGAGAAGTGCAAGATTACAGAATGAAACCAGAAGAAGACATTGTTCAACATCTTATTACCGTAAATCGAAAGATGCAAAAAGTGTTGTTGTAACACCCCTTACCCGTGTCTGACACCGGGAGAGGGTACGAGGCATTACCGGACTTAAACATAAACATTCATACAAAATCGGCTCATAAAATTTCATCCAAATTTAAAACCATTCATGCATATACATATTGTCACTTATACGAGCCTACGAGGCCCAAAACATACATTGGGGTAGTTCGGGACTAAACCAAGAACTTTCGAAACTTTTACAACACTTAGAAAAATTTTCATACTTTGGAGAGTCACACACCCGTGTGGGTAGGTCGTGTGGTCCCATACGCTAGTGTGGCTTGGGACACGCTAGTGCCCTCAGCCCGTATAACTCTTTGTTTATGACGTCATCAATTAAACAAGGTTTCACGGCCAAGTCACACGCCGGTATGCTTAGGCCGTGTGCCGAATTAAATTCTAAAAATCAAGTGCAGACTTCACACGGCCTGGGTACACGCCCATGTCCTGAGGCCATGTCTTCCACATGGCTGAAACACACGGCCGTGTCTCTGCCCGTGCGTTTACTACTGGGCATTCTATTTTGCCTTAATTAGGGTGTAGGGGACACACGGCCAGACCACACGCCCATGGGGCAGACCGTGTGTCACACACGACCTAGACACACGCCTGTGTGTCTAATTGTGTGGACAATTTCTAGGCTATTTTCCAAGCCATTTGTCACCCTTAAACACTTACATACATAAACCCACTTCATGGCATGCAACATGGTACCTTTGGATACTAAAGCATTCACATTCATGGTTAAATTATGTCATAATGGCATATAACACATACTCAACTTGGCATATTTTTTTTAAAGCTTTTCACATCAATTTCACATTCAATCAACATTATTAACCCACTTTCACATTATTCATGTATTCTATGGATATGGTCACCCTATTGGTCATGAACTATCCATCAAGCACATAAGCTATTCATATCCATCAAGCACATAAGCCATTCATCACACTCATCATCCACGACCACAACAAAGCATAAACACACTTGCATGCATTCATAATTATTTAGGGTTACAACCCATTAATCAAAGGGGCCATCTCTCATGGCCATATACAAAATAATTGTGACACCATCATAAGCCAACACATTTGGCTAACCAATATGACACATAACAAAATAACCAAGTTTCCCATATATGCCATACTCAAAATAATGAGGCTAACTATACCCAAAAGATCTAAATGATAGTGCGAGCGAGCCTCCAACGTCCTTTGATTCCCAAGCTAGCTTGACGATACTATAAGAAAATGAAAAAGAGAGGGAATAAGCATATTGCTTAGTAAACTTGCATGTAATTAATAAACAATAAAAATAAGCATTTTCATACACATACATAACATAATTTAAATCATCTCATCCTCAATAATCATTGTAGTCATATTTTATCTCATTCGATTTATATAATATTCAATAGAACTTAATATCATAATTCATTCATTTCCACCTTACCAAGGTTTTAACATTTCGTAATCTCAATAACTACGAACTTGGTGTACATACCTGTACCCTTTCAACACAATCACACCTTGACTTTCCTTTGACAAATCCTTGGACTATCCGTTGAACCACTTGGATTACTAAGGGACACTCAGGAAATCATGTACACATGGTGAGGTGCCAATGCCATATCCCAGATATGGTCTTACATGGGACCACATATAGATGTCAATGCCATGTCCCAAACATGGTCTTACATGGGATCACATATATCGAAGCTGATAGCCTAACTATGATCTTACAAGATATCTCATATTGATGCCAGTGCCATGTCGCATACATGGTCTTGTATAGGATCACATAATTATGCCAAAGCCATGTCCCAGACATGGTCTTACATGGGATCTTAGTTCGATGCCGATGCCATATCCCAGATATGGTCTTACACAAGATCTCATCAACCCAATGTCATGATATTTATACCCTAAGTATTCTTGAGGTTCAACCGGCTTTCATCACCTCAAATCTTTGTCGGACAACATCAATTATACTCACAAAGACAAACATACAACTCATGCAACATTAACTGTTAAATACATAATAAAATGCTGCATCAATTACAAACAAACTTACCTCGGTACAAAATATGAACAATTAGTTCGATTTAGTCAAAAATCTTACTCTTTCCCCGGTCTAAGCTCGGACTTTATTTTTCTTGATCTATAATAGCAAATTTTACTTATTTAATTATCGCATTATTCAAAACAGCCCATAAATCATATTTTAGAAAAAAATACAATTTTGCCCCTAAATTTTTATATAATTTCAATTTAGCCTTTGGCTCATAAAATGAAATGTGTCCATTTTCTTAGTTACCCAAGCCTAGCCGATTCATATTCCCTCTTATAACAGCCCATATTTTTCATCAAATCATATTTTTAACACCTATTTTTACAAGTTTTACAAACAAGTCCTTTTAGGTGTTTTCATGAAAAATCACTTAGAAAAAAATGTTCATTTAACACCAATCCTTCATATTCCTCCATTAATAATCAAAGTACATGCATGACACACATGGGTAAAATTTTGAACATAAACCCTAGTTCAAATAAAGGGTAGAAATGGCTAAATCATGCTTCAAGGATCTAAAAAATGCAAAGAACATTAAAATCAGGGCTAGGATTGCCTTACTATCAAGCTTGAAAATTGAAAAAACCCTAGCTTTGGTGACTCTTCAAATTTAGCACTTGTATGGAGAAGATGAGCAAAATTTTCTTTATTTTTCCCTTTTTATTCTTTTATTAACCAAATAACCAAAATGCCCTTTTCATTAAACTTTCAAATTTTATCCAACCATGCCCATTTTTGTCCATAAAAATAGAAATTGGTAAAATTTCTATTTAGGGACCTTTAATTAATAATCCAAAGCTATTTCATACTAAAAGCTTCTAGAAGCATATTTTGCAACTTATTCAATTTAGTCCCTAAGGTCAAATGGGACACTTTTCACATAAAAATTCTCCATGAAATTTTTACACAAGCATGAATTCATATCATAGACCCCACAATATTCACAAAATAATTATTTTTACTTTGGATTTGTGGTCTCAAAATCACTGTTCTGACTAGATCCTAATTCGAAATGTTATAGTTGTGGAAGGGTCATAAAATATTTAGAAAGAATAAAGTGCAATACTTAACCCTTAGAGGGACATTAATAGAACGGGAGCATCAAATCATTTTAGACTAACTTCGAAAGATATCGATACTACGAACCTATTGAAATCTAGTTATAAACTTCGCGAAGTTTATAATGTAACACCCCAAACTCGGCCTAGAAGTTTAGACCGAATTCGGAATGCTACATTGATCACCGAAGTGACCGTGATAAAGTATTTATAAAAACATCCTTTATTCGATTTTTAAAAGTGTAAGTATCACATATTCAAAATCAAGATAATAAAATGATTAAAACGTAAAACAAAATTCTACCACAGAGTTAATAAAAACCTTACTTCCAAAACTGAATAACAAATAGATGTCAGAAACCATAACTAATAATTTATTCTGTCTCAATACTGCCTAAGTCCTCCGCATACCGAGTCCAGCATCTAAAATCTCGAAATGTACCTGAAATGGGAAACAGAAGAGGGGGTAAGCTATACGAGCTTAGTGTGAGATCAAAGTAACTAACTACTAAAACAGAAACAGATACAGAAAACCTGAAAATAGTTCAGCAGCGGAACATACTTACAGAGCGACTTAACAAAACAGACCATATGTAACTTTACAGTCATATGGCTCTATTAAACACAATATCAGAAATTCTCAAAAGTCACAAACTGAGCCTAAGCCCTTTTTTAGAATCTGAGGCAATTGGGCCTTAGCCTATCACACAAAATACCTTTAGGCACGAGTGCCTTCCAGTCAGATATTGGAGTCAGATTTTCCAGACAATTAGACAGGAATGTTTCAGTCAAACAGATATAGCAGTCACAGAATCAAACAGATGCATATGAGTGCGAATGAGTTATAAAATAATCCACCCACCCATCCAACCAACACACCATCTCCGTCCCCCATCAAACCTCAATAGAGCTGTAAGCTCATCCAACCAATCACTCCAAATAGGACCTCGAAAAGCCCATCCAACCTTATATCCCCTATACATTGTCCACGACCCTTAAGGAATTGGGACTATCAGAAAGCTGTAAGTGCCATGCGAAAGACCGCGGTACATATATACAGTATAAACTGCTAGATCAGATATATCACGCAATAAGGTTAGCATATAAGCTGTACTATAAAATGAGGTAAACCGCGGTACAGACGTGCAGTATGACTGCCAGATCAGATAATGGTGCGTAGCGTAGCTGACGTACATGCGGTACAGTACAATGAGGTAAACCGCTATACCGTTAACAGAAATGTCCATGACCCTCAAGGTATTGGGACCGCCTATGACCCTTCAGGTATTACTAAGGCTTCTAGAATGCAGATAAACTATCAGATCATAAACCTCCATTCTCTTCAACATCCCACCCAAAAGCTTTGTATGCAGATGTATATATACAGATGCGTGTATGCAGATGCACCAACACAGAATACAGATTCAGACAATCATTCAGAGTAGTCACATACAACCAGTCATTCAATTACAGAAACATGCACACTTGTGCACTCAGGTTCGTTATCTAACAGGTCACACTTTATTCATAAAAGGTACATAAATCGAAGTCAGAAAGGAGTCGTAATCATCCTTAGAAATCTTAGTTGGGAGGTTAGAACAAACAGAGGTCACGATTACACTTAAATCGACTTAAAATCAAACTTGACGAGATAGGGCCACACGCCCGTGTGAAGGGTAGCACACGACTGTGTGTCAGAGGCACATACCCGTGTGGTGTAGAGGCACGACCGTGGGAGTAGGTCTTGTAAGACGCCCCATTTTACTAAATTCAGGTGCAGAGTCGACACGGCCGTGTGAAGGTGTCACAAGCCCATATAGCAATCCAACACGGCCGTGTATCCCACAACACATGCCCGTGTAGAATTATTAAGCCCCAAATTGGCTACACGGCTATGTGTCCCGAAAGACAAGCTCGTGTGAGAACCCTAAAATTCCCAAATTAGTCACATGGCCGTGTGGCCCCTAAATTTTAAATCCCTAATTCCCAACCTCACACGCCCGTGTGCCCTAGAGGACACGCTCGTGTGGTTTCCGACAAAAATCTCCAAATCGGCCACACGCCCGTGTGGCCAGGCCGTGTGGCACCCATAACTAGCCTAAAACCCTAATCCTCAAACTCACATGGTCGTGTACCTCGGCACACGTCCATGTGGCCGTCGGGCAGTCATGAAACTACCCCAAAACAACCCCGAAACCACCGCTTAAGCCACCGAAACGATCCCTAAGCCTTTCCCTATCAATAGTACATCAGAAACTGGCGATTTCACCACTTCCATCAACTAACATCCCAAGAACAACAGTTTAACATACCGATAAGAAAAGCCGAAACAATTACGTAAAATAAAAGTGAACGTAGTCATAGTTTGAATCTCACACCTGTTTCGATGACGAAGAAGATGACAGAGGAGCGAAATTCCCGAAGTCCATAAGCCAGACCAAATTTAAGTATATTTAGAAAATAACAAAAATGTAGAAAATAAAGAAGAAAAGAGAACCCCAAACGTTAAAAAAAGAAGAGAAAATAAGATACCATTCCCCCAAAAAATAAATATAAACCTCTAAATAACAATAGGCATAAAAATAAATAAATAAATATGTAACTAAAACAAATCAAAAATAAAATAACTCGCGCACCCAAAAACTCGAACCTTAAACCTCAAGGTTAACTAACACTTTACTTACCCACCAGACCAGCAGGCCTATTCTGACATTAAATTGCATAACTAATTGCATATGTGTGGCCCTTCCTGTGACCCTATCCACTGAATCCCAAAACTTCCAGGCCTAAAATTCGGGGCGTTACATATAATCTCTTATGGAGCAAGGAAAATAGCGAGACAAAGTATAGGTTCATGAAAGTTGACTGGGAAGCAAAATGTGTTTGACAAACCATGGATAGATAAATTAATTATTAGGAAATTACTAAGAGAACTTGTATAGTCAATACCCGTTATAAAGATTGAAGATCTAGAAGATCCCGAGGAATTTTCAAATTGGATTGTAAAAGATGAATATGAAGAGAAACAAGAATTTCTAAATTAGATTGTAGAGAATTTCCCAGACAAAGATATAGGATCGGAGATGGAAGAAAACGTAAAATTGAATTTAAGTGGTTAAATGTAAAGATAAATGTTGTTCATGTACAAAATGAGAACTAAAAAAGTCTGAGCTTATGAATGAAAAAAATTGTATATTTATTAATTAATTTTTTTATTTAAGTAATTTATTTGCTGTTCGGAATTGTTTTGAGAAATTTTGTTTATTTTGTAATAGATTGAGTATTGAAGATGGATAATTAGTTTTTCGTATGCGTTTATTTCGATGGAATCATCTTGACAACAACTGTTGGATGCATATTTGAATGTCGGCAACAAATAGCAATGAGATTTAATAGAAATATCTTGTTGGATGATATAAAGGGAAGGATTAAAGTAAAAATTGTTAGACATTATGGGAGAAGGATCTCGAAACTTTTTTACAAGTTTTCAGTTTCGATAGATCCCATCAAATTCACCAAAATGAAACTTGTAGACGACGAAGACGTGGAGAAAATGATCGCTCTTTACTGTGGGAATGAGAGTGACAAAAATGCACCGATTCACTTATTTGCTGAGTTAGCCGGTATGGAACAAAATTAAGATCTCACTGTATATGGTGAAGAACATGGAGCTCAAGAACCGTGTATGGGGGCTCCAATATCGTACACTGATAGTGAATCGACTATACGTGGGATCGATATCGATCTTAATATTACACTAGATATTGATGTGGTTGGTGATGATGGATATGATAGTAGTGATCCTTGTGATCAAGAGGTCGATAGTGATAGTGATCCCGATGTGGACGATATCCCTAATGATATTGATGATGAAGACGTGAATGACGATGGAAACATTAATGCGTCTTCGGTCGGGAACCAGATACGACGTATTGTGATACACAATAATCCTGGGCCACACATGTCGCTCATAAACCCTGACATGATGCATGTAGCGGAGTTCTCGGAGTACCCTGAAATATTTCCTGCTCACTGACTGACCGTAAATTTCGATCCTGAGGAGTTGTTCGTAGACCAGAGATTCGAAAGTAAAGAAGAGTGCATGTTTGCTATTAAGCGGTATAGCATGAATATATCAGTAGGTTACAAAGTTACAGTGTCTAAACTGACATTATATATTAGGGAGTGTTGAAAGTCAGCGGAAGGCTGCAATTGGCAGTACAAGCTGCATTTATTCAAAATTCACAGATGTGGGAGATACGCAAATTTGTTGGGCCTCACACATGCACATCAACACGTATGATAGAAGATCATCGAAAACTTAATTCCAAAACTATCTGTACGTATATCATACCAATGGTGAAGGACATGCCGACCATTAAAGTTTCGATATTGATTGCCGAAATGCAGGCACAATTTCAGTATCGAGTATCATATCAAAAGGCGTGGATAGCTAAACAGATGACAATAGAGCAATTGTATGGGGATTTTGATGCGTCGTATAACAAGCTACAGGGATGGATAGCCGCTATGCAGGAGTACGTACCGGGGACTGTCATTGAGTTACAGAGACGACCTTATTATGGCTCGGATGACCAACTACAACAGGGAAAAAGAATTTTCTATCGGATGTTCTGGATGTTTGATCTATGCGTGCAGACATTTCCCCACTGCAAGCCATTTGTGTAAGTGGATGGGACTTGGCTATATGGAAAATATATACAGATCCTACTCCTTGCGGTTGCTCAAGACGGCAATAAGAACATGTTCCCGATAACATTTGCCATCGTAGATAAGGAGAACATGGAATCTTAAAAATTCTTCCTTACCAACCTGCGGAGGTATGTTATTAGCAACGATAATATTTGCATCATCTCCGATAAAGGGAAAGGATTAATTACCGCAATTAGGCGTTCCGGTGTGCCATGAAGATCCGTTTACTATATCCCTCACATTGTGGTTAACTTCCATCGAGATTATAAGAATGCAGACTGGAAGAGACAAGTAGTGAAAATGGGTAAAGGATAACCTTATATTTCCAATATAAGTTGTAATGTTTTATGTTATCGAGTTATTGTAACTTATCTTTTCTTAATATATATACAGCGTACGAGTTAGAGCCATATATTTTCTGCCAAAGAATGACGAGACTTGAAAGTGACATGGAGGGTCAAATGAACAAATCTTTCCGATAGTGGTTGGGTACAATGGAGTCGTGGCAATAGGCTCAAAGTTTTGACGAGAGCTTTCGTTATGGTCAAATGACTACAAACTTAGTGGATGGGGTCAATGTTGTTTGTTGAAAACATGACATCTTCTGATTTCATCTGTTTTCTCAACTACATTCTACAAGTTAGCTACCTTGATACCAAGAATGGGTCAGCAACAAGTCAACCAGATGGAGGCGGGACACTTGTTTATCGAAGATGTCAGGGATGCAATGGTTGCAAACCGTCGGATGGCGAGGTCAATGAATGTAAAAATATATTCATGACGCATTGAAATGTTTCGAGCTACGAAGACCATCGGTCGTTGACCCAGTATACCACCTAGGTCCTATGGAGTTGATCTCCGGAATAAGCGGTGCGATCGTAAGAGGTTCCAAACACATCATTATCCATGTGCGCGTATTGTGGCAGCGTGTGCTAAAGTGAACCTTAATGTTGAACAATTTGTTGATGATTTGTACACACTCGAGTGCACTTTGCTTGTCTGAAAAAATGAGTTCCTCGTCCTGCCTTACCTGTCTATGTGGGGGTGCCTCCGACGACTTTTGAGCTTGTCCCAGACAGAAGGCTACGTAGGAATCCGAGAGGTCGTTCGTAATCATCCAGAATCCGTAATGAAATGGACATTAGAGATAAATCCGACGGTAAGCGTTGTGGATTATGCAGGTTAGCTGGTCATAATCGAAGTAAATGCCCGCATCGAAACTATCTACTTCTCTATTTTCTTCATTTTTCATTTTTACTTTTATAAAAAATACAAATAATAAAAAATACATTTTCTTGCAATTAAAATGTTTTTAGATTTATATCTAATTATAATGCTATTTAATTATATCATTTTAAAAAAAATATTTTATTTCTATTTTTTCCTTTTGTACAAATACATAAAATAAATAATTTATATTATAATTTACATTAACATTTTCATAAAAAATAAATTATAAAAATAAACTATTTTATATTTTCCCATTCTTCGTTTTTATAATTTTTTATGGGAAAAAGTAATAAATTTGATTGGCTCATAAAAGTACATAAAATATATTTTATGTTTTGTACTTACACATTTTATTTGGTTATAAATATAAAGAAAATATGTGATATTTTATATTAGTTAGTGTAAACTTTATTTGCACGAATTAATTATAAAAATAAATAAAACTAAAATACATTTCAATTATGTAATGTAAATAAAATGAATATGTTATAATTAAATTTAATTTTTACAAAATTAATATATTTTAATGAATTATTTATTATAAAGTATTTTTTAATATTATAATTTATTATGTTTTATGTAGAAAATCACATGACCTGAAAAGATGAAAAATTGAGTGGCTTGATGCCTGGAAAAGCTTAAGTAAGTGTTGAGGAGGCATGTGAATTGTGGCTATGCGTGCCTAATAAAACAAATGAGAGACAATAGTAAAATAAATTTCGATAACCTCAATGCTCACCAGTCACCAGGGACTACTAGTGCAATTGGGGAAATATTAGTTATTCCTACCACATATATATAGTATATATAAATATATATAGCTTGCCAAAATTGGTAATCAACCCATGTTTCAAATGTATACAAGCAACAAGTGAGGTATATATGTACGGCCTCTAAATGTAATATTGCACCTGTTTTATGAGTTGGTTATTTATTGAGACTCGAAAGCTCATCCAAAATATAAGAAAAATTGAATAAAAATATTAAGTTTGAAAAATAGATTTGAGCAAAAAAAATTAAGTTCGTTTAAAATATGAACTAGACTCGAGTGTGAACATTCAAAACTTAAGTTTGACCTAAATTGACCCTTTTCTAATTTTGTAAGATTTTATATTATGTTGTATATATTTGTAATTTATAACACATAAAATCCAAATCTATAGTAATATATAAGACTATTATAATATAAACATAAAAAATGTTAAAATAATTATATATAAAAATGTAATAAATAAAAATATGTATAAAAATATTAAATTGAAATAATTTAAATATGTATTTTTTTATTGTTTTTAAAAATAATATGAACAAATCTAAACTGAGTTTAGGTTAAACAATTACAAATATGATCGAGTAAAATTTTAGACTCATATTTTAAATAAAAATAAATTTAAATAAATATAAAATATATTAACATTATATTTAAACTCTGATCCAAACTTGATTTCACCATTAACACTTCTTCTTCGCATTAATGAGTGAGGGAGCTGGTCAACATATATGTAGGTCACCAAATATGTATTTGGATGGAGTAGCTCGCATAAGCTACATGTATGTGGCCTGTGGAGCTCATAAAAGTGGAGGGCAAAGGTAGACTTAAGGTGAGTTTGGGGTGGCGGTGCGGTGTGGTATGTTTAGCTTACTTTTTATCTCACGCTACAGCATCACTACAGTATCTAATCTCACCGCTACCGCTATTTTTACACTAACCGCAGGTAAACGCACCGTCCATCCAAACTTACCCTTATTCTCGGAAAAGGTTAAGTGACTGGTAAGGCGTAATTAACTTCTTGGTATCTACCATCATTAATGTTTGTAATTTTTTTAGTAGATTGATTTAATAAAATTTCATTGCTTACATTATTATTTTTTATATGAGTTTTTAATAATTTTTATACGAAAATTAAAATATATAAATAAATATTAATTCATTGATTACTTAACGTTTAATTAATATAAGTCGTATTATATAATCGAATTGTGATATGAGAAGACAATTTGTATTAATAAATAATCTAAATTATCCATACTCTGAATAATCAAAATTAAGCAAATTAATTTAAGAGATTATTATAACGTCTATCAGGTCCGATTGTGGAGATATGTTATCTTGAGTATCGAATCATATAAGTTTTAAAAGGATAAGAACGTAGGTATGGTTATCTGGATTGACAATAAATCGGACATGACTTAAGTTGAATTTATTCTAAATCTGTTTATGGATTTATTCACTTCTGATGTTCCTAGTATGATTGATCTCAATCCTAAATAAGTAATTGACAATGTGTATGTGACTCGTATAATTTGACATGTTGAAAGCTTGAATATAATTGGTAATATTGTCAAAAGCCGATATATTGGTGTATGACTTACACATGACATGACATTACTTACAACAGTGAAATTCATAATCCTATTATGGATAAATAATATTCTCTCATTAGCATTACATAATTGATAAAAAAGAAACGTGATCACACGTCATTTGTCTAGGACAAATGATGTAATTGCTATGTATTAGTAGTTATCTTTTCCATAAAAAATATAACTGTTATTGTGAGATAAAATAAAATCATATTGAATTAATAATTTAACCCAAAGAAATTAATGACATCTTATGCGAGTAACACATATATATCAATGCCGTTAGTTGAGAAAAGTTACTAATTGTTTTCATAATGGTATATACTTAGGGAAAATTCGATAATGGTATTTTTAAAAGATTGTCTGAATTCCCAAATAATGTTAAAATTTGATTACAAATTATTTAAGCTCTAATTGCATATGTCCAATTGCCCCATACATAAACTCAACACAACCTTATACGTATTGCATTTGAACTAATACGTTAAAAGAATTAAAATGATGAATAGAGAAATAAATTACATATATCACTATTTACAGTGAATACATCCTCTCGCATGAGACGAGATAATTTAGTGATTGATTTGATTTTTTTGAATTATTATTTAATTAATTTTAATTAAATAATTAAAATTTAAAGTGAAAATTAAATTAATTATTCACTGTAATTTTATTTGATAAGACAACTAATTTTATTGTTCATGTATTTAGTACGATAAAATAGTCATAACTTTAACATAATAAAAATTGAGTTTAAAAAAAATAAATTAAGTGAATTTTGAGAATAAAAATACTAAATACACAAATGAACACAATAGGCACATTTGATACATGATAGGCGCAACACCTATGTTTCTAGGTGAGGTGCCAACCACCCTTTGATAGATTCAGAGCTATAAGTAGGGATTGAGCTAAGTCCAAATATACCAGTTATTGAGTCTAGTTGCTCCGTCTAAAAAGAAAGAGATTTGTTATTTTAAATAAATCCTACTTACGTATTTTCGTGAGAATTTAAGGTTTTAACTTACAAACTCACTGAAAAATAAAAAAAAATTCATTATTCGAGAATAAAAGAGGGAAGTAATTTATAGTTAATATTGATTAGTACATAGAATAACCTTTGCATCCTACAAATAAAAAACTTAATTTACAATTATAATTATGAAATTAATTATTATGTTGTCAATCATTTAATAATTAACAGATGTATGAATTTAAGACTTAAATGTTTAATAATATTTTTCTACAATAAAACTTCTTTTATCTTTTTGTAAAATTTAAAAAATTTGACATTTTTTTTCTTAAAATATTTATTTTTAATATTTTATTATACTCTCATAAAATTGTTTATATAATCTAAAAACTACACTAGCAATGTACCAAATAATATTCCTAATTTCCTATAATTATTCTTTCTCAACACTCATTTACTATAAATTTATCCATAAATTTTAGAATTTAAAAATTTTCTTATAAATAAAATTTAAAACTTCCTTGTAACAAATTTTATATAAAAAAACCACTTTAAAAGTTTATAATTTAATAACTTAATTATAAGTTAACAAACTATATTTTAAGTAAATTGGTTTATTTTATTTTTGATGATAATTGGAGAAAATTAAGCAATTTGAAATGTAAATAAAGTAATTAAAATTTCATATTTAAATTTTTTTGATTTTGAAGTAAATTAATATAAAACGAACTTTGTTTTTAAATATCAATTAATTTAAGTTTAAATAAAATAATAAAGTTACATATTTATATAACACAACTTTGTTAAATTTAAAATTTAACTTGAAATTCTCACACACATGGATAGAAAGATACGACTGATATATATATATATATATATATATATATATATATATAAAGCTAATAAGAGTTGCAAAGGTAAGCACAAATTATGAATTTGAAATTACTCACAAACAATCAATCTATTGAACCAGATACTTAAAACATCAGAGATAACATGCGAGTGAAAAAGAGCAAGAATCATATTTTTTACTTCAACCTACCAGAATGAAACACCTTGGTAGAAAACCTAGCTGACCTTGATTATTTGTTGTCGCTATTGCCACCATACTGCGTAGAATTTCCATTCCAGAAGGGATTTCTATCCGAGAAACGGTTGTCATCCTCATCGTGTTTTAGTGTGTGAATATTGCTACCATATCGGGATGTTGTGGGTCGTCTGTTTCTGATGTCGGTCGAACTGTTTCTGTTTGTCGAGTTAGGAGAATATGTCCTGTTTGCTCCAGCCAAGTTATTTTGCAGTGTAGGGTTTGGACCTATAGATGCAACCAATCCAGAAAACATGAGAAAATACTTTCCCAAGGCAATTTTCAAGAGTTTCTGTTTGACCACTACGAGTTTCATGGGGGATTACTCGATCCAAAATTTGGATCATTAATGAGCTGTGACACGGTTACTCAAGATCCCAAAAAGACAGAAAAAACGTATGAATGCAATCTCGTGCTACTAGATAGCCACCACCTCATAAGACTTCTATTATGATTCCTAAAATCCTATGCACAACAATAAATGAATCTGCTTAAAAAAGGAAAGAAAAGAACCTGATCATATGCCATATTCAATCATAGGTGGTGCTCTAGGTTCTGGTTCCCATTCCACAAACCAAATCGATCACCTTCAACCTAAATTGCTTATTCTTACATCAGGGATATGGATGCTAGTTTGCTCTCTATCTCCCTGGTTTTAAGTATTTAAGTAGTCTTTGTACTATAGTCAAAATTGCAATTTAGTTCACATACTAGAAAGCTAAAATAATTTAATTCTTGTACTACTGATATTGGTTCAAACAAGTAAATTTGATAGTAGTGTTAATGGAAAACTGTCTAAATACCGATGTGAACTTCTAAAATCTGACAAACCATATGTTCCTTAATAGAATATATTCTTTTTCCCTTCTAATTCTGTCTATAGGTCTTTCAAACGTCTACACCAGCATTTTGACATTTTTCGTTACACTGTTATCAAATTTACTTTGTAGCACCAATATCAAAACGTACAAGAATTAAATTAATAATTCTACAATACAAGGATTAAATTGACCTTATCACTCTTCAAAAAAAAAAAAAAATTGCCCTTTTCACTAGGGACTGCCTAGATGCTTTAACCCTAACTCTCTTCACAAAACACTTATCTGCGTTTGTGGCTATGTATAATGCATACATGTCTATGGTTGGCTTAAATAAATTTAGGCGATATAAATGGGATCATAGAACAAGCATTTTAGCTCAAGGATTTAGGCCCAAAAGTATAAAAATTTTAATATCAATAGCCCAGAGACTCACTGTATTCCCAGATGCCACTTTGAGATTCCGGTCCAGTAGTTGAAGAGCTGGTACCAGTACCACCACCAAGATAAGAAAAAGGATTGAAATAGGACATAAAGCTTCTAACGTATGCAAAATATCCCCCATTGCTTCCTGCGGTAGCTTCAGAAGGTGTAGAATTTCTTTGGTCAGCAAATGATCTTTGCCCTTGGAAGCCAGTGCTTCTCTGACGTGGAACCACTATCAGTGCTTGTCTGTTAAGCAGACCCAAGTCCAATAAAGACGTACTCAAATCTGTAGGCAAAAGGAAAATAATAGTGGTGAATGGTAGACACTACAAAGTAATGCTCCTTTATCAACATAGAGCAATTTCATAAGCATATTCTGAAGACAAGGAACGCTCCTCATATGCAAAGGCAACGCTACGTTAAAACTTCAGGAAACACTTCAACTAAGTCCAAAACGTCTCAAATGCAATGCAATCGACAAAGTTTGTCATCTATAAATAAATGTGAAAGTAGGGAAAATAGAACAAGGTACACATTTAGAAGGAAAAAGAAGGTACTAGAAGAACACCATTCAATCTGTATAAAGCATACAAGTAGCGTCTAACAACCAATAATATTCCTACGTATGCAATCAAATATAAAACTAAAAACATAATCTTCTGTAACACACACACACACGTATATATGTCCAACCCCTTTTAAACATAATACATAAGCAACATATTGTGAAAGATCCACAAACAGAACTGGAAGGCATATGAATTATGGAATTACAATGCATAACACCCATGAGCAACATGTTTCTAAAGACCAGTTTGAGGTCGAGGACAGGCACTGTTTAGCTAAAAGTAATAAAATCTCAAACTGACAAAAACTAACTAAGCTACATTCATTTTAAAGATGTACACACAAACACAGTCATACCTTGATCACCAAATAACTTGCGAGGATAAGGAATGGCAAGATCATAAGAGCCCATGCCACTTGATTGGTTTCTATCCACATAGTCTTTTATCATTCTCAGGGTGTTGCCCACAGGAAACTTCTCTTGTAGGCTACTGCCATCAGGTAATCTGATATTTAAATGAACATCAGTTGGTACATTTGTGGTTGCAGTATTTTCAGACGCACCATCTTGCCTGCCATCTATTGATTTATCTTTTTCATGTTGCATGGCTTTCTCTGGTGCATTCCCACCGGGAAAACTTGACCGATGATCAATGGCCTTGACTGAGATGAAACAATCATCTCCAGGATAAGAGGATGTATCCTCAGATGCAGGAACTGCTGGATTTAAGGTAATAGAAGTACCAACCGTCCTGGTTGCTTCATTAGAAACATTACATTGTTCATCCACAACATTAGTCAAGTTGTCAGTGCTAAATGATTCTGAAGTACCCTGGTCAACCGATTCTGAAATTTTCTCCTGAAATGTTGGGAAAATAATGAAATCCAATATCAAGTATTTCAAGTTTCAAAGTAAGTCCCTTTTTGGGGTGGTGGTAACAAGCCCCTTAATTTTGCACCACAGCCTGGGTTCAAGTGCTTTCCTTCCACCATAACTCTCTTAGTCAAAGAAAAACTAGAAAACTCTAATCTAGACAACCATTTAAATTTACCTTTACTGTGTTTTCACTACCATTTTTTCCCTCTAGCACCCCAGAAGTAACTGCTGGTTTAGGCTCAAAGGACCGGTCAACCCCATCCATTGTGGTTGATGGGACAGAAGTACTTGAACTTCCTTGCTCGGACTGGCTAACAGTAGAAGCTCCAGAGCTAGATGACTCAAGTTTCTTTGAAGCAAGTGCAGCACCAAGTACTGCTGCTGTGGTTTCCTGCAGTTAAGAAATCCGGAAATCATAAACCAGATTTGGTAAATGCACACGCAGCACCTCTTCACTGACTGGATAATAGTCCTAAAGTCAACCATCACTAGCATACCTGGATATGAAGACTCAACCATGCTTTCTCTAGACTGGATGCCAGAACTTCAGCGCTGACAAACCCTTCTGGAAGAGTTCAACCAAAAGAAAAAAAACTAACCATTTAAAACATTTTTCTATGCATATTACATTACATGCTTGAAAAGGAGGGAGAAAAGAGAAAAATGGTTTTACATAAGAAGAAAGTTTAATACCATTTTGCCAAGCTTGTACACCATTAAATCCAATTGCTGTTATGCAGGGGATAGATTTCTGTGGATCTGTAACATGTTGATGCAAGGAATTGTTCTCTCATTGAAACTGGTGACAGGTACTTACAATAGCAAACAAGAAATATCAACTTAAACAAGTTTCATTTAGCATGCACATTATAAATGGTCATTGAAACAGTAGACAAGGGAACTCAACCCCATATCAAATAAAGGAAAAGATTCAATGTACAAAGCAAAGGCGTGTAGTGATGCATCCAACTTTTTGTTGATGCTGTGATGTATTAGTAGGAAATGTTAATGGAAAGGTGCAGTGATACAAAGTCTCAAAAGATGAAGGAATCATAAGATAATACAAAGAGTATTGAGTGAGGAGGAAATGCTAATGGAAAGGTGAAGTGACGCAACATCTCAAAAGATGGAGAAATCAAAGGATAATAAAGAAACTATTGAGTTAGGAGAGACAGTTTGAAAAATATATGGAAAGATAAAAATTAAAAAAAGCTTTCTTTCCCTTTCCCCACTTAAAACTTGCATCTTCAACTGTTCTTTCCCATCAAGCATATCACATGACTGCCAACATAACAACTATGGTAGTTTGGAACTATTCCTCAATTCCATTAGACATTAGTTGACAATTAAATGAAGTAGGCTTTCATTATCTTCAACGGACTCATGATTCATCATCCATAGAAGGATAACTTGAAAGCTGTAATATGAAACAAAAAACCTAGTTTAGTAAGCACAGAGTACCCTTGAGGTAGACTGCTTTCAAACAAGAGAAAATAAAGGTTGACCACAGCCAATTCTTCTACTCATATATTGGGGGGTAAACGATTCAAGAGTACATGCACATTAATTCTTTGTAAGGACCCAACTGTAAATGGTATAAAATAAGCCTTAGCACCAACACTCAACACAAAACAGTTCATAACAAGGAAAAGTAGCTAATTCAGCAATTTAGAAAAGGTTTGAGGCTGCTAGTACTTCAGCAACATAGCAGACCAGTTCAACTCCAAAAGCTTAATTCACAGCTAGATGCAAAACTATCACAGAAATTCCCTTAGCATCTATAACAAAAAGCCAAAAAATATAAAATGTTGATTTTAGAGTAACCATAAGAGAATCATGTTATTAAATATGTACTTGGCAATGCTAAATAAGATGTGATCATATGATATGAATACCACCCAGAATAAATAACTAAAACACAACTCAAAACATGATATGATGCAAAGAAATTAACACTACACAATGGGAATACATGAATGCTTCAAAATCCATGACATACGAATTAAAATATATTAAAAACTATAGAAATATAAAATACTTAAATCACGATTATGATATGACGAAATACACAAACACAACATGGGTATACAAATTGTCAGGTATAATCAGGATACATATGGCAGAAAAATTTGCAGCATCGGTGGTCCCTTCTCTGATATGCAATAGAATGCAATACTTTGACAACGACTCTTTTACCTGAATCAACATGTTAAAATATAGAGAAGAACTATAAGGAAAAAGAAAGAATTAACTTGATGTTAAAAAAAAAAAAAACTTAAAAGCAAAATAAATACTTTAAGATCAGTCCACGTTGAATGATCCAAGTTTTTCGACTCATCATCTTCACCTGAACAATCAAGTTTATTGAGTGCAGATCACAGTACTAAATTAACACCTAACAAAAATTTGAATTTGCTAATACATAAAAGCAGAAACATATCAAATGAAAAGAGAAGACATTACCTGAAATATAGACCACGAAAAGTTTCTTCTGGTTTTGAGCTTCACGAATGGCTTCAGGAATTGAGCCTTTGTATGTTAGAGGTGACGGAGATTCAGACCTTTCCATCTGTTTCACATGGTCCAATTTCAACAACATAAAATTTGCATTTAAATGTCTCTCAGTTTCATATTAATTTCACTTCAATTATACATATATGCACTTGCAAAAGAATATTGCTCTATCATGAAAAGTTCCAAAAAGAAAACCTAAATTTAGTTTGAAAAATTGTGGGGGAGATAAAAGAAAAAGGAGAATATTTACAGGTCTCAGTGTAAGGCAAGAATTAATTAATTTAAAATTAAATCAAGAGATAATTGAATGAAATGGTCGTACCTTTGGAACAAAGAAAATCGGATTTTTCGAAGAAATCTTGAAAACAGAAAACAAGGGAGAATTGTGAAAACCGAAAACGTACAATGAATCTATAAACGACGGCCACCTCATTACTTTTAATCTTGCCACGTGTTAGCTGATTACGGGGAGAGATAAACTTTCATTTATACTAGAAACTAGTTTTCTTATATTAAAAAAAAAAGAAAAACAAAGAATAAGATTTTTTTCCAACATTTCACATTTGGTCGCCAAAGCAACTCAGACTAACTTAGTTGATTTATGAAATAATTAAGCATTAATTAAAATATTTTCAAATTACGAATGTATTCATGTATTGAAGTTGCCTACCACTTCAATTGATGTGTCCCAAAATTACTCGAGTTTAATTACAAAGTTAGGATTCAAATTCAACTCAATTTAACAAAATTCAATAGTGTGTCTCGAGACATTGAAGGCCATGTCTCGAGACATTCTTCTTTCAAGACATGAGATTCATGCTTTGGGACATCAAGTCTTATGTCTCGAGACAGGTCTCATGATCTAGCTCCCATGTTTTGGACCATTGCATTCGATGTTTAGATGTCTCGAGAAAAAATAGCTCTTCCATCAAGACTTGAAACATAACAAGTTTACTTTAGTTACGATGTTTACTTGTTCCAAGACAAAAGGACATTTGTCTTGAGACTTGGCAATTGATGTCTCGAAACTAGTACAACAATACCCTGAAATGCTTATTATGATTATTTTGTTCCTGATGCCTTGAGACAATAATATTATTGTCTAGAGACAAATGGTAAAATGCTAAAAATGCAACTTAGTTCTTGTAATTAGGATTACCAAATCACACATATATGAAATCATCATTCCACTCAATCATAAAACATATTCTTAACATCTAAAAACACATCATTAGCACTTAAAATAATCACAATCAATACATCATAGAAGGACATACATGGTTAGATACTTAACCAAAACACATATATAACTAATTACCATTATAAAATGTCACAAACTAACCCAAAACACTATATATCAAAACAACAACTTAACATCAAGACTCGACATATCTCCCTAAATACTTAGGTACATGTCTTTACAACTTATAAAAATAACAAAAATTTACATAGATGTGGCTGAGCTGAGATGTGAGAGCTGGATGCCATTAACACTCCTCGAACAATTCGAGACCAAATCGACACCTGCACACGGAAACAAGCAATCCGTATGCTGAGCAAAAGAGCTCAATGGTGCTTACATAATATGATAACAACGCATATTCACATTAAGCAAATATCATTGATCTTTTGTAATTTTATATGTCAAATTAGGCTTTCCCGCTATACTTACGGAATTTATTTTCGGGCAAATTAGCATATTTTCCATAGTTTAGTGTAGATTTTAGATTTCCAATTTAAGAAGTGAAAATACCTCTTTTTACTCATTTTTTAGACCCAAATTGGCCAATTGTGCCATTGGGGGCCCTGACATAAGATTGAGTGTTGTAGGTGCTCAAAAGTGGCTCGAAATTGTGCGAAAACATCACCGAAGAAAGTGGTATCATGACATTGAAGCATGAGAATTGTGATACCCCTAACAGGCCCGAGATTAAGACAACCTACAGTGGTATTTTGATATCTCCCTTGGGTATCATGATTAGAGCTGATCATGGGTTGGGCGGCCCGGCCCGGCCGGAAGGCCCGCCCGAAAAATGGGAGGGTTTGGGTAAAAATATAGGCCCAAAAAATAGGCTTGGGCAAAAAGCGAGCCCGTTTAGAAAGCGGGCGGGCCTCAGTAAGAGTTTTTGGTTCAACCCCAACCCTGACCCGACTTTGAATTATATATTAATATATTTTTTATTTTATTTTTAATCATTTTAAAATTTTAATATAACCATTTTTTATTTTATTGTAAATTTGTGTATTGTTTTAAGAATTGTTTTAGTATCATTTTATTTGTTTTTATGTTTTTAAATATATTTAATTTATTATATTTTTAATTTTTTTATTTAATGAAATAAGCAAAAAAAAAAATTAATATAATGGCTTAGCAATTTTATTTGGATAGGGGCTTAGACAAATTTTAGGCCCATATTTGGTAGTAGGTAGCCGAGCCCGGGCCTAGTAGACTAGCCTAAAATTTTGTCTGGGCCCGACTCAAACCCGGCTCGGCCCATGATCACCTCTAATCATGATACCCACTTGCCAATGAGCACTCCATTTCAAGACTGTTGACGATATCGTGATATCCAACCCTGGGTATCACGATTTCACTGTCGTGAGGGGATAAAAAATGACGCCAGAGGTAGTCTTTGTCCAACCAAAGTACCAATCAATGAAGGCTCGTTCAAGGGCATTTTGGTCAATAAAAGGGGTAAAAAATTGCTGCTAAAACAACTAATTCTGGCTGAGGAGAGAGATACACACGCATTATACTTAGTTTAGCTTAGTTTTCTCTTTAGTTCTCTTAGGTTTTCTTTTTTATTTTTAGGGTTTCTTAGTTCTCATCTTTCTTAGCTGTAGAGTTAGTTTTCTACAACTCTTTTTCTTGTTCTTGTTGTTCTTTAAGTTAGTCAAGTTAGTTATCACTGTAGCTGAGGTTTATTTGCACTTTTAGTCCATTTCCTTTGCTTGTAATGACATTTCAGCCTTTACTTTAATATATTTTAGTTTCTTTTAGTTTAATATGTTAAAGACTTCAACTTTTATGTTTCTTGTACTTCATTCTATTGTTGAATGTTCATCTACACTTTTCTTTTAAGTTTTATAGATTAAAAATCCAAGCTTTTATCTTTTTCTCAATCTTTATGTTAACGGCTAACAGTTCCTTTTCTTGCATGTTTGTTAGCTTAGTTATTAGCATGGATAATTAAACTCTAAGGGGGTTGGTTGATGGAAATGTAGGTAAGCTGGTTTTTGGATGAGGGACTAAGTTGGAAATAAATTGGACTAAATTGAATAAACCTAAAAACATAATATTGACGCCTCTAAGAGAATATTTAGGCAAGTGAGCCCGAGAGGTAATCTTGTTGAGCACCAATGTGTTGTTACACTCCATGCCCTACCTGTCCACCTGATCCGGGTATGCAGTGTCACAATTAGACCTATATTTAAATTTGGCTAACTTAATTATTATAAAACAAATTATTGTAAAACTATTTAAAACTGTAAAATTGATAATACTTATTTACAACCAAATTCTTGTGCCATTGCATGTTTAGTTTCTTAAATTTCCTATCTCTAATATAATTGATTAATCACGATGAGCCTCTTACAAAACTTAACAGAGCTAACTATTTCTTTACCCAAATCCTAAGGGCATTATCAGAACACACCATAATAACTTCTGAGGCAAAGCCTCTATTAGTACCCCCTTCCTATGTGCATGTCCTGATCCATTGGCGATCCCTAATATCCACTCCATCTGGCTTGGCCCCTCCCCTGAGTCCTCGATCAACTTCATAATCCTTGCAAACATAGGTCAACCACTTGTAAGTTCAAAAGAACTTAGTGAATCATTACATTGATCATAAATAACCCTATCACGCAAGGGTAAACAATGTAAATAGATTAAATATAAATAAAAATACTCCCTACTTTCTCAAGGTGAATGTTCTTTATCAGAGTGGTGAACTTCTCTCGATCCTTTGAGCTACTTAGCTTATCATGATACCTTCTTCTGGTTGGACTTTCCACTCGACCGTACTAGTTACCTCACTATATCAGCGATCCTATCGTTACTTCTCATCTTTTTCCTATTTCTTATACCCCATATACTGGTGTTCATTGTCTTCTATCTTATTTGACTATACGTCCATCTACCATCTTATACCCCAGTGATAGTGTTCTCTTGTCTCTCCATCTAATGGTCCGTAGGTTATACCTTTCTTGGCGAACTTCTCTAGCCGGACCAATTCTTGGCACACTCTCCTCTTTCTATGCTATAGTCCCTAAAGGCTCATTGACATTTCAGGGTTATACTGACCTTCAGCATGCCTCGCCACTTTGGTGAATCCATTCTCAACCCACTTTATTATTCGCAGTGGTGGGATTACTTATAGCAATCTGCCTTACGTACCAATCTAACATGGGAACTCTCCTGTACATATGAGAAACAATTGAATTATAGTTTTAGCCAGCTACTACCCATGTGACTACATGAATCTGCTTCCCTTCTTACATTTCCATAATTAGGTTTACTCTCACTCGGCCTATCTTTCTGTAATTCTTGTTGAGTATTCTCCCATGTCTTCCCGACTTTCTTAACTACCTTCACTACTTCCATCACTTTGGTGGATTCCACAAATTTTGTGCATTTCTTTTTACACTTTCCTTAACTCTTCTTCCACCTACGTGGTTTCTCATACTTGACGCATTAGTAGTATGCCTTACTCTTATTGTCCCGACGGACTGTCTGCATTTGTGTCCCAGTGGACTTTATGGATGTCACAACCGAGCTATGGTCTTATACCCTTCTTACCTTTCTCTCACGTCCTGGTGGACTTACTTGTGTTTATTGTCCCGACGGATGTGCTCTGTTTCGTATTTATTATCTTGATAGACTTACTCTATTCCATGTTTACTGTCCTAGCAGACTTCATCTCTGTTTCATTTTTATTGTCTCGACGAGCTTTATCTCTGTTGATCCCATAGAGTCTTTCATCCGTGGTCTTACACCCATTTGCAATCTTGGGGTTCTACCTTATGATACCATAGAGTCTTTCATCCATGGTCTTACTCATCAAATCTAGCTGTCATAATATCTTTCATCCATGATCTTATATCGCATACCTTATACCATTTACTTTGTGGCCATGGTGTCTTTCTTTCATGGTCTTACGCAATATACCTTTTACCGTGTACCATGCTGCTATGGCATCTTTCATCCATGGTTTTACGCTATGTATCATATACCAGACTACCATAGCCTCTTTCATCTATGGTCTTACGCCATATACCTTATACCAGCTACCATGGCCTCTTTCATCCATGGTCTTACGTTCTATATCATCGTCATGGTGTCGCCTTGAAGGACCAGTCGATACCGCCATTGCGGTAAATTCCATTCCACAATTTTTATTTCCCGAGTCCTCCTCCTATTACCTCATTAACACCACCTAACCTTGATGTTCGAACACCAAAGTATTCCCTCCGCAAGGTTTGGAGCTTTTTCTGAGGCGGTATCTAATAGGGCCATTCCCCATTTCCCTCCTTAATTTCGTCTATTCCCTCAAGGTTTTTCCACTTACATGCAATGCATACTCATATCATCATATGTCATACTTGAACAACGTAGACCATAATAACAGGTTCGGAGTCTAAAACTTACTTGGATCCTTATCGTTCCTATAGCTTATTTCGTTTCTCGAGCATTGGAGCTTCCATTCTCCAAGTAGTATCTTGCAACGAGAAATCATGGGTTATTCTCAATATTCTTAACCTAAACCCATTTTCCAGAAACATGTAGAACCTTTAGAATGGTTTTGAAGTCTTTAACTTTTTTTTACATACACAGAAGGGTTAAGAACCTTACCCGCTTACTGGATTCCCTACTTTTCCAGCTTTATCCTCATGAAGTTTGCTTCATGCAGGACCTTCCATGACTACTTTTTCGAGCCACCGAAGAAGATGAAGAACTAGAGAAATTGGTACAAGGTCGGGAAGAAAATCATCCCTAAGAGCCATCTCCCAACTATTTATAGCCCTTCTCGTGCTACTTCTAATCCTATGATAGCCGTCCATGGCTAATTATGATGTCTCCCACTAAGAAACCGGCTGGTTCCATCTTAAAAAAACCAAAATTAGATTTCAACCATATCCAATTTAGTTTTTTAGCTTTCCCGTTTCTCCCAATAGAAGCCACCAACCTGCAATCTGTTTCAACTTAGTCTTCTATTTGTCTCTAATTTCTGGATAATTAGAAATCCAAGTGTTACATCGTTGTCCTGGGTTAGCCAGTGAGATCGAGTGATAAACCAGACTAATTTGTTTAATTTGGTAAAGTTGAGACCGAGAAGTAAAACAAAACCACTTTAGGAGTTTAAGCAATTTAGATATCTAATTGAAAGATTTGTGAACCACATCGAAATCAATCAACCACCATTTGTTATTCATTTGTTAATTTAGTAACTTTGCATATTTTACAATTTAGTCCTTGTGTTAATTATTTGATAAATTAGTGTAGTTATTCTTGGCTTGTCATACTATAGTGTTTAGTGATTAGTTAGTTAGACTCTTTTTTTTTTTTTGCATGCTTGTAGCTATAATTTGCTCAATCGCTGACTTTCTTGGGTTTGATCCTTGGAATACTCCATACCCCATTGTACAATTATATTACAACTGACTTGACACACTTGTAGACACCGCACTTAGTATTTTATTTGATTACTGTCTTTAATTGTTTATTTCCTCCCGTCGTTTGCGATGGCAACGAGAGGGTGGTCAAGTTGTTGGTGTCGTTACTGGGGATTGCGGCGGTGTATATGTGTAGTCAAGTTAGTTACTTTTGAAGCAATATTAGTCGAAAAACCATGAAGTTTTATAATGCTTTTTATTTTACTGTATAGTGTTTTATTTTTTTGTTTTTAGTTTCATTTGCCTTGTTGAAATTTTGTAACACCCCTTACCCGTATCCAACGCCGGGATAAGGTTCGAGGCTTTACTGGACTTAAACATAAACATTCATATAAAATCGAGCCATAAAATTTGGTCCAAATTAAAATCATCCAATCACATGCAGATCGTCCCTTATATGGGCTCACGAGGCCCAAAACATACGTTGGGAGTGATTCGGGACTCAACCAAAAACTTTCGAAATTTTTGCAACACTTAGAAAATTTTCTTGTTTTGGAGAGTCACACGCCCATGTGGCTCTAGGACACGCCCCTGTAACTCTTTGACTATGACGCCATCATCTAAATAAGGTCACACGGGCAAATCGCATGCCCTTGTGCTTAGGCCGTGTGGCGAATTAAATTCCAAAATTAAGTGCAGACTTTACAAGGCCTGGACACATGCCCATGTCCTGAGGCCGTGTCCTTCACATGGCTGAGACACACGACCGTGTCTCTGCCCGTGTGTTTACTATTGGGCATACTGATTTGCATAATTAGGGTGCAGGGGACACACGACCGGATCACACGCCCATGGGGCAGACCGTGTGTCACAGACGGCCTAGACACATGCCCGTGTGGATAATTTTGAGGCTATTATCCAAGCCATTTGCCACCCTTAAACACTTACACACATAATTTCACTTAATAGGATGCAACATGACACATTTAATTACACAAGCAAACACATTCATGGTTAATCCATGACTTTATAATGTGGACCTATCACATACTCCAATCATCATACTACCATATGGCATTCCACACCAATTTCATGTTTATTCATCATTATAATTTTTCTTTCATGTTACTCAATTACACCATTATTGTGGTCGTACCTGTAACACCCCTAACTCGTAACCGTTGTTGGAATAGGTTAAGAGGCATTACCGGACTCATAACTCAGATCAGAACAATCAAATATCAAATATCATCTCATTTCAATAATAATAGGTCATTCATGTTTAATGCGAACTTAAATCGAGCATACAAAGTCTAAAACATGCATCTAGTACTAAATCGATAACATGTGAACTTTTCAAAACTTATAAAAATTTTTAACTTTTAAAAGGCCACACGCCCGTGTGTCTAAGCCGTGGCGAAATAGGGCATACATACTGACTTATCCACATGGCCACAAGACACGCCCGTGTGCCACACACGACCAATAGACACGCCCGTGTGTCTAAGCTGTGTCAAAATTGGAGGGTATACTAACTTTAATTCGTAGGGTACCCACTCGGCCGTGTGGACAAAAATAGGCCATTTGAATAGCCATTTTGCCACCCCAATTTGGGTCAGCCTACAAGCAAAGAAACAAACATATTTGCACAACCAATTCAACCAAATTCAAAACAAAACATACATCATTCATACCATAACATTATCAATCATATACATACTCATAAACCTTACCAATTTATGCCAAAACATAAGGTAAGATCATATCAAAACATTTATTTCCATACATCATTCAATCTAATGCCATGAACTTTACTAAACTTACCATTTCTTTTGGCCAACTAAAACATACTACAATTGCACATTCACATCAAATATCATATACTATTATCAAACTATAAGTTCAAATACAAACTAGCCAAATCACATGGCTAAATATATACATCACAAAACATAATCTCGTAACTTCTAGCCTATACATGCCATACTTTAATATATACATTTTCAAAATACCAAAATGAGGTTCGATAGTGTGGTGATGATCCTTGATGATCCCCGAGCTCATAGTAGCTTCGATATCTATAAAACAATACAAACACACACAAAGTAAGCTTTCAAAAGCTTAGTAAGCTCGTACCAAAAATCATCAGCATTATATAAAATATAAAACACCGACACATAAGTATTTATAAATTCTTAATTCATCTATCCATTCTATGCCAACACCATCTATATGTTTATAATAATTCAATGAACTTTATATATATAATACCATTTACCACATAGGTATCGTACATACCTGAACCTTCCCGTATTTATTCATTTCAATCCTCACCTCTCATGCATATATTTTAAGACTTTCCAATGATTATTCATGCTTTAAACATCCGCACACTTAGTGCTTTAAGGGTTAGCTAAAGCTATAATGATTCCGCACACTTAGTGCCATCTCAATTAACCGAAGCTATCTCGGTATAGCACACTTAGTGCCTCATATAGCCGAAGCTAGTTTGAATTTCACACTTAGTGCCAAATACAATTTATTTATCATCGTATTCATCCAAACCAAATATATATACAATCTATGTTTAATCAAAGCATCAAAATACACTTAAACATCATGTTTTACGTACAAACTTACCTCGTACTCGGAATTGTCGACTAGGATTGTTTACTCTATAATCTTCGACTTCCTTTGGTCTAAGTCCGAATTCCTCTTTTCTTGATCTATATGTAATCAAAATTAATCTTTTTATTCACTAAATCATTCAAAACAATCCATATACACACAATTAAGGCATTTTGCAAACTAGCCCTCACATTTTCACATTTTTACACTTTAGTCCCTAATTCACAAAATCACAAAATACACATAATTTGCTTGTACACAAGCTTAGCCTAATTTTCATAGCTCTCATACAAGTCCATACATTTCATTTATTTTACATTTTAATCCCTCAAAATAACATTTTCACAATTTAGCCCTAATTACTCAATTTCATCAAAGATTCAAAGACAACATATGTTAACCCAAAACATATCTTTCATAATTCATCAACTAATATCACAAAACTCATATTTTCATCAATGACACATTTCAAAATCATCATCAATTTCTCAAATTTAAGCATGGGCTTTATAAAATACAAAGCAACGATATCAAAAATGTAAAAATCATCAAAAACTGAGTCAAAACCATACCTAAATCAACAATTTTCTTGGCCGAACCCTAGATGCTTTTCTCTTTTATTTTTCCTTTGTATTTTTGGCAATATGAACACCAAATAACATATTTGCGTGCTTTTGTTTTATTTTAATTACTTTAATATGCATTTTACCATATTACCCTTGCATTAAAACATTAATATTAATGTCCACTAATGTCATTTAATCATAACATGGGTCAAATAACCACATAAGGACCTCAAAATTATAAAGCCAAGTCAAATAGGCACTTTTAACAAGCAGCAAGTAAACTTTTACATTTTACGCGATTAGGTCGTTTTTCAAGATTAAGCACACAAACGATCGAATTTTCAGACGAAACTTTCACATATGCTAATTCACACATCATAAGCACGAAAAATAATATTTAAATATTTTTTAGACTTGGATATGTGGTCTCGAAACCACTGTTCCGACTAGGGTCTAAACCGGACTTTTACAGTACCTATTAGTCCCCATTCATTCATTAACCACATAAGCCACTCATCTCACATTATCATCCATAAGCAACCAACCACCTCAAGCATAAACACATTTGCATGCATACCTAAATGATTAGGGTTACAACCCAATAATTAATATTAGCCATCTCTTATGGCTATATACAAAATGAATCAATATTATCATAAGCCAACACCTTTGGCTATATCAATATGAGATATAACAAAAAGACCAAGTCCCTATACATGCCATACTCAAAATGATAAGTCTAAATATACCCAATTATCCAATTGATAGTGTGATTGAGTCTCTGACGTTCCACGATCCCTGAGCTAGCTTGGCGACGCTATAAGAAAAGGAAGGGAAATGAGGGTAAGCTTTAAAGCCTAGTAAGTTCACATGCAAATAAAATGCAACTTAAATAAGCATTAGTCATACATTTAACATAATGAACATAATCTTGCATTTTATCAAATCTCTTAAACTTATTCTTCATATAAATATATATATACATATTCTTACCACAATTTCATCATGTCTCATGTCATTCTCATGAGTTCGATGTACATACTTGTGCCACTTGCACATAATGATTTACTTTTTCATATTGATGCAATCATTAAGATTACTCATTAAACTTCTCTTGAACTACCCATTGAGCACTCGGAATACTGTTGGATACATCAGAATCTTGCACCTATGTGCCCCATATGTAGCCAATGCTACTTCATATCTCATATCACATGATGCTTGCTTTCGAGCTACTCACAGGTCTGCTCATATAGGCTGTCAGGTATCCGTAACACATGCGGGACTACCTTACCATCAGTAGTATGTACGAGACCAGTACCCGGATCGCCAAAACTTGTGTCTCATAATCATGAACTCAGACCACAACTCATGAGTTCGAATAATATAAATCATGAACTCAGACCACAACTCAATGAGTTCAGATCACCTAATTCCTAGTGACATGTCACTTGTATCCTAAACTATTCCTAAGGTTCAAAAGGGATTCTTCGATACCACATCTCTGTCAAACTTGCTCCTAATGTCGATTTCAATATCCATAGCACCAATCACATACTCATGAAATATTCAAATCATAATTCATAATAAAAGTGTAAGCATTTAAACACATGATACAACATCACATTAAATATGTATATACTCACCATACATGCAATATTCAATCATTTAAAGTATGATACGTGTTGCATTATTTGCAAATGAACTTACCTCGGTACAAAATGATAGAAACGAGCCTAATCCTTGTAAACTTTGTTTTTCCCTCGATCAAGACCCGAATCATGTTTTTCTTGATCTATAATGCCGAATTTAACTTGTTCAATTCATACATTGTTCAATTCATACATTGGCCAAATCGACCCATAACACATACTTTGGTAAAATTACCATTTTACCCTTAACTTTTCACTTATTTACAAATTGGTCTCTAGGCTCGTAAAATGAAATACATGCATTTTCTTGGTTACCCAAGCCTAGCCGATTCATATTCTAACTCATATCATCCCATATTTCTCATTAAATCACATTTCTACTACCCATTTCTTCATCTTTACAAATAAGTCCTTTTTAGGTGTTTTCGCTAAAAATTACTTAGTAAAAGATGTTTATCAGACATCAAACATTCATATTCCTCCATTAACCATCAAAATACATTCATGTCACACATGGGTAAGTTTTTAAACATGAAGCCTAGCTTAAAATAATGGTAGAAATAGCTAGATCGATTGATGACAGCTTCAAAAATGTAAAGAACATTAAAAACGAGGCTTGGGAGCACTTACAATCAAGCTTGAAATGTTGAAAACCCTAGTTATGGAGACTGTAACACCCTTAACTCGTATCCGTCGCTGGAATAGAGTCATAAGGCATTACAGAAATAAATATAATCCCATCAATTAAATACATAAATATATAATTATTGATTCAATCAAGTCATAAGAGTTAACTCTATTCATTTGCATAAATTAATATAACTTTTAAACTTAGTCATTTTAATATCTTATGAAAAAAAATAAATAAATAGGTAAACATTCACAAGTAACATTATAATATATATATATAACTTGCACCACCAATTTCCTGTCTGTGACATCATCATGAAGTTTGTTCCTATCCCATATGATCTACAATTTATTTTTATTTGAAACAATTACAAGGTTATAAACCAACTCACTTCATTTCTTGGTTTTATCGGTTAATACATGTAAATTATTATACACGTTCTCAACTTGCACTTAGTTAGTATATTTATTTAGCCACATAACAGGGTAAGTAACACCTACACGTGTAAACACCTTGCACGCATTCAAGACACATAGTAACATACAAAATTAAACAAATACAAAGGTCAAGTGCGCATGTCTTAATGTAAATACCATAATATGTCTTAATGTAAATACCATAGTTCATATTAACTTAGTGACATACATAAAAATCTATATGATCGAATGTACATGTATTCATGATAAATGTATATATTATGACTGCATCCTTAATATAAGCTTAATATAAAATTTACCATTTATATTCAGCCAAATCAATATATATGCATACATGATATACACTTACTCATATACCAAAGACTTACTTAACCTTAATGAAACAAAACACATTGTTTAGTCATTAAAACTAATCACAAACCACATACGACATTTGTCACTTAATAATCATATTTATTTAACCAATACACTTCCATCCATTATTATTTATCACTTTTTATAATACTATCAAAATAGATTAATTATACCTTAATATACCATCATAGCCGAACATAACTTATAATACATGTATCAAAATCAACCCAATCCCCATTTCCAATACATATAATAACACCTTAATTAAACATAATAACTATTTCCTTATATATATATATTTATTTTATACTTATGCAAAACCATG
Source organism: Gossypium anomalum (assembly GCA_025698475.1). Taxonomy (NCBI): domain Eukaryota; kingdom Viridiplantae; phylum Streptophyta; class Magnoliopsida; order Malvales; family Malvaceae; genus Gossypium; species Gossypium anomalum. The sequence goes on from CM046965.1 coordinate 67,712,357, forward strand.
ACCGAATCACCTATAGATACTACCTAAGCCATCAATTACTTTAACGCACATATCACACAACAGCTTAACTAAGGTTCATTCATTCACAATATATAAGCCCTATTAAGTTCATACCCTACACATACAAAACCGAATTCAAGTGGAGAAATTATCACAACCAAGACACATTCCAAAACCAACTTAACCATTTAGCCATTTTCGCATGGCTTGAATATACATTCATTCCCAAAATAACCAACTCCAAAACCAGCTATTACATGCCATAATTTTAAGTTTAGCTTATGGTACAAAAGCAGTAGACAGTGTGATGAACTTAACTGACGATTCCCGAGCTTGTAGCTTGACTTCAAAATCTGTAAAACAGAGTAAACATAACACAAAAAGTAAGCTACCAAAGCTTAGTAAGTCATAAGCAAATAAACAACTCAATGGCCAATTCAACTTAACTAAATTAAACTGGATTATTAAATCAATTCACATTAAATTCAGGCACCTATTAATTCATGTTACATACACATAAATCATATACATGTATAAACAATTTCGTTATCATAGTAACCGAGTGCTTTTATAGCCAAAACTTAACAAATTATTATCCAACCCTCAAGGACGAATATTCATTAAATACCTAGTTCATATGCTCGTAAATATATAAACTAATATGTTATAATATAGTCTTAAGTACACATATATTAGTCATTTGGCCGAATACACATAAACACATTTGCATAAAATTAAATCTCATTCAATAATGTGCAATAGGCCAAACATACTTACCTTAACTTTAACATACATCAAACTAACTCATACCTGGTAATTTAGCTCGGTTTACATATTCAAACTCGACTTCTCTTTGCCCGATGAACCATTTGGAATTGGATAGGACACTCGGATAATCACATAATCCGTACAATGCCAACGTCCCAGACGTGGTCTTACATGCACCGCATATCGATGCCACTGTCTCAGACAGGGTCTTACTCGTAAACACATATCAAAATCACAAATCGATTCCATGGACTTACTCGCACACATATATCGGAATCCTATGCATGAAATATGTATCCTAGCTATTCCTAAGGTTCATACAGGGCTTTTGGACGTCGTATCTCGGTTGAATCGAACTCGGGAATGTCATAGCCCCATTTAACATATTCGGCCATAGCATAATTCGATCATAAAATTTCATAACAGCATATAATTCTAACATTAAACTATCGATAAACATGTCTATTTGCTTATAAACTTACCTCGGACGTCGTAAAACGGGACGGGGCTGCTAGTCGACAACTTTCGTTTTTCCCTGATCCAAATCCGTTTTCTTTGGTTCTTAATCTAAACATATCCAAATTAAGCTCATTCAAACATATTTTCATTCAATTTATTCCAAAAACACATAAATAGCTAAATTACTATTTTACCCCTAACATTTATAATTTTTTTACAATTTAGCCCCTATTGCACAAAACACAAAATACACAAAATTTAGCTGCACTCTTGTTAGGCCGAATGCTCCATATACATACAAGTCCATATTTTCCATCAATTTCATAATTTAGTCCCTCAACTTTTTTTTTTTGTAATTAAGTCCTAATTACTCAAAATCATAAAAAATTCCAATACAAAATATGTTAACCAAACACTGGCATAACTTAAAATATTCATCAAAATTCAAAATTTAAGCATGGGTTTTGTATTACTCGAAGCAACGATCTCAAAAACATAAAAATTATCGAAAACTAAGCTAAACTCGTACCTTAATCAAGCTTGAATACCACCAAACCCTAACTTATTTTTCTTTTTCTTTCTTTTTTAATTTTATGATATAACATATAACATATATTATATAATTTATAACTTGGTTTCTTAAATTACCCCTTTTAAAATTATAACCAAGCTTTATGTTATAAACCCTTTTTCGTCTCTTAAATAAATTAATGGACATGAGTTGAATTTCAATTTCATACACTATAATATAAATATATATATACACATAATATCTTATTGTAAAATAAAGCTTAATTTTACATATATGTATAACTTAAATAAAATAATATAAAAACTATTAAATTTTTACCTACCACCGTACCACTTATAAAGACATGGGCTATTTACAACTTAAGGGCTTCCATTTAAAAAGCCATTACTAATTCAGTCCTTACAATTAAAACTATCAAATTTTTAATTTATGCGATTAAGCCCTTTTTTGTTTAATCGGACACCCAAATGACAAAATTAAATCACGAAAATTTCACAAATATAAATTCGCACAAAATAAATACAGAAAATAATTTTTAAATATTTTTCTGACTCGGATTCATGGTCTCAAAACCACCGTTCCGATTAGGGTCTAAATCAGGCTGTTATAGAGACTCCCTAAATTTCGGAACCCTTAAAGAAGATGGACATCATTTTTGCTTGATTTTTCCCTTTTTATTCTTTTATTTACTAAATGACCAAAATGCCCTTAAGGCCTTTCTTTCAAATTTTTCCTATTCATGCCCATTTTTGTCCAAAATTCTAGAACTTGGTCAAATTGCTATTTAAGGACCTCTAGTTAATAATCCAACGCAATTTCATGCTTAAAGCTTCTATAACTTGTATTTTGTAACTTATTCAATTTAGTCCCTAACTTCAAATTGGACACTTTAGGCATAAAATTTCTTCATGAAAATTTCATAAAAACATGCAATCATATCATGGACCATCAAATAGTCATAAAATAATTATTTCTAGTTCAGATTTGTGGTCTCAAAACTACTATTCCAACTATAACCTAAATCGGGATGTTACAGATTTAGCTTAATCATGTTTAATAACAACATATATAGATGGTTGGGTGACCGATACAACTATGAAGGTTAATTGAGTTTGGCGAATAGAGATTAGATGAACCATTGGATTTATGATGATGATTATGAGAGACAAATATATGAGTATCCTTATGTTTCTTATGGTTACACATATAGAGTGGATGGTTACAGTTAAAGATGGGTAGGTAGTAACTCGACATATGATCTGTATTCCTTGTCTTCTTGTGAGGATGGGGGTAAACATTAGGAAGAGCTTGATGAAGATCATTACCTAACTATTCGGGTGAGTAAACCTGAGGAAAGTGTGCATGCATTGCAGGCTGATGTGCACCAAATACATGGTCGATCAGACCAAATTTTTAATGGATGCAAAGCCATGCCTCCTTGAGTATACCAAGTGAGCAAATATTGGAAGTCATCTAATGTTGAGCTGTAATGAACACTCTGATGGAAGAGGTCAAGCATGATATTCTCGAGCTCAAGGATGAGGGCCATTCCACTGTTATTAAGCATGACTGGTTGAACGGTGTTCAACAAAAAATTAGAGTTGAAGAACGTGACGAGGTTTTGAGAAACGAAAAAGGTATCTTCACTCCGATTGACATAGGATTAGGATTAGGATTAGGATTAAGACTAGGAGTAGGTATAGATTTAGATATTTAAGATGAGTTTAAACCAGAATAAAGTGAAAGTGTGGAGGAGACAGCACTTTCGAACTATTATTTTGGAAGAGACAATCGATGAACTTAACGAGTGTATCCATTTTTAATTTGAAATGAGAAGTGAAGCTTAAGTATCTTTGACTCATTGTGACATCGAGTTTGTGATACCAGAGGCTATAGTATCTTAGAATGAGCTTTAGAGTCGGTTAGGCTTTGGAGAGAAGTGGCTCGTGATGTAGCTTTCTAGAAGGTAAAAAATAAGACAACGACAATGTGCTCAAACGCAAAAGGGGTCCTTATTTATTCATGAATAACAAACAATGATTCAAGGTGTTGAGGACCTCTTGGAAGTTCTTCTATGGGGGGATACAGATCGCTCGAAATTTGGTAAGTTTTCTTTTTACTAGTTTTTATTTTCTTATTATTGCATATTTTGTTTTTGGTATGTTTTTTATTTTTCTATGTAGGCCACTCACTCAAGAATTATATGATAAACTTGAGCTTCAATGAGAAGGTGGACAACCCTAGCTCCATTGATGAGCACGTACGATATTCATGGAAGTCCGGTAACCTTTCTATCTTTTCTTGAGGTATACATATTGGGGACAATGTGTAATTTAAGTATGGGGGAATTCATAGAAAAATTGCTTGTGTAGTCAAAATTTTTTTTATGGTTGTGTGTTTGTTTTATTTTTTTTATTTTAATTGTTGCATTGTAACAACCTATTTTTTAGTGTTGTGGAAAATAGTGGTTTCGAGACCACAATTCTAACGAGAGAGTCCATAGATATATTTAATTAATATTTATGAGTTAAATATAATATAATAGTGAATCGTGACTTATTAGATTTTATTTATTGGTTAGTTAGTCAAGGTACAAGTGGCTCGTAGCGAAAGTCACTGGCTTTGGAAAATGAGGTATCGAGATATCGTTTTTGTAAACCGAGCTCATAAATATTTCCATTGAATATTAATGGAGCTATTATATAAGTGAATTGAGGTTTGGTCAGAAAATTTTAGTGTTTAAATAGTTAATTAAGTACAAAGACTAAATTATAAAATTCATAAAAGCTAATCACTATAAATTTTTCTAAAGTACCAAGGACCAATTAAATAATTGAGCCATTTTGTATTTTCAGATAGTGGAAAATGAAGCGAGAATCCACTAAGGATTGGTTAATTAAGTTTAACTTAAACTAATTAATGTTAGTTTAATTTATTAAGATTGATTAAATACTAATGATAGTATAAAAGCAAAAAATGTTGTCATCTTCTACAATTTTCATCTCTTGGCCAAATGTTAGAAGAAAAATTATGGTTATCCATTTTCAAGCTTTGAGCTTTGCATGTAAGTGATGTTTAAACCTGTTTTTTGTACGGTTTATGTTTTTGAGATTATTTTAGTTTGATTGAGTTAACCCGTACCTTCATTTTCAAAACTGTTAAAGATTTTAAAAGTTACCATTGTTGAATTTTAGATTTTTTTGATAGAAAATGGTAGGTTTGAAAGCTATGAAATGTTTAAGGATTATTTGATAAAGTAAATTTTGTTAATTTTGCATTTAGGGACTAAATTGTGAATATGTCAAAAGTGACTTGAAATTCATGTAAATTTAGAAGTTTGAGAGATGTAGAAGGACATAATTTTAATTGGAATGGAAAACGATCTTAATTGTGGAAGTTATACTTGTTTCGGTATTAGGGACTAAATTGAATAAAATTATAATAAGATGTTATTTGTATTAAATAAGCTGTTATAAGTATGTATAACTGATAATTGGAAATAAATTACTGATAGATGAAGAACAGGTAGATAATCGAGAAAAAGGAAAATTATAGATTAGTCCCTGACACTCCTGGTTTTGCTATTTGCTCTTGATAAGTTCATACAATATATCTAAATTGTTGATATGATATATTTGATTTTTAAATGGTGATTGTTAGTGACTATGAATTGTTTTACAATGTGAGATAACTCCTAATGAAATTAGTAAAATTCTCATATCCGAAGATATGAGTTACTGCCTGTAGGTTCTGAGCTCCGACATTTGTTGCAGATTCGAGAATACATGTATATATAGCCTTGGTCAGGCTCTCTGTTTTGTAAGTTAACCTGGACATGTAACCAGACACTAAATTTCTCATGTAGGTTAACTCGAAAGGGTGATCAGACACTATTATGTGATTCACGTAGGTTCAACCCTAATAGGTGACTAGGTACTATTATCTGATTCTCGTAGGTTAAACCCTAATGGATGACCAGGTGCTATTATCTGATTTGCGTAGGTTCAACCCTAACGGTTGACTAGGCACTATTATTTGATTCACGTAGGTTAAACCCTAATGGGTGACCAGACTCTATTATCTAATTCATATAGGTTCAACCCTAATGGGTGACTAGACGCTATTATCTAATTTGTGTAGGTTCAACCCTAACGGGTGACCAAGCACTATTATTTGATTCACGTAGGTTCAACATTAATGGGTGATCAGGCACTATTATTTGATTCGAGTAGGTTCAACCCTAACGGGTGACCAGGCACTATTATCTGATTCGTGTAGGTTTAACCCTAATGGGTGGCCAGACACTTACTTTCACCTATGTACGAAGTTCTTTTACGAAGTTTCATTGGGTAATATTATGGATGAAAATATGATAATATGCCATTGAATGTGGACAAAGAAATATATATAATTTTGAAATAAGATATAAATTGGTTTACATTTAAATATGAACAATTGAGGTTATATATATGGTTTGAGCTCAAAACTTTATGTGTTTGATGTGGTTGTATTGTATCTTAATAGGGATACTTATTTTTCATAATGAATTGAATTTGTATTAAATAATAATTAATGGAGTACTTACCTCAATTTGTATTAATAGGGATACTTATTTTGCATAATGAATTTATACTTATTTTGGTATGTGATATTTGACTTGATGTCAAATTTTGTATTTGAAGGTTAAAGGAAATGACAAAGTTTGAATGGTATTATGCATATGAAATAGGTTGTGATATGAAATGGTTAAAGGCTTTGGTATAAATTGTATTTGATTTGAGTTTAATAAATTGTTGGTGCGAATGAGGGCATATTGGTTGTATGTTTATACAATTATGTGAATTAGTGTTTTGACTATGAACTATGTATGTTTTGGTGTAGGATTGAAAGTAATAAATTGACATATTAGGTCAGCTTGCTTCAATGGTATGAAACTTGCTTTAAAATGGTCATTCTTGTTGCACACGGGTTACCACACGGCCGTGTGTAACACATGGGTGGTTGACATGGCCGTGTGTTCAACATGTTTAAGTTGGTTTTTACATCACACGGCCACTATTTGTTACACGGTTTGGGGACATGACTTTGTGATAGTACCACATGACCTAGCCATACGGCCATGTGACCCCTATTTTACCTTTTTATCGATATTTTTGTAAAAGTTTCAAAATTATGCTGATTTAGTTTTGAGCCGGTTTATGGGCTTTCGTAAGCTCGATTGGGACTTGAATTAGTTTGTTAATCATGTTTTGCTTAGATTATGAAATGAGAAATTGATTTTTAAGTCAAAATTGCATGTAATGATCTTTTTTTTTTCTGTGGTAGCATCTTGTAGCTTGAGTTCTGTAACTAGACTAGGTAAGGGGTGTTACATGCATGGTGCTTGAACATAATTTGATTGACAATTAGTGAATTGTGGTATGTTGTTGTGTAATAGATTCTTTGAGTTGTACAAAATTTGAATGATACTTGATGAATTATATTCTTTATGAATAAATTATTTAGCTCAATTAGTTACATTGTATAATAGAGTAGAGTTAATTAAAAATTTGTGAGTTTTTTTCAATTTTATCTTAGTGATTAATATGTTCGTAGATATATGTGTACATGCATGAATTAGAATTCAACATTATTCATGGAAATAAGTAGAATCATGTTTTAGTTTTGTGATTGTTGAGATGTTTAGGGATAACCTAAAGCATTGTTTGTGTAGCCTATAGCCTAAATGACTTACTTATATGCTACATTATCCCTAGTTCCCATAATTTGAGCCTTTAATTATCTTTTCTTGATAAACCTATTTCTTTCTAGACCTCGAGCCTAAAAAGAGTTAAAAACTCAACCCTTCACCATCCTTATTCTTGAAAGACACTATAAATGGATGTTAGGCCACGAATATTGAGGGGTAGGTAGAAATGTTTCAGAGGTTGTAAAATGAACTTAAGTGAATAGCGAAGAGATGGTTTGATATGGCATGTATAAACTCTTACAAAATGTGCATAAAATGAAATATGAATGAATAAAAGCATGGTGAGGCTAAAAAACAAAGCGAACAAATAAAAAACATTACTAAAGTTAAAACCATTGTGAGTGAAAGGAGCGGAAAAATTAAAAATATTTTCAAAATGAGAAACGAAGTAAAGAACATAAAATTTATTTTCACTATCGTAGTGCACTAGTACTTGCTAAATTGTGTATACTACCCAATATCGAGCTGTTTCTTCCACATTATTGGAGAGAAAAGGAAGCCGATAGAGGAGAAATAAGGTGGTGAGCTTAACGATCACATATCGAGGGGAATAGGAGAAATGTCATGTGCTATACTATTCATAGTGCTTGAACTGTTTTGAGCTGACATTTTCTTGAATTTGTACCAACCTTAGCCTTAGAACACTATAAGCTAAAAGTCCTATGTGACTTTAACACCGATGTTTGTAAAACTGAAACTGGTAGAAGAATGGATAAGTTAAATTCTTTCATGTATAGATGCATTATATCTACATACCTATTTTGATGGAATAATGTGAAAAATAATTTTTTGATAAATTACCTCTATTTCTATTTACCCTATAACTTTTGAGAACTAAAATGGTGTGCTCTCAAAGTTGTGAATTTTCAATATATCATCCTTAAGTTGTATAGTAGAAGAATTTATTACACTATACATATCCATTAGTTGATTGTCAAATCTGTTCATTGTTTAAGGGTCACCTTTTATGCATGTTTCTTAGGTGCTTGCTTAGGGACCAGCAAAGATTTAAGTGTGGGAGAGTTTAATTTTTTGTAATTTGATACGTCAAATTAGTCTCTCCATCACATTTAAAGAGCTTATTCTCGACCAATTTAGATGTCTTTTTGTTACTTTTATTGATTTTTAGTTTCATCGTTAATAAATTGTTTTTATTAGTTTTAAGCCATTTTTGAGACCTAAATTGGCCAATCGTGCCATGGGGAACCTCACAAGTTGATTGAGTATTTTAGGGAGTTACAGTGGTCCGAACGTGAAGAAAACATCACTTAGAAGGAGGTATCTGATCTACCATGAATTACACTATTATTTACATCCTTTTTACACATAACTTTAGCTTGTTTAATAGTTAAATCAAAGCATCTTAGTATATATTTAGGTTTTCATGCTTAAATTAGTAATTTATGCTTTTTAGTAGTTTTTATTACATTCCATATATCTAAATAAGATTACATGGTCTTGTAGGACAAATCGGGAGCTAAAGATGCATGTTCGGGCCAAAACTGATGCCTATGTTGCGATACCAAGACACCGATGTTGCTACATTGAAGACAAAAGCCAAAAATGAGTTTTGGAGCGAAATTGATTTCGATATCGTGACATGCTCCCTGCTGTGTTGCGAAATACCCCCTGTGTTGCAACATATCCCCTTCGCAGCCCAGAAAAATCCTGCACATGATAATTATTTTTTAGAGGGAAATTAAGTGTATTTTTCCTAGTCGAATTCTAAAGACTTCAAGGGCAATTTAGGCACTTTAATTTTTCAAGTTTAGCCTATATGAAGGCCGTTGTAATAAGTTTAAACACACAATTGGAGGTCGACAAAAAATATGCTTAGGGTTTCTATTTCATTCTTAATTTTTACTTAAGGTATTTGATGTTCTTGTTATCGAGAGATCTAATTCTAAAGTGAGAATCTCACGAGTGGAGATTGTTCTGGAGCCACGCTTTCATCAATAAATCCATGAGCATCTCTTTCCTTTATTCTATTCTTTATATCTCTTTTTTAAGGTTGTTAATTGAATGCTTGTGTAAATATTATAATTAGTTTATACTTTATCTATATTTCACATGTTTCAGTTGTATTAATCTTATTAATTGATTGAAAGGTAGAGTTTTCTTAGTGAGTCAGTTGTTTGGGAGAGGAAGAACTTAAACCCTAGGCTTGACCACTCTAGGAAGTCATTTATGTAGGAATTAACCCAAAATTGGTATGGCCTATCTGTTAACACCTTAGCTTTGAATTGGTCTAAACTGTGGGGTTGAGAGATAAATAGTTCTTGCAGACTCATTAGGTTAGTTGAACGCCAAGTGGGACAATTAGGTTGATGACTAGCTGGTTGAATAAAGCCCTATGTTAATAATTAATTAGGTAAAGCAATTGGATCTAGGCTAATGGAACTCGCGTAGTCAAAACAAAGTATAGGAGATTATTTAGGAGTAGATTTAGGCTTAATTTAATTTATTTAGTTTATTAATATTATCGTCATCTTGTTGCCATATTAGCACTACTAATTCGTGACTCAAGTAGATTAGTAATTATTTCCACTAGTTGGCTTGATAGTAGTTTCCCCCAAACTACAATCCCTTGGGTACGATCCTCAGAGTACTTACCTACTTCATTGTAACTATATTACAACTTGACCGTTATACTTGCGGGCACTGCCTAAATTCCATGTATTTTGTAGTAGTATTCACACTCGATGTTAGTACGTCCAGAGGCGGTCAAGTTGTTGGCGCCGTTACCGAGGGTTGCGACAATGATAATTGTTATTAAATCAATTACTTACAGATAATATTTGTTGAAAGATGAATGAGCTAGGTAGTGTTGTAATTTTTATATTCATTAATTATGTTATTTTTATATTTTTTACCTTGTTGACTTGAAGATTTAATCATGGAAAAAAATTGATTATAGGTGGTTTAATGATGAAAAGACTTCTTGGGATGACGAATGGAATTGCATAACAGGTTGGTTGAACGGAGCTGGGACAAACCAATGGTGTGATGATAACAAGTGTGAGGACAATGAGTACTCGTACGAACCTCTGTATGAGTCAAACACTCAGATGAGCCTCCTTGTGATTTGCATACAATGCCCTCATACGAAACTACTGATCTGTCCAAATCTAAAAGGTTATCAAACATGTCAGGCATGATGGAACAGATAAGGAAAATGCTCCTGGTTTTTAAAGAACTTATATTTGCTACTTTAAATTTTCAGGTGTAGATATGATGGAGTGACATAATTGAAAAAAATCGAAGAAGCCAGAAATTGGGCTCGATGTAGCGACATCGCACCTTAATGTCGCGACATCTTATACAGAACACAACTGTGCAACATTGAAGGGCCAAGTTCATCTGAGACATTCTATTATCCATTATCAATACTTATTATTTTTCCTCTTATTTTTATTTTTATTATATTTCACATTTTTTTTTGTCATAGTATTTTTTAGGTACTTTTTTGTCTGCTTGGAGCACACAAACCCCGAGATTATCATAACAACAAGGATTCAACCTACTTAGGGAAGTTTTCTTATTTTTGCTTTAATTACTTTACACTAGGGGCAATGTTTGTTCTAAATTTTGGGAGGGGGAAGTACATAGGATTAGTTTGTGTGTGTTTTAATTTGTGTGTTTACTTTGATTTAGTTTATTATTTATTGAAAAAAAATATTGTTGTTTTTGTTGCATGGTGCTTGGTTTATATTAATACTACGAATAATGGTTGAAAATAATAAGCATGTAATGATTTTTGCCATTTTATTGATAAGAGATAATTTGATTATTTTTAAGGGAAATTGATTAGGTTACTTAGTTAAATTACATAATAGATTAGAAGTACTTATGTAAGAATTTTTGATGATGCCATATGAGAAATAAGTCTTATAGATAGTCGTAGAGACATGAATGCTTGAATTGATTATTATTCATTCGGTTTAATTCGAAGCATGAAAAAAATTGTGTATGGTGTGATGCTTAGGGATGACCTAAGACATTGTTTGAATAACCAATTCTCAAATGACCACACCTTAATGCTATTAATCCGTAGTCTCATTATTTGAGTCTGATAACTCCTTTTTGATGAACCAACAAAATTCAAACCCAAAGACCACACATAAAACTTGAACTCTTCCCCATCCTTGGTCCTTTAATACATTACGAAATAGACGTCAAACCATAAATATTGAGGGTTTAAGTGGACACATAATGGTGGAGTAAAAAAAAAGCGAAAAATGAAGAAACAATGTGATACAGTGACTATAGGTCGGGGAAAAATGTGAGAAAAATAAAAATCAAGAAAAAGTCAAAACTAAAAATGGGAAGAAAAAGTATAGAACGAAAACAAAAGCATTGTGATTGAAAAAAAAGTAAAAAGTCAAAGTGGCAAATTAAAAAGTCACAAAAGTGAAAGAAATTTCAGTCATCAATGCACCAAAACTCGTTAAGTCAACTATAATTGCTAGTATTATATTGTATCTTCTTACATAGATAGATAAGGTAGGTGTGAGAGGGAGACAAATGGCTAGCTTTGACGGGACATTTAGGGGGAAGAGGGGGAACAATGTCACGTGCCTAACTATTTCTAGTGTTTGAACCATTTTGAGGCATATTTTTTTTTAAACTCATATCGTCCAAAGCCTCAGAACGTTACAAGCCTGGAAGACCAATGTGACTTAAGCGTTCTGTAATAGCCCAATTTCAATGAAATCAGAACAGTGGTTTCGGGACCACAAATTCGAGCCAGAAAGAAAATTTATTTTAATATTATTGCGTGGTCCACATTATGATAGGAATGTTATATGAAAATTCTGATAAGAAAATTTTACCGATTATATGCTTAATTATAGAAATGACCAAATTGCATAGAATGCAAAAGTTGAATTCTAACAGCTAGAAGGATCAAATAGCTATGGAATTCAAAATAAGTGGTCCATATATGGTAATTAGGCCATTAAAGAATAGTTAGTATATATTTTTGATGAATTATCCATGGAAAATTAGAAAAAGGGAAGGACTAAATTGGAAACTAAAATAATTAAAAGATGATAAAAGAATTAAAAAGAAATAATATCATTTTATATCATCTTCTTCCCCAAAATATATATAGAAACCCTAGGATAGAGAAAACAAGCTTTCTTGGCTTAATTGGGTAAGTATTCTTGTCCCGTTTTTAGTAATTTTCATATTTTTAAGATTAGGATAGCTTAATCTAACTATTTTGGGGATTAATTTGAAAATATATCAAAGTATAGAAATTTTCCATGGATGAATATGCTAAAAATTTGAAATTTATGGTAGAAAATGAAAGGCTGTTGATAGATAAACAACTTTTGTAAAGTGAATTTTGAAGAAATTATGATTTAGGGACTAAATTGTAAAGATGTAAAAGTTAAGAAAAAATTCTAAATTTTTTGAAATACATGTGCTGTAAATGTTACATGAAAATTTTGGTTGGCTTGGAATAAGGATTAAATTGCATGAATTTTATTTTCCGAGCCTAGAGACAAAATTGGAATTTATGAAAAGTTTAGCAGCAAAATGGTAATGTTGCCTAGAGTGTAAATTGAATCCAATTGAGTATGAAATGGATTAAATTGATGATTAAATTTATTTATATAGATCCGGATAACTCAAATTTGGAGCTAGATCGAGGGAAAGAAAAAGTGCCGGATTAGCAGACTTTTAAATACGAACAAGTATCGATGTAAGTTCGTGTAACTTATTTATGTATGTTAATATGTTGAATCCAATGTTGTATTTGGGTGAATTATATAAATGTTTAAAGTATGAAATACATCACATGCTCGATATTTCTTGATAAATGGCAAGTTCTATTTGAATAATAAAATTCGATAGATATATGATTTCCCGTATTGAATGTGGTCCTGCATATGTTGCGGACAGAATAAAGCTCGGACGAGCAATCTTGTTATAGTACTCTCGAGCATCCTATTATATAGTTCTTGTGGGCATCCTGATTGGTAGTAATTTTGCATGTGTTGCACATTATCGCAGCTCTTTGTGAGCGTCCTGTTACATGATTCGATCGGTTGTGATCTAGCAGATATTGTGGATACAAATGCAGCTCTACGTGAGCGTCCTGATATAGGGTTTTATGAGCTTCATGACATGACTCGCTTGAACTCCCTGTTACCTTATCCGATGCTCCCTGATATTAACTTTTCGAAGTTACCTGATAAGCTTTATGAGCTCCCTGCTTTATACTCTTATGAGTTTCCTGTTTAGCCCGGATAAGTGTCCTGTTACATGGCTCATTTGAGCATCCTAATATGTGGCTCAAGAGTGTGCTATCTGATTATGTGCCTTAATGGGTGTAACGCCCCGTACCCGAGACCGTTGCTGGAGTCAAACACAAGGTGTTAACGGACTTAATTCTTTCTTTACACAGTTCATTTTAAAAATTTCCAGACAAGCTGGCTAACTGCGTCACAGTTACCTCAAAAATCATATCTCGAGTTTGGAAACTTGAAAACTGATTCTGTAAATTTTTCCTGAAACTAGACTCATATATCCATCTACAAATTTTTTTCTAGAATTTTTGGTCAGGCCAATTAGTACAGTTTATTATTTAAATTCTCCCCTGTTTCAGGGTTCGACTACTCTGACCTTTATGCATTACGACCTATATATCTCCCTGTACAGAGCTTCAATACATGTGCCGTTTGTTTCTAATGAAACTAGACTCAAAAAGGAACCTATACATATAAGGCATGACTTCTAATTATCTCTGGTTAATTTATAGTAAATTTATAAAGTCAGAACAGGGGATCCAGTAATCGTTCTGGCCCTGTTTCACAAAAACTTAAACATCTCATAATTTACAGCTCATATGGTAAATTTGCTTCTTCCATATGAAAATAGACTCATCAATATTCGATTACATAATTTATTCATTATTTAATTACATTTATACTATTTTTAGTGATTTTTCAAACTCACACCACTGCTGTTATCAACATCTATTTTGAGGTCAATTTCACCTATTTTCTAGTTTCCATAATTCAACTAGCTATTTGACATACATAGCATCAATCAAGATTGGGATTAACCATTCCAATGGCTAACCATTGCCAAGCATTTCCACACCTCTCTATAACCATATATAAACAAAATGATTATAACACTATGCTCAATATATATATAAGCCATTTTCGCATGGCCAACCGAATATATATACATTACCAAAAAGAGACTTAATTAACAACAAGGTTGGTCCTATACATGCCGTTTTCAAAATAGAACTAAGAGAGTACCAAAAAGTGGCTTAGATAGTGTAAAGACTTCGACTTTGACCCTCCCGAATCCGATGGTGATTTAACAAAATCTATAAAATAGAGAATCAAAGTAACAAAGTAAGCATTTTAATGCTTAGTAAGTTCAAGTAATGAAATTATGTACGAATACAGTATAGCATTCATATAACCAAATGAATAGTTGCATATACGCTTATTCCCGAAATTATGTCTACCTTACACATCAACCAATATATTCATACACATGGGATCAAACCTAACTAAAGGCAGGAAGTTGTTAATCAATAAAGCAATTACTATCTAAAAAGGAATTTACCTTTCCGATACATATACAAAACATACCTTATCTTTTGGATTTTTATGAGCGTATTAGTTGAAATTATCTCAGCAAGATTGCTCATTTCCAAATCCAAGTACCTTTGGAATTTAGCCGGATGTAGCAACTCGCATAAAAGCCTTCGGGTCTTAGCCCGGATATAGTCACTAGCACAAATGCCTTCGGGTCTTAGCCCGGTTATATTCAATAGCACAAATGCCTTCGAGCCTTAGCCCGGATATAATCACTAGCACAATTGCCTTCGGGTCTTAGCCCGGATATAGTCACTCGAATAATCGTACACATATGTCATTTAATCGTGATACATCCACATTTAATTTTTCATTACTGAAACTCAAACACAAAACATTTATCAAACCTTACTAATTTCGGCTAAATAGTCACATACAAGAACATGATTTTTATTGGCTTTATAGCATGATCTCTATACACATTTGGATACCCGTCATAGGTATAAACTAATCACCTCAATAAATAATTCAAATAGAATCATTATATCACCATTTATTTGTTATGCTTATATGTCATAACTTAATCAAATCATAAACTAAGTTTCATTGCTCGAAGACTTACCTCAGATGTTGTCGAACGATTTCAACGGCTATTCGATCACTTTTTCTTTTCCCCTATCCAAGTTTGATCCTCTAAGCTCTTGAGCTAAATCAAACAATTTACTTTCCAATCAAGCACAATCATATGGCATTCATATACATTTTTAGAACCATTTCACATGAATTAATTGCTCATCTAAGTCTATCACCATTTCGTTTTCATAATTGTACATTTGGTAAGTTACATTAAACAATTATACATATAGCTTTAGTACATTTTATACTAGCCGAATTGTACCATCAAGATATGCTCTACTCAAATAGCTTACCTTGGCCGGATATTCAGGATAAATTTTAGTACGCAATAGCTCAATATTCCAACTCAATAGATCAACACATATGACCAAAACTATGAATTCCTTATAACCTTACATGTATTTAAATGCACATGTTCAATATAATTTCTTCTTTAATCACACATAATCGACTAGAACAATGGAAGTCTTTAGCAATACATAATTTAACATCAAATCAATTATAACACATTTGGGCATTCATTTCATTTTATAAACTCAACCACTCAAATCACTCAGATACAACATTTCATATTCGGCCTTAGCATCAAACATACTAGCCGATTCTTCCCACTTTAAAGCTATGCATCTATTTAAATCCTAGTTAGTTCAAGCACTCATCCACCATTGTTTATCTAAATTTAACATGAACAAACACCATCACCCTTATTAATTATCATAGCCGAAAGCCCTAATCATTCCCACAATCAAAAATTTAAAATGGGTTACTAGAATAACTTAGTATCTCATTCAAGTTTAACCAAAATTTCAAGAATTAACATAATTTCTTACCTTAATGTTAGCTTAAGATAGCCGAATACCTTTCTCCCCTCTTCTTCTTTACATTCGGCCAAGAAGAAAGAAAAATTCAAGCTTTGTTTTCATCACCCTTGAATTCCTTATTTCCCATTATCTTTTTCCTTTTTTTATTTATTTATGTTATAAAATATAAAGCTACTAACTAATATTTAATACATTTTATATGCATCTAATCCATCATGGCCGGCCACTATCTATCATAAGTGGAAATTTGACATGCAAACCCATTATTATTATAACATGAACTAATAAATCCTTATAGATTAGCCTATCCCATTTCAAAGTGTTACACATAAGTCCTATTAACTAAATTCACATGCAATCGACTAAATCGAAGCTTAAAACTTTCACACATTCATATTCACATTTTTAGACAATAAATATTATATTCAAATAATTCGGTGACTCGGTTTAGCGGTTCCGAAACCACTTTCCGACTAGGGTCAAACTAGGGCTGTCACAATGGGTACCCCTAATTATGAGTTGAAGGTTTACTGTTTTGTACACCTTGTGTGTACTACCTGAGCTAAGTATCTATCTAAATTTCAATGATTCAACGGATAAATCCTTGAAATGAGAAATTATGATATTAAATGAATTATATCCTGAGTTTTCCTGAAATACCTGAAAGTGTAACATGGTGAGCTCATCCATGTTTAATTAATGCATAAATGAAATATGTGACTAACTTGCTTTCTTGAGTGTATATGATTAGGCAAATTTCCAATTTGTTGGGAAGCATGTTATTATATACTTATTTTATTGAATGCGAATGGTAAGTTTAATTCCTGTTATACGAACTTACTAAGCATTAAATGCTTACTAGGTTTTTTTTTCTATTTTATAGTGTTCAGAAGCTCGTTAAGGTTGGAGAATGGTCGGAGAACCATCACACTATCCTCCAGCTTGTTTTGGTATAAAAAGTAATCTTATTTTGATATAATGTCATGTATAGGTTAACTTGGCCTACGTTGGCATGTAAATAGTTGTTTGTAACTTAGCCATTGGAATGGCTAAAAATGGATTGTTTTGGTATGTTATTATAAAGTTATATGTCATGTTTAGCTTATATGTATATGGTTTGTTTAAATTGAATTAGGGTAAAATATAAATCATTATAAGAAGGTAAGTTTGATCATATGAATATGTGATATTATTTCATACATGTTAATGATGTTTGCTTGATTTATATGACTTAAATTGTATGGAAACTGTATGCAAATGTTATTGTAGGTGGAAGGTTAAATTTGGGTGAGAAATAAGGTTAAAAAATGACTTTATTTTGTCCACACGGGAGTGTCTTGACCGTGTGTGACACACGACCTGGCACATGGGCATGTGGTTTGGCCGTGTGTCCCCTGCATCTTAAAATTTAGAAACAGAATGCTCAGAATTTGGCACACGGGAAGAGACATGGGTTTATGTCTTAGCCGTGTGTGACACATGGCCTAGAATACGATCCTGTGTCTTGGCCAAGTGAAACCTGCACCTAATTTGTGAAAATTAAATTGACCACACGGCCTAGCACATGGGCGTGTGACAGGTCGTGTGGCACAAGTTAGAGAGTTACACAGGTAAGGACACGGGCTGGGACACAGTCGTGTGCCTTACATTGAACGCCCACATAGCCTGAGACATGAGAATGTCACTTGGCCGTGTGAGCCACACAACCTACTCACATGGGCGTGTGATCCTCGTATTAAAGAAAAAATTTTAAATTTCGTGAAAAATTCTCTGAGATCCCGATTTAGTCGCAACTTGATTCTAATGTTTAAATTGGGCCTCGAGGGTCCATTAAAGGGATGGTATGATTATTTTTGGATATGAATATTAAATGATATGAATTATCTATAAATGTTCGATAAACTTTAGTAATGCTCTGTAACCCTATGCCGCGACGGTTACAGGTTAAGGGTGTTACATTTATTATATCAGAGCTACGGTTTAGCCGATTCTCAGACTAATGTAGCAAGTACGAGTTTAGTTATACATGCCATTATATGATTTATGATAGTGTGATATCTCTTGACCATTTTTAAATGTGTTTTTCATATAGTAATGTCATCCGACCAAGCTAGAATTGAATCTGAGGAGATTGAGAGCACTATTCAAGCTTCCATTCAACGAGTTATATCTATAGTAGTAGAAGGCCTATATTTGAGGCCCGATGGAGGAGGAAAAAGAAGCCTTATTTCAAATGATGAATAAGTGGTTCACTGAATATTTGAGAACAAATCCTGCTGTACAATAACCTCCCTCACCTGCTCCTCAATCGGTTCTAGAGATGCCACAGGGTGCTGCTCCAAATCCAAGTACCTTCGGAATTTAGCCGGATGTAGCAACTCGCATAAAAGCCTTCGGGTCTTAGCCCGGATATAGTCACTAGCACAAATGCCTTCGGGTCTTAGCCCGGTTATATTCAATAGCACAAATGCCTTCGAGCCTTAGCCCGGATATAATCACTAGCACAATTGCCTTCGGGTCTTAGCCCGGATATAGTCACTCGAATAATCGTACACATATGTCATTTAATCGTGATACATCCACATTTAATTTTTCATTACTGAAACTCAAACACAAAACATTTATCAAACCTTACTAATTTCGGCTAAATAGTCACATACAAGAACATGATTTTTATTGGCTTTATAGCATGATCTCTATACACATTTGGATACCCGTCATAGGTATAAACTAATCACCTCAATAAATAATTCAAATAGAATCATTATATCACCATTTATTTGTTATGCTTATATGTCATAACTTAATCAAATCATAAACTAAGTTTCATTGCTCAAGACTTACCTCGGATGTTGTCGAACGATTTCAACGGCTATTCGATCACTTTTTCTTTTCCCCTATCCAAGTTTGATCCTCTAAGCTCTTGAGCTAAATCAAACAATTTACTTTCCAATCAAGCACAATCATATGGCATTCATATACATTTTTAGAACCAT
Source organism: Gossypium anomalum (assembly GCA_025698475.1). Classification (NCBI taxonomy): domain Eukaryota; kingdom Viridiplantae; phylum Streptophyta; class Magnoliopsida; order Malvales; family Malvaceae; genus Gossypium; species Gossypium anomalum. The sequence goes on from CM046965.1 coordinate 67,731,886, forward strand.
TTCACATGAATTAATTGCTCATCTAAGTCTATCACCATTTCGTTTTCATAATTGTACATTTGGTAAGTTACATTAAACAATTATACATATAGCTTTAGTACATTTTATACTAGCCGAATTGTACCATCAAGATATGCTCTACTCAAATAGCTTACCTTGGCCGAATATTCAGGATAAATTTTAGTACCGCAATAGCTCAATATTCCAACTCAATAGATCAACACATATGACCGAAACTATGAATTCCTTCTAACCTTACATGTATTTAAATGCATATGTTCAATATAATTTCTTCTTTAATCACACATAATCGACTAGAACAATGGAAGTCTTTAGCAATACTTAATTTAACATCAAATCAATTATAACACATTTGGGCATTCATTTCATTTTATAAACTCAACCACCCAAATCACTCAAATACAACATTTCATATTCGGCCTTAGCATCAAACATACTAGCCGATTCTTCCCACTTTAAAGCTATGCATCTATTTAAATCCTAGTTAGTTCAAGCACTCATCCACCACTATCACCCTTATTAATTATCATAGCCGAAAGCCCTAATCATTCCCACAATAAAAAATTTAACATGGGTTACTAGAATAACTTAGTATCTCATTCAAGTTTAACCAAAATTTCAAGAATTAACATAATTTCTTACCTTAATGTTAGCTTAAGATAGCCGAATACCTTTCTCCCCTCTTCTTCTTTACATTCGGCCAAGAAGAAAGAAAAAAGCAAGCTTTGTTTTCATCACCCTTCAATTCCTTATTTCCCATTATCTTTTTCCTTTTTTTATTTATTTATGTTATAAAATATAAAGCTACTAACTAATATTTAATACATTTTATATGCATATAATCCATCATGGCCGGCCACTATCTATCATAAGTGGAAATTTGACATGCAAACCCATTATTATTATAACATGAACTTATAAATCCTTATAGATTAGCCTATTCCATTTCAAAGTGTCACACATAAGTCCTATTAACTAAATTCACATGAAATCGACTAAATCGAAGCTTAAAACTTTCACACATTCATATTCACATTTTTAGACAATAAATATTATATTCAAATAATTCGGTGACTCGGTTTAGCGGTCCCGAAACCACTTTCCGACTAGGGTCAAACTAGGGCTGTCACAACTCTCCTCCACTTAAAAAATTTTCGTCCCCGAAAATCTTACCGGTAAATAGGTTTGGGTATCGTTCTTTCACAGAGTTCTCGGTTTCCCAAGTAGCTTCTTCGATCCCGTGTTTGAGCCATAACACCTTTACTAACGGAACCCTTTTGTTTCGCAACTCTTTCACTTTACGAGCTAGGATACGAATCGGTTCTTCCTCATAACTCATATCGGCTTGAATTTCAACCTCGGAGGGATTTATTATGTGTGAAGGATCAGATCTGTAACGTCGAAGCATCGAAACATGAAAAACGTTGTGAATCTTCTCGAGATCAGGGGGTAAAATCAATCTATATACTACTGGACCAACTCGTTCGGATATTTCATACGGCCCTATAAACCTCGGACTCAGTTTGCCCTTGCGGCCAAATCTGAGTATCTTTTTCCAAGGTGAAACTTTAAGAAATACTTTGTCTCCCACCTGATACTCAATATCTCTTCGTTTTAAATCCGCGTCACGACTTACGACGATCCGAGGTGCGCTTGGACTCTCACGAATTATTTTACTTTACGCAAAGCATCTTTAATCAAATCAACTCGAAAATTTTACTTTCACCGAGCTCGGTCCAAAACAATGGTGTACGACATTTATTTAACCGCACAAAGCCTCGTGTGAGTGCCATCTTAATACTTGATTGAAAACTATTGTTGTAAGCGTTTAATTCAATCAAAAGCAAATACCGTTCCCATGAACCACTAAACTCAAGGATACAACATCTCAACATATCTTCGAGTATATGAATTATCCGCTCAGATTGACCATCAGTCTGTGGATGAAAAGCGGTGCTAAAATGCAACTTAGTACCCAAAGCTTCTTGCAGTTTCTTCCAAAATTACGAGGTGAATCTCGGATCTCTATCTGACACAATAGAAATAGGTACCCCGTGCAATCTTACAATCTGAGAAACATACAATTCAGCTAATTTATCCAGTCAATAATCCGTACGTACGGGAATAAAATGAGCCGACTTAGTCAGTCTATCAACAACAACCCAAATCGCATCTTTCTTACTTGCCGACAATGGCAATCCAGATACAAAATCCATTGTGACTCGATCCCACTTCCATTCTGGTATCATGATCGGCTGAAGTAGTCCCGAGGGCACTTGACGTTCCGCTTTCACTTGTTGACATATTAAACACTTCGAAACAAAATCGGAAATGTCTCGTTTCATACCATGCCACCAAAACTGACGTCTCAGATCGTTGTACATTTTCGTACTCCACGGGTGAATCGACATTCGGTTACAATGAGCTTCGCTCAGAATCGTTGAAATAAGTTCTGAATTTCTTGGAACACACAAACGACCTCTGAACCTCAAACAATCATCATTATCAACTTGAAACTCTGATTTCGCATTCGAAACACATTCAGCTCGTTTAGCAACCAATTCGTCATCGACTTTCTGAGCTTCATGAATTTGAAGAATCCACAATGGTTTGGCCTTTAATTTTGCTACTAACTCACCATCGGATAAAACTGACAGGTGTACATTCATTGCTCGTAAAGCAAACAGTGATTTGCGACTTAAAGCATCCGCAACCACATTAGCCTTTCCCGGGTGATAATCAATGACAAGCTCATAATCTTTTAACAATTCAAGCCAACGTCTTTGTCGCAGATTCAAATCTCTTTGAGTCATCAAATACTTGAGACTTTTGTGATCCGAATATATATGGCACCTCTCACCAAACAAATAGTGACGCCATATTTTTAAAGCAAAAACAATGGCAGCTAGCTCGAGATCATGAGTCGGATAGTTTTTCTCATGCGGCTTCAATTGTCTTGATGCATAAGCTACTACTCGACCTTCTTGCATCAATACACAACCCAGCCCAAACAAGGATGCATCACTAAAAATGACAAATTCTTTACCGGATACGGGTTGTACTAATACTGGGGCTTCAGTTAAACAAGTTTTCAATTGATCAAAACTTTTCTGACATTTCTCGGACCAATCGAACTTAACATCTTTCTGAAGTAATCTCGTCATTGGTGTGGCTATCATCGAGAAACCTTTTACAAAGTGCCTGTAGTAACCGGCAAGTCCCAAAAAGCTCTGGACTTCAGTAATATTCCTTGGGGGCTTCCAATCGAGTATGGCTGAAATTTTGCTCGGATCAACTCTAATGCCCGATGCAGGTACCACGTGTTCCAAAAAACTAACTTCTCTTAACCAGAACTCACATTTACTGAACTTAGCATACAACTGTTTATCCCGTAAAATCTGCAACACTAATCTCAGGTGCTCGGCATGTTTGATTTCATCGCGTGAATAAATCAAGATGTCGTCTATAAACACAACCACAAACTGGTCCAAATATTGTCTAAAAATTCGATTCATCAAATCCATAAATAGCGCAGGGGCATTTGTAAGCCCAAACGGCATCACTAAGAACTCGTAGTGACCGTATCTCGTTCTGAAAGCAGTTTTGGGTATATCTGAGTCTCGAACTCGCAGTTGATAATAACCCGATCTCAAATCTATCTTTGAAAACACCGAGGCTCCCTTCAACTGATCAAACAAATCATCAATACGTGGTAACAGATATTTATTCTTTATGGTCACTTTATTCAATTGACGATAGTCAATGCACATTCTCAAGGTTCCGTCCTTCTTTTTCACAAACAAAACTGGTGCACCCCAAGGTGAAAAACTCGGTCGAGCAAAACCTCTATCCGTCAACTCTTTCAACTGAGTTTTCAATTCTTTCAATTCTGTTGGCGCCATATGATACGGAGCCATTGAAATTGGTATGGTACCAGGTACTAGTTCGATACCGAATTCAACCTCTCGAACGGGTGGCAATCCTGGTAACTCCTCCGGAAAAAACATCTGAATATTCACAAACTACTGGCACCGATTGAAGCTTCTTTTCTGATTCTTTACTATCAAGTACATAAGCAAGATATGCCTCACACCCCTTTTTAACATATTTTTGGGCTAGCATCGAAGATATAACTGCTGGCAGCCCGTTCATATCAGTAGACTCAACTCGGATTATCTTGTTGTTTGCGCATCTTAAATCAATAGTCTTTCTTTTGCAATTCACAACTGCATCATGGACAGTCAACCAATCCATACCGAGGACAACATCAAATTCATCAAATGGTAAAAGCGTCAAATTGGTCGAAAAATAGGAACCTCGGATTGCTAGGGGACATTTCTTACACACCTTATTAACAAATACATAATGACCCAAGGATTTGACACTCGGATTACGAACTCAGTAGACTCAATAGGTAGAGTCTTACTGGATGCTAAAGTCTCACATACATATGAATGAGTAGAACCGGGATCTATCAAAGCAATCACATCAGTATCAAAGAGAGTAAAAGTACCCGTAATAACATCTGGCGAAGAAGCATCCTCGCGTGCGCGTATAGCATAAGCTCTAGTAGGAGCACGAGCCTCAGATCTGGTTGTAGCATCTCTAGATCCTCTCTGACCGCCACTAGCATTCCCCGCATTTTGAGATGGTCTACCTCGAGCAGTAGTAGCTCCCGGTTTCCCACTCTGCTTTACGTTTTGTTCAGACAGTCTCGGGCAATCCTTAATATAGTGGTCAGCTGATCCACACTTATAGCAGGAGCGATCATGGAATCTACAACTCCCCGAATGCCATTTACCACAATACTGACACTCTGTCCTGTCCCGACGATCATTTCCCACACCGGCAACTGAAGTGACTCGCGTACTTACAGGAGGTCGATCGCGATCTCGTCTGGAAAAACCTGAAGTGTCTTTGGATCGGCCAGAATCATCTCTAAACTTCTTCGATGACTGTTGAAAGGGCTTTCCCGAAGATCTCTTACGAAACTCTTTGGCTCCCAATTCAGCTTTTCTTTTTTCCTTACTGAGCTCTTCGGCTTTGCAAGCTCGCTCGACAAGTACTACGAATTCTCTGATTTCTAGAACACCAACATACAACTTTATATCTTCGTTCAAACCATCCTCAAAACGTTTACACATTACAGCTTCTGAAGAAACGCATTTTCGAGCGTACCGACTAAGCCTCACAAACTTTCGTTCATAATCAGTAACCGTCATGGAACCTTGTTTAAGTTCAAGAAATTCTTTTCGTTTTTGATCAATGAATCTTTAGCTGATATACTTTTTTCGAAACTCGGTTTGGAAAAACTCCCAAGTTACCCGCTCTTTGGGCACAACAGAAATCAACGTGTTCCACCAATAGTAGGCAGAATCACGTAGCAGAGAGATAGTACACTTTAGGCTTTCCTCGGGTGTGCAAGATAATTCATCAAGTACCCGGATAGTGTTGTCCAACCAAAATTCAGCTTGCTCGGCATCGTCCCTATCTGTAGCTTTAAATTCAGTAGCCCCGTGCTTTTGGATTCTGTCAACTGGGGGCTTGTTTAACCTCGTCTGATCGGTTACCGGAGGTACTGCAGGTGCCGGGGATGTATTAGTCGGGAATGGGGGTTGTGGAACAGCCGTATTAGTTCGGATGTATTGGTTAAACCAATCATTCATCACATTATAAAAGGCTTGTCTAGCCTCGTCGTTTTGATTGCTTGCAACAGGTTGAGAGTCCATTGGCGCTGTCCCGTACGCGGGAGCAGGCGCTACACTCTCCACATCGTCAGCTACCGCTCGATTGGGATCGGGATCCATTACTAACAAAAACACATTTTAACTGTCAGAAATCATCACACTATCGCAATAACACTTAACGGCATGTATAGCTAGACTCACACATACTACATTAGTCCGAGAATCGACTAAACCGTGCTCTGATACCAATAAAATTGTAACGCCCTGTACCCGAGACCGTTGCTGGAGTCAAACACAAGGTGTTAACGGACTTAATTCTTTCTTTACATAGTTCATTTTAAAAATTTCCAGACAAGCTGGCTAACTGCGTCACAGTTACCTCAAAAATCATATCTCGAGTTTGGAAACTCAAAAACTGATTCCGTAAATTTTTTCTGAAACTAGACTCATATATCCATCTACAAATTTTTTTCTAGAATTTTTGGTCAGGCTAATTAGTACAGTTTATTATTTAAAGTCTCCCCTGTTTCAGGGTTCGACTACTCTGACCTTTATGCATTACGACCAAGATATCTCCCTGTACAGAGCTCCAATACATGTGCCGTTTGTTTCTAATGAAACTAGACTCAAAAAGGAATCTATACATATAAGGCATGACTTCTAATTATCTCTGGTTAATTTATAGTTAATTTTCAAATTCAGAACAGGGGATCCAGTAATCGTTCTGGCCCTGTTTCACAAAAACTTAAACATCTCATAATTTACGGCTCATATGGTCGTTTCGCTTCTTCCATATGAAAATAGACTCATCAATATTCGATTATATAATTTATTCATTATTTAATTACATTTCTAATATTTTTAGTGATTTTTCAAACTCACACCACTGCTGTTATCAACATCTATTTTGAGGTCAATTTCACCTATTTTCTAGTTTCCGTAATTCAACTAGCTATTTGACATACATAGCATCAATCAAGATTGGGATTAACCATTCCAATGGCTAACCATTGCCAAGCATTTCCACACCTCTCTATAACCATATATAAACAAAATGATTATAACACTATGCTCAATATATATATAAGCCATTTTCGCATGGCCAACCGAATATATATACATTACCAAAAGGAGACTTAATTAACAACAAGGTTGGTCCTATACATGCCGTTTTCAAAATAGAACTAAGAGAGTACCAAAAAGTGGCTTAGATAGTGTGAATGACTTTGACTTTGACCCTCCCGAATCCGATAGGTGATTTAACAAAATCTATAAAACAGAGAATCAAAGTAACAAAGTAAGCATTTTAATGCTTAGTAAGTTCAAGTAATGAAATTATGTACGAATACAAGATAGCATTCATATAACCAAATGAATAGTTGCATATACGCTTATTCCGAAATTATGTCTACCTTACACATCAACCAATATATTCATACACATGGGATCAAACCTAACTAAAGGCGGAAGTTGTTAATCAATAAAGCAATTACTATCTAAAAAGGAATTTACCTTTCCGATACATATACAAAACATACCTTATCTTTTGGATTTTTATGAGCGTATTAGTTGAAATTATCTCAGCAAGATTGCTCATTTCCAAATCCAAGTACCTTTGGAATTTAGCCGGATGTAGCAACTCGCATAAAAGCCTTCGGGTCTTAGCCGGATATAGTCACTAGCATAAATGCCTTGGTCTTAGCCCGATTATATTCAATAGCACAAATGCCTTGAGCCTTAGCCGGATATAATCACTAGCACAATTGCCTTGGGTCTTAGCCCGGATATAGTCACTCGAATAATCATACACATATGTCATTTAATCGTGATACATCCACATTTAATTTTTCATTCATGAAACTCAAACACAAAACATTTATCAAACCTTACTAATTTATTTAAATAGTCACATACAAGAACGTGATTTTTATTGGCTTTATAGCATGATCTCTATACACATTTGGATACCCATCATAGGTATAAACTAATCACCTCAATAAATAATTCAAATAGAATCATTATATCACCATTTATTTGTTATGCTTATATGTCATAACTTAATCAAATCATAAACTAAGTTTCATTGCTCAAGACTTACCTCGGATGTTGTCGAACGATTTCAACGGCTATTCGATCACTTTTTCTTTTCCCCTATCCAAGTTTGATCCTCTAAGCTCTTGAGCTAAATCAAACAATTTACTTTCCAATCAAGCACAATAATATGGCATTCATATACATTTTTAGAACCATTTCACATGAATTAATTGCTCATCTAAGTCTATCACCATTTCGTTTTCATAATTGTACATTTGGTAAGTTACATTAAACAATTATACATATAGCTTTAGTACATTTTATACTAGCCGAATTGTACCATCAAGATATGCTCTACTCAAATAGCTTACCTTGGCCGAATATTCAGGATAAATTTTAGTACCGCAATAGCTCAATATTCCAACTCAATAGATCAACACATATGACCGAAACTATGAATTCCTTATAACCTTACATGTATTTAAATGCACATGTTCAATATAATTTCTTCTTTAATCACACATAATCAACTAGAACAATGGAAGTCTTTAGCAATACATAATTTAACATCAAATCAATTATAACACATTTGGGCATTCATTTCATTTTATAAACTCAACCACTCAAATCACTCAAATACAACATTTCATATTCGGCCTTAGCATCAAACATACTAGCCGATTCTTCCCACTTTAAAGCTATGCATCTATTTAAATCCTAGTTAGTTCAAGCACTCATCCACCATTGTTTATCTAAATTTAACATGAACATTATTCAATGCTAATGTTTTTCCATAAGTAAGTTCAAGTAAGATCTTTCCTTTACCGAGTACTTCTGAGGTTCTAGAGATGCCACAGGGTGCTGAACATGTTAGAATTGGTAAGCTTTCAGTGGATAAAATTCGTAAGTATGGGGCAGAAGAATTTAGGAGTACTGCTGATAGTGATCCAGAAAGGGCTAAGTTTTGGTTGGAAAATACCATCAGGGTTTTACATGAATTATCATGTACACAAGCTGAGTGTTTAAAATGTGCTGTATCATTGTTGGAAGACACAGCTTACCATTGGTGGAATACTATAACTTCTGTTGTACCGAGAGAATATGTTTTATAGGAATTCTTCCAGACTAAATTTAGAAAGAAGTACACCAGTCAGAGATTTTTGGAACAAAAAAAGATAGAATTTTTAGAGCTTAAATAGGGAAAAATGACTGTATCTGAGTACGAGCGGGAATTTTTTCGGCTAAGTAAGTATGCCAGAGAATGGGTTCCGACCAAGGCTGATATGTGTAAACGTTTTGAAGAAGGTTTAAATGAAGATATCAAACTGTTGATTGGAATTCTTGAATTAAGGGAATTTGTGGTACTGGCTGATCGAGCACACAAAGCCGATGAATTTAGTAAAGAAAAGAAGCAAGTAGAGAGAGAAGCTCGGGAATCTGGTAAATGATTTATGGGCAAGTTACAATCATCTACTTCAAAGAAGTACCATATTCGTTCTACCACCTTTACGGGATATTCTGGGAAAGAGCGAGGCTCTCAACGTTCTAGCCCGAGATCTTCGTCTTTATTTGTAACGAGTGTGGGAATTGTTGATAATCCCAAATCGAAGTGTAAATATTGTAACAAATTTCATTTTGGGGAATGCTGTTTGAGAAGTGGAGCATGTTATAGATGTTGTTCTTTTGACCATTTTCTCAAAGATTGTCCGGAAAGGATTGAAAAAGATATTGATCAGACTTCGAAGCAGAGTAATCCCATCTTGAAAGGCAAACCACCTCGTTACCCCGACAATGCCAGTGTAGCTGAGGCACTACAAAAGATTCAACAGTTAAATCTAAGGCTCGAGCACTGGTGAGGAGATATGCTATTCATGCAAGAGAGGATGCCTTTGCACCAGACGTCATTACTAGTGCATTTTCTCTTCTTGATACTGATATTACTGCTTTGATTGATCCTGGTTCCACACGTTCATACATATGCACAAATTTAGTGTTTCTTAAAAATTTACCTGTTGAATTCACTGGATTTGTGGTTAAAGTTTCAAACCCCCTAGGCCAGTATGTTATGATGAATAAAATTTGTGAAAACTGTCTGTCGGTGGTAAAGAGTTATTGCTTTTTGGCTGATCTAATGTTGTTGCCCTTTGATGAATTTGATGTGATTTTGGGAATGGATTGGCTAACTTAACATGATGCAATGGTAAATTGTAAACAGAAATATATTGTGTTAAAATGTCAGAATGGTGAGTTACTCCATCTTGAATTTGATAAACTGGATGGGTTATGTAACACCTCTAACCTGTATCCATCGCCGGGCATTACCTGATAAAACACATTAATCATATACATTTACACATTCATAATTAAAATACATTCAATTCATTCACATTGTCCCTTATAAGGTCTTACGGGACCTTAAACTTGCTTAGAAGTGGTTCGGAACTAAACTGATAACAATTACAAACTTTGAGAAACTTAGAAAATTTTCCAACATTTAAGGGTCACACACCCGTGTGAGCAAGCCGTTTGCCTCACACGACTACCAAACACGCCCGTGTCATAGGCCGTGTGAAAATAGGGTATACATATTGACTTACACCACATGGTCGACCACACGCCCTGTATCAAACCCGTGTACTCTTTGAAATAGCCATACATGTAACACCACTAACCCATAACCGTCGCCGGAATAGGTTAAGAGGCATTACTGGAAAATACACATCATTCACATACATTTATGCATTCATTATCATAAATCATTTAAAACAAGCATACAAAGCTTTAATCATACATTCGAGATTAATTTGGTAACTTATAAAAATTTCGAATACTTAGAAAATTTTCAACATTTCAAGTATCACACGCTCGTGTGAACAGGCCGTCGAAACTGACTTGGGTCATACAGCTGATCACACGCCTGTGTGTCAAGACCATGCTTGAGACTGGCTTTAAATTGTAAGACTACCTCAGGGGACACACGGCTGTGCAACATGACCGTGTGTCGCACACGGCTGAGACACACACCCGTGTCTCTGCCCGTGTGGACAAAAATAGGCCATTTAAAAAGCCAATTTGCCACCCTTATCTCTTGTTCACCTAGTCATCAAAATAGAAGTATTTCAACTCAAATATAGGCAGCCAAAACATACCAATTCATTCACATATCATGCTATCAATATCATTAATCATATCCATACACAATTTCAACTCAAACATACTAATTCCATGTATCTAATTCATACCATGAACATATGATTCATATTACATGTATAACCATTTCAAGATCATAACAACCTTATCAGATCAATCATGAATCATACCATTTCAACCACACAACTAACTTATCCAAAAAGACCATTTTTGCATCACATATCATATACCAAAATCTAACCATAAGTTCAACCATAATCAAGCCATATCTCATGGCATGATATACCCATATCAAAACCTACCACATTGGTCCTAGCCTATACATGCCATACTTTGTTATATACATTTTCAAATGGTACCAAAATAAAGTTCGATAGTGTGGTGATGATCCTTAACGATCCTCGAGCTTCCAGTAGCTTCGATATCTATAAAATAATGCAAGCACACACAAAGTAAGCTTTCAAAAGCTTAGTAAGCCATACACAAATAAACTTATCAAATAAACAATTATAAACCAATTCATACATATGAATCACAGCAAAACACGATTGCAAGATCATATTTCTCATATAGCTCAACTGTTCATAATCACTTGCTTATAAACACATAACATTTTCATATAGTTCTCAAATGATCATATTCATTCTTGCTTCTCATTGCTAAATTTTATATACCTTTCGTACGTACCTGAATCGGATACATATTCACTTGATCATTTATTTCTCAATAATGCCCGTTGCATCGTTCAGAAACAATAAGGATACTCGGATAGCTTGGAAAGCTTGTACAATGCCAACGTCCTGGACGTGATCTTACATGTAATCAAATATCGATGCCACTATCCTAGACAGGGTCTTATACGAAATCATATACTATGCCGATGTCCCAGACATGGTCTTACACATAAATCACAAGTCGATGCCAACGTCCCAGGTGTGGTCTTACACGATATCATACCTCGGAATCCTATGTCAAGACATATGCATCCTATACTATTCCTATGGTTCGTATGGGGCTTTCGGATGTCATAACTTTGTCGATAATTTCTCGGATTCAATTATTCAACTATAATAGCAATTCAATACATTTCCACAACAATCAATAATATATTATTCAATTGAAATACGTTTATTTGCATATGAACTTACCTCGAAAATGAGAACGGCTAAACGAATTGATTATTCTACAACCTTCGACTTTTCCCGATCTCATTCTGATTTCTTTCATTCTTGATCTATATAAATTCAGATTTCACTAATTTAATCACACATTTATTCATTTCAATCCACAAACACATAGTTAGAGCATTTTACACTTTAGCCCCTAAAATTTCACATTTTAACATTTTAGTCCCTATTTCATAAAATCATAAAATACACATAATTTCATATTTCTCATGCTTAGCCAAATTTTCATATAGTCTTTAGCAGCCCATAACTTTCACTTATTTGACATTTTAACCCTTCAATTTCTTATTTTCACAAATTAGCCCATAATAATCAAATTCATCAAAAATCACAATACAAATCATATTAACCCAACACATATCTTTCATTTTTCATCAATTAACAACACAACACTCATGGATTCATCCATAGCATATCTCAAAATCATTATCAAATTCAAAAATTCAAGCATGGGCTAGTTAGAGTACTAAGCAACAATCACAAAAAACATAGAAATCATAAAAAACCGAGCAAAATACATACCTCAATTAAGCTCAACCATAGCCGAACCCTAAATGAACTTTTACCTTTTCTTTTCTTTTCTTTTGATTTTTGGTGATAGTGATGATAATTTAAGCATACAATGAATTTGTTTTATTTAATATATCATTAATAATCAAATACCAATTTTACCCTTTATTAAACCATATAAAAATCACTTAATACAAGCTCATTTATGTCCATCCATCATTCAGATGGTCTAATATCATCATAAGGACCTTTGATTGTAAAACCCATAACACTTAAGCACTTTTAACATATGGAATGCCACTTTTATAATTTACGCGATTAAGTCCTTTTTATCAAATCGAACACACAAACGCTAAAATTAGCACACGAAACTTTCACACATATAAAATCACATATTGTAAACATATAAAATAATATTAAAATAATTTTTTGACCTCAAATTTGTGGTTTCAAAACCTCTGTTCTGACTACGGTCTAAACCGGACTGTTACAACACACGCCCATGTGCCAAGGCTGTGTGACTCACACGGCCACCAGACACGCCCGTGTGTCTAGGCCTTGCTCAAGACTGACTTGAATTTCTAATTATTCATTAGTGGACACATGGCCATGTAACATGACCATGTGTCGCATACGGATGAGATACACTCCCGTGTCTCTGCCTGTGTGGACAAAAATAGGCCATTTGCAAAGCCAATTTGCCACCCTATTCACAAGTCCACATAGCAACCAAAAGAACACCATTTCCATACATCTTTAAACAACCAAAAACATGCCAATTCATACTCATATCATGTCATATTTTCACAACCAATTCAACTACTCAATTCCACAACTAAAACATACCAAATCATCACAACTTATATAGCTACTAAATGCATTTACTCATCAAATTATCATCTATATCATGACACAATTGGCACCATATCATCATCTCAAAATAAAACCACAATCTGCCAATCTTGCAAGCTTTAAAACATCAACTTACAACTATCCAAAATAACCAACACATAACCATACCAAATAAGCCAACATATAAGGCATTATATATATATATATATATCATATATCTCATTTATCAAACATATAATTCAAGCCAAATTAAATGGCCATACACACCAACATTTACAAGTCAAATCTCATGGCTATTCCATATCTCAAAATATATCATCAACACAATAGCCTATGCATGCTATATCCTATATTTACAAGCATCCAAAAATACCAACAAGTAGTCGATAGTGTGGTGATGGTTTCCAATGTTCCCTGATGTCTGAGCTAACTTCGATAATCTATAAAAAATAGAAAGAACACACAAAGTAAGCTTTAAAAGCTTAGTAAGCCATATACAAATAAAGCTATCATATAAACCTTTGCATATCAATTCAAATATGCTAAACATAGCTAATCACATTCAAAATTTACAAACCTTTCTTATTGAACTTATATTCAATGTCTTAAACCAATTCATCAATTACCTTCTCTTCTCAAAGCTCGTATGAATTTCGTACATACCTGAATCACTTAGCTCATTCACATATTCTTTCTCGACTTGAATTTGCCTGTTGAACCATTCAGAATTAATAGGGATACTCGAAAATCACATAAGCTCGTACAATGCCATATCCCAGATATGGTCTTACATGTTAACACATATCGATGCCACTGTCCCAGACAGGGTCTTACATGAAATCGATTAACGATGCCAATGTCCCAGACATGGTCTTACACGTAATCTCAATACAATGCCAATGCCCCAGACATGGTCTTCCATGTAATCACATCTCGATATCCTAATGTCAAAACATTCGTATCCTATACGATTCTTAGGGTTCGTACGAGACTTTTAGATGTCGTAACTTCGTCGACTCATGTTCGTAATTATTTTTTTGACATTCAAAAAAATTCAATGACAAGAATACACATATATTCAATTTAAAGACATATTTGCATATGAACTTACTTCGTAGTCGGGATAGACGAATCGAATCGATTACTCGATAACTTTCGATTTCCCTCGATCTAAATCTAATTTCTTTTATTCTTGATCTATATAAATTCAAAACTAAATTTTTTATTCATCCATGCATTCAATTTAGTCCATAAACACATATTTGGGCATTTTTGCACTTTAACACCTAAAGTTACACATTTATTCAATTTAGTCCTTATTTCATAAGAACACAAATTACACAAATTTATTTCTATTTTTTGCTAGCTGAATTTTCACAGTATACATATCAGTCCGTATTTATCATTTATTTACACATTTAACCCTATATTTTCACATTTTTACAAATTAACCCCTTTTATGCAATTTCACTAAAAATCACTTTACAAAACATGATAATCTATCAACAAATACTCATTTTCCATTACAAAACATTCAAGAACTCAAGCATTCATCAATGGAAACTTTCAAAATCATCAACACTTTCAAAAATTAAAGAATGGGCTAGCTAGAACACGAAGCAACGATCACAAAAACATAAAAATCATAAAAAATCGAGCTCAAAACATACCTTAATCAAGCTAGATCAGTACTGAACCCTAAATGCTCTCCAAAGATTTATTTTCTTTGTATATTCAGTTTTTGAAGGATAAAATGATGATGATAATTCAATTTTTTTATTTTAATTAACTTAAATTACCAAATTACTTATTTAACCTTAGTTAAAACCATTATAAAACACATAATTCAAGGTCATTTATGTCCATCACCACCATAAATGGTCTAATTACAACATAAGGACCTCCCATTTATTAAGCCATAATAATTTGACACTTTTAATTTATACCATGCTACTTTTGCATTTTACGCGATTTAGTCTTTTTTTTCTCAAATTGAACTATTAAACGGTAAAATTAGTTCATGAAATTTTCACACATACATATTCACATGCTGTGAACACATAAAATAATATTAAAAAAGTTTTATGACATCAGATTTGTGGTTCCGAAACCACTGTTCCAATTTAGCTAAAACTGGGTTATTACAGGTTATCCACTGTAATCTCAGTAATATCAGCACAAAAATATATCAGAAAGGGGTATGATGCTTATCTTGCATATGTGTTGGATAATAAAGTATCTGAGTCAAAAATTCAGTCAGTGTCGGTTGTTTGTGAATTTCCTAATGTATTTTCGGAGAAATTACCTAGTTTACCATCGGTTAGAGAAATGAAATTCTCTATATATCTTATTTCGGGGACAACATCAATATCCATAGCACCTTACAGAATGGCTCCTACTGAATTGAAGGAGTTGAAAGCATAGTTGCAGGAATTGAATGACAGAGGCTTTGCTCGACCTAGTTTTTCACCTTAGGGTGTACCGGTGTTTTTTGTAAAGAAGAAAGATGGATAATTGAGGTTGTGTATTGATTATAGAAAACTTAAAAAAGTTACAATTAAGAACAAGTATCCACTGCCTCGAATTGATAATCTAGTTGACCAGTTGAAAAGTGCCACTGTATTTTCGGTGATTGATCTTCGTTCCGGTTACTATCAGTTACAGGTAAAAGAATCAGATGTTCCAAAGATAGCTTTCAGATCCACGTACGGGCATTATGAGTTTCTTGTGATGCCGTTTGGTTTGACAAATACACTTGTGGTATTTATGGATCCGATAAATAGAATATTCAGACCGTATCTAGACAGGTTTGTAGTGGTATTTATTAATGATATTCTACTATATTCCTGAGATGAAAATGAACATGCCGATCATTTAAGAATAGTGCTGCAAACACTGCGTGAGAAACAATTGTATGCCAAATTTAGTAAATGTGAATTTTAGCTACGGGAAGTTGGTTTCCTTGGACATATAGTATCTGCAGAAGGTATTAGGGTGGATTCAAATAAAATTTCAGCTATT
Organism: Gossypium anomalum; assembly: GCA_025698475.1. NCBI lineage: Eukaryota > Viridiplantae > Streptophyta > Magnoliopsida > Malvales > Malvaceae > Gossypium > Gossypium anomalum. The sequence continues at coordinate 67,748,348 of CM046965.1, forward strand.
ATTAATTGGAACCACCAAAGAATGTATCTGAAGTTAGAAGTTTTCTAGGATAAGTTGGGTATTATTGAAGGTTTGTTAAAGGGTTCTTAATGATAGCTTCTCCGATGACTCGTCTATTGCAAAAAGATGTGAAGTTCAAGTGGTCTGATAAATGTCAGCAGAGTTTTGACAGATTAAAAGCCTTATTGACAGAAGCACTTGTGTTAGTTCAGCCTGAATTGGGTAAATAATTTATAATTTACAGTGATGGATCATTAAATAGTTTAGGATGTGTATTGATGCAAAAGTTAAAGCAATAGCCTATGCTTCAAGGCAACTAAAACCACATGAGAAGAATTACCCGATACATGATCTTGAACTGGCAACCATTGTGTTTGCACTGAAAATTTGGTGACATTATCTGTTTGGTGAAAAATATCACATCTTTACCGATCATAAAAGTTTGAAGTATTTGATGTCACAGAAAGGCTTGATCCTAAGACAGCACATGTGGCTTGAATTATTGAAAGCTTATGATCTTTTTATTGACTGTCATCCAGGAAAATCTAACGTGGTTGCTGATGCTGTAAGCAGAAAGTCTTTATTTTTCTTGTGAGCAATGAATACTTGATTGTCATTATCAGATGATGGTTTAATTATAACTGAGTTAAAAGATAGACCAATATTCTTGCAACAAATCTGTGAAGCTCAAAAAAGTGATGATGAATTATAGGCTAAACGAGAATAGTGTGAGTTGGATTCTGATTCAGAATTTCAGATTGGGTTTGATGATTGTTTGTTATTCAGAGACATAATATACGTACTAAGGAATTCAGAACTGGTACAGAAGATTTTACATGAAGCTCCTAATGGTTACATGTCTATCCATCCTGGTAGTAATAAAATATACAATGATCTGAAAAAGATGTACTGGTGGCTAGGAATGAAACGGGATATTTCTAAATTTATATTTAAATATTTGATATGTCAGCAAGTACAAGCTGAACACAAAGTGCCATCAAGATTATTATAGCCAGTTACAATTTCGAAATGGAAATGGGAAAAAATTACCATGGACTTTGTATCGGGATTACCCTTTTCTCCGAAGAAGATGTTATTTGGGTAATTGTTGACCGGTTGACAAAGTCTGCACACTTTATTTCAGTACGTATGGATTTTTCCTTAGATAGATTGGCTGGATTATATGGTTCTGAGATGGTTAGATTGCATGGAGTGCGTGTCTCCATTATTTTAGATAGAGATCCTCGATTTACATCTCGATTTTGGAATAAGCTGTAAGAAGCTTTAGGTATACAGTTACATTTCAGTACCGCATTCCATCCTCAGACTGATGGACAATCCAAACGTGTTATACAGATTTTATAAGATATGCTTCGGTATTGTGTACTTGAATTTGAAGGTAATTGGGAAAAGTATCTGCCTTTAGTTGAATTTGCCTATAATAACAGTTATCAGTCCAGCATTATAATGGCATCGTATGAGGCTTTGTATGGTCGTAAATGTATAACTCCATTGTATTGGACAGAGCTTAGTGAGAAAAAGATACACGGAGTTGACTTAGTCTGTGAAACTAAAGAAAAAGTGAAGATGATTCAGGACAGTTTGAAAGCAGCCTCAGATCGTCAAAGTCTTATGCGATCTTAAACGAAAAGAAATAAAGTTTCAAGTCGGCAACAAGGTATTCTTGAAAGTATCATCTTGGAAGAAAGTCCTTCGGTTTGGCCGTAAAGGAAAACTGAGTCCACGGTTCATTGGACTATATGAAATAACAGAAAGAATCGGACCTGTTGCATACAGATTAACGTTACCACTAGAGCTTGACAAAATTCATAATGTTTTTCATGTGTCAATGTTGCAACAATATCGGTCGGATCCTTCATATGTTATTTCTCTGACAGAAGTTGAGATTCAACCTGATATGACTTACATTGAGGAACCGATCAAAATCTTAGCACATGAAACAAAAGAGTTAAGAAACAAAAAGGTGGCTTTAGTAAAAGTTCTTTGGTAATGATAGGGTATAGAAGAGGCTACCTGGGAACCAGAGGATACTATGAGAAAGCAATATCCAAATCTCTTTACTGGTAAGATTTTTGAGGACAAAAATTCTTAAAGGGGGAGAGTTGTAACAGCCCAATTTTAGTGAAATCGAAACAGTGGTTTCGGGACCACAAATCTGAGCTATAAAGAAAATTTATTTTAATATTATTGTATGGTCCGCATTATGATAGGAATGTTCTATGAAAACTCTGATAAGAAAATTTTACCGATTATGTGCTTAATTATGGAAATAACCAAATTGCATAGAATGCAAAAGTTGAATTCTAATAGCTAGATGGATCAAATAGCTATGGAATTCAAAATAAGAGGTCATTATATGGTAATTAGACCATTAAAGAAAAGTTAGTAGATATTTTTGATGAATTATCCATGGAAAATTAGAAAAAGGCAATGACTAAATTGGAAACTAAAATAATTAAAAGATGATAAATTAATTAAAAAGAAATAATATCATTTTATATCATCTTCTTCCCCAAAATATACATGAAAATCTTAGAAAAGAGAAAACAAGCTTTCTTGGCTTAATTGGGTAAGTATTCTTGTCCCGTTTTTAGTAATTTTTATATTTTTAAGATCAAGATAACTTAATCTAACAATTTTGTGGATTAATTTGAAAAGATATCGAAGTATAGAAATTTTCCATGGATGAATATGCTAAAAATTTGAAATTTATGGTAGAAAATGAAAGGTTGTTGATAGATAAACAACTTTTGTAAAGTGAATTTTGATGAAATTATTATTTAGGGACTAAATTGTAAAGATGTAAAAGATATGGAAAAATTTTAATTTTTTTGAAATACATGTGTTGTAAATGTTACATGAAAATTTCAGTTAGGCTTGAAATAAGGATTTAAATTGCATGAATTTCATTTTCCAAGCCTAAGGATGAAATTGGAATTTATGAAAAGTTTATGGGCAAAATGGTAATTTTTCCTAGGGTGTAAATTGAATCCAATTGAGTATGAAATGGATTAAATTTATGATTAAATTCATTTATATAGATCTGGATAACTCAAATTCGAAGCTAAATCGAGGGAAAGAAAAAGTGCCGGATTAGTAGACTTTTAAATACAAACAAGTATCGATGTAAATTCGTGTAACTTATTTATGTATGTTAATATTGTCGAAACTTCTTTTTTTGAAAAATAGGTCGATATTTTATTAAAAAAGAAAACGAAAAATGGGTGGGAGTCGCCACCAATCCTTTTTTATGGGGTGTGATCGGATCACTTCGTAATTTGATCGTTTTAATAAAATGTTTGATTTACTAAAACAATAATTTTGGTCTACGAAATTCGAGTAAATGGGTTCGCGAGTCGGTTATGTACGATGAAGGATTAGCACCCTTGTAACGCCCAAAATTGGTACCTAATTGATTAATTAATGTCTTAACGTTCAAAGTTGAAAACTCGAAAAGAATTTAAAATACGATCCCCTTTTTTAGTATTGATTAAAAAAAAACTTGAACGAATTGAAACGAGCATTAAAGGCCCTCTCATCTCGAGATAACAAAATGTCACATCCCGTAAGTTAGGGCATGGCATTTGAACCCTTGAAAATAAGCTTGCCTTTATATTGTTTTATTTTAAAAGTTGTACTTTGATTTTTAAAAGGATATTCGGTTGTTTAGATCCAACGAGAAAAAAATCGAAACCCCGTAAGTTAGGGCACAACCTTCTCGAGTTTCTAAACGTGGAATATCACCTTTATTTTTATTTAAAAATCATATATTTGAAATTTGAAAGGATATTTGGATATTTAGGTTTGACGAGAAAAACCAAAACTTCGTAAGTTAGGGTCCGATTTCCTCGAACCTCCTAAATTCGAAACATTGCCTTATTATTGAAAATTCCTTTTTTACGCATTTGGGTAAAGATTAATGTAATATTTAAAACGATACATGAATGAAATGTCGTATTAGCAAAGGGCAATAATGGATACATTAATAAAACAATGCATGAGAATTGTATAATGTATGCTATTTTAACAATAATATGAATAATCAAAGATGAATAAAATAAACAATAGTAATGACAATAATAACAAAGTAATAAATAAAAATAAAAATAAAAATAAAAATAAATATAAGGGAAAAGAGTTTATAAAATATTGGAAGTAAAGAACCAAATTAAAATATAAATGAAATTTAAGGTGCAATTTGTAATAAAAATGTAAATAAAACATATAAATAAATAATAATAATAATAGATAATAATAATAATAGTAATAAAAGCAAGTAAGAAAAAAATGAAATATAAAATGCATAATAAAAGGAAATAAATCAATTTGAAATATTTAAAAAGTAAGGAACAATAAATAAATAGATAAATAATAAAGAAAAAAAATAAAGAAAAGCCATATATGGTCGAAATTAAATAAATGAAGACCAAATTGGAATTAAAATGAAATTAAAGGCCTAAATCATAATAAAATAAATGCCTAAAGGATTAAATTGAGTTCAAAATAAAAATTAGGGCCTAAATTATAATAAAAAGAAACTAAAGGACTAAATCAAAAGTTAAAGGAAATTTAGGGGATAGATTTAAAAATAAAAAAAGAAAGGGCAGATTAAGGGGGAAATGAAACTCGTGCAAAAGGATAGAGACCAAACTGGAAATATTCCCTGTCCCAAAAAACGCACCGTTTAACAGAGGACTAAATAGAAATAAAAATAAAAATATTGGACAGAAACTAAAAAATGAAAGATACTGGATTGCAAAATAATTAAAAAGCGGAACGGTTAAAAGAGCAATTAGACCCTTCCGTAAAAACACGCGGATCCTAAGGGTGCTGGGTTGGGTCGGATCGGGTCATAAGCAAAACGACGCCATTTTGGCGTCTGTGACTTAAGCCCAAAACAATGCCGTTTTGAAACCCCTATATAAGTCAATTAAAAAAAAATCATTTCAATTCTTTTTAAAAAAAATTCTCAAAAACTCTCTCAACTCTCTCCCCCTTTCCAGAATCCGGCTGAACTCCGGTCGCCGGCGATAGCGCCGCCGTCCACGGTGGCCAAAAAATTGAAAAAGGCTATTTTTTGGTTTTCGACTCCCCGAGCCAAAAAAAACGTCATTTTTCATCGAAAACGACGAACCTCGGCCTCCATAGCGGCGAAAACACGAAAAACAGTAGGTTCGTCTTTTCTCTTTTATTTGCTATTTTCTTTCTTTTTTTTTAAAAAATAAAATAAAAAAAATGAAATGAAAAGAACAAAAAAAGAAAATAAACTACCTTATAAAATTTTTTCTTCTATTTTGATTGCTCTGTGTCTGTAAACATTACATTGCGATTATTATGGCTTTTATAGCCATGAAAAAATACAATGTTTTTGCTTCTCTGCTGTTACGGTTTCCTCTATTTTGTTTGGTCCTGTAGGTACGGATGACAATGTGGAGCGGGCTGCAGAGGTGACGTGGCGAGGGCAGCGCTAGAGGCTGCAAAAGCGGCGCAAGAGGAAAGCTAGGGTTTCCAAAAATTTCATGTGTTTTAAGCCTATCGGGCTTTGTATTCTTTTGGCTAGGTTTTTCTTTATTTATTATTTTGGGCTTTGAGTTTGGGTTTTGTAATTTGGACTGTAAAAAACTGGACTGTTTAATGGTATTATTTTTTGTTTTTGTATGGGCCCGGGCAGATTTGGGCTTGTACAAATATGTTGAATTCAATGTTGTATTATATAAATGTTTAAAGTATGAAATAAATCACATGCTCGATAATGCTTGGTAAATGACAAGTTCCATTTGAATAATGAAATTCGATGGATATATGATTTCCCATATTGAATGTGGTCCTACATAGTTGCAGACAAAATATAGCTCGGATGAGCAATCCTGTTATAGTCCTCTCGAGCATCCTGTTATATAGTTCCTGCAAGCATCCTGATCGGTAGTGATTTTGCATGTGTTGCACACTATCGTAGCTTTTTGTGAGTGTCCTGTTACATGATTTGATCAGTTGTGATCGAGCATATATTGCGGACACAAATGCAGCTCTACCTGAGTGTCCTGATATAGGCTTTTATGGGCTTCCTAACATGGCTCGCTTGCACTCCCTGTTACCTTCTCCGATGCTCCATGATATTAACTTTTCAGAATTACCTGATAAGCTCTATGAGCTCCTTGCTTTATACTCTTATGAGTTTCCTGTTTAGCCCGGATAAGTGTCCTGTTACATGGCTTGTCTGCGCATCCTGATATGTGGCTCGAGAGGGTGCTCTCTGATTATATGCCATAATGGGTACCCCTGATTATGAGTTGACGGTTTACTATTTTGTACACCTTGTGTGTACTACCTGAGCTGAGTATCCATCGAAATTTCAATGATTCAACGGATAAATCCCTAAAATGAAAAATTATGAGATTAAATGAATTATATCTTGAGTGTTCCTAAAATACCTAAAAGCGTAACATGGTGAGCTCATCCATGTTTAATTGATGCATAAATGAAATATGTGACTAACTTGCTTACTTGAGTGTATGTGATTAGGCAAATTGCCAATTTGTTGGGAAGCATGTTATTATGTACTTGTTTTGTTGAATACGATTGGTAAGTTTAATTCCTGTTATACGAACTTACTAAGCATTAAATGCTTACTAGGTTTTAGTCCCAACTTGATTCTAATGTTTAAATTGGGCCTCGAGGGTCCATTCAAGGCACAGTATGATTATTTTTGGATATGAATAGTAAATGATATGAATTATCTGTAATTGTTCTGTAAACTCTTGTAATGCTCTGTAACCCTGTACCAGTGATGGTTACGTGTTAGGGGTGTTACACGTTCTGTGCATAACTTCTAGAATTGCTAAAAATTATACTAAATCAAAATTTTTTATTCACATGATTGTGTCTATTACACATTTGTTTGATTTATGTTAATGGAGATATTGTTAAATATTTGGTCATGTGAATTACTTCTAATTTGTTAGTAATGTAACTTTGTAAATTAATCCTAATTTACTTTAAAAAGTTTCAAGGCATTGAACTATCAAGATTAAGTTACATGTGCGATAAGAATTGTTATACCTTTAATATTTGAGGTAATAAAATCCAAGGGACTTATTCTTATTGCATGGTATGTGTTTAGACTTGGTTTGCTTGAGGACAAGCCAAAAGTTAAGTGTGGGGGAGTTTAGGTGTGAGGTTCTTATTTACATCCATCTTAACTAACTCTAGCATGTTTAAAGAAAGAAATTAACTCATTTTCATGTTATTTTTTTATTATTTGCTTTTTTCCCAATATATGTGTTTAAAGAAAGAAAATAAGTATGGAGGAGTGATCTGGCATGAATTATACTATTAGTTACATCCTTTTTTCACTTAACTTTAGCTTTTTAATAGTTAAATCAAAGCATCATAGTATATATTTAGGATTTTATGCTTAAAGTAGTACTTTATGCTTATTAGTAGTTTTTATTACATTCTATAAATCTAAATAAGATTACATGGTCTTGTAGGACAAATCAGGAGCCAAAGATGCATATTCAGGCCAAAACTGATGCCTATGTCGCGATACTAAGACATTGATGTCTCAGAATCGAAGACAGAAGCCAAAAACGAGTCTTGGACTGAAACTACCTTTGATGTCACGACATGCTCCTTGCTGTGTCATGACTTACCCCCTATGTTGTAACATAGCCCTTCTGCAACCCAAAAAAATAGTGTACGTGATAATTACATTTTGCAGGGAAATTAGATGTATTTTTCCTAGTCGAACTCTAAGGATTTCAAGGACAATTTAGGCACTTTAATATTTTGAGTTTAGCAAATATAAAGGCCATTGTAATCAATTTAAACACACAATTGGAGGGAGATCGAAAATATACTTAGGATAGAAAATATACTTAGGATGCACTGTCTGCAAAAGTATTGAAAACGATTCTAGCTGGATGCCCTTTTCAGTACTGCTTCAGATAGTGCGTCTTGCTTGGAGCATTTTTCCTCTACAAATTTCAGCCCCCACTATTTGGGTCATTTTACAGAAAGGAGTGAGATTCATTCCTTTAGGCTATAAATGACCCATATTTCAGCCTTTGATGGCATAAGTTGGGGCAATAGAAATTGAAGAATTTCAGAGGAATAGAACTTCAGAGGAATAGAAGTTGGGGTTGAAGGTATAAATTAATCTTTCGTGTTAATATTTATATGAATCATTATATTTATCGAATAATGTTTTGATTTTTCATGAAAATTTTTCGTGTTTTGAATTTCTCTTGAAAAATAAATTGGTTTAAAATGAGTAGATGAATTAATGCTATTATTTATTACAACGGTGAGGTCCGTGACATTGAGAACAGCATTACTTTTTTATCGGAGAACACAACGTGATTGGTTTTTAACCAGAACATAGGGTTGCAGAACTTCGTAAAAGAATTAGGCAAAAAATCTTCAAATCTATTGGAATGAGAGTTTTGCCTATTAAGTTTCGATTTTGTGTTTCAGTCGATCCTGTGAGATATGACTCATTTGATATCAAAGGTGCTCGGGGCTTAGAGGCGGTAGTGCAGACGCAACTTGAAAGTGGATCACTGTTTCTTGATTATATGTGGAATTTTTAAGACTAGATGATGGACTTGCGACTTCAACATTTCTTTCTATCCAAGAGGTGAGAACAGTTCAAATTGTCGATAACCATTCTGTTAGAAAGTTCCCATTATGATATCCCAGGATTATCAATAGGAGTCTCAGCCTTAGATTTCAATCATGGGAGGTAGAACATCGAATCATCAAGTTTTGATGGTAGAACGTAGTACACGACCCCTACAAAACACTCAGTTAGTTGATGGGACATGCACCTCGGTGGGTCAATGTTCGACACTGGGAATACTTACTGGGGAATGACATCAACTTTTCGTGGTTGGTAATCAACATGTGATTTTAGACATTTCGAAACATACACGAAAATGGATGATTTACTCCTTATGACATCCACCGATGAGGGGACCTCAAACATGGTAGATGTTGGTGGGTCAGAGAATGAAAATGACAATGAATCCAAAGTGGGTCCACCCTGAGAACCTGGTATCGATGGTTTAGAAGTTGGATTATTTTCTAAAGTGGAGCTTGTCCTAACTAAACCTGAAGGGGGTGATGAAGATGAAGAAGAAGAAGATCCATGATTCACGTCATACTCGTTGCCAGCCCACATGCATAATGTTGATCTTTTGGTAGAGGATACGTTGGAGTTTACAGACTTGCCACATAGGACGCCTGGCCACAGAGTGCACCATTGGATTCGGGTGATTTGGAAGTGGGTAAGGAGCTTTCTAGAAAAGATGGGTTTCTCACAGCATTGAAACGATACAAAATCAAGAACGGGGTTAAATTACACGTGGTTAAATCCAAATCTGAGCAGTTCGAGGGGAAATTTACGGCTCTAGACGGCAACTGCTCATGGAAAATCATGGCTTATGTTAGGAAGAGTACGAGATTGTGGACGATTAAAAAGTTTACTGGTCCGTAATAATGTGTTGCCTTTGATAAATTATCACTGGGGTTTTTGGGTTTTATTTAGGGTTTAAGGTTATTTCCAATTAATTTGATGTACTCGTGGGGTTACAAGTGTTTTACGGGATCATTCAAAGCTGGATTCAGATATGATTGCAGGCCTAATACTAGCAATAGTGAAAGTGGATCTGAGGACTAACATATCGGTTTTAATTGCCAATATCCGTAGCTAATTCAACTACATGACTTTGTACCGCTAGACGGGATAGCTAAACAGAAGACCTTGGAGAAGATGCATAGTGGGTGGGACGCATCATACAACGAGGTATAGCAGTGGTGTCAAGTGTTGAAGAGGTAGGTACTTGGTTGCATAAAAGATCTTGAAACGAGTATCGCATACTACAACAATCGCTTGCTCGATGGGTGCCAAGTGTTCAAGTGTTTGTTTTGGACCTTCAAGTAATACCAGGATGCATTCCAATACTGCAAGCCGTTGGTACAAATAGACGGTACCTTCATGTATGGTAGATATACCCATCAGTTGTTGTAGGCTGTGGCATAGGATGGTAATAGGAGGATATTTCCAATTGCGTTTGCAAAAACACCGGGGGAGAAAGCAAACAACTGAGATTTCTTTTTGTCTAGGTTGAAGAGGCATCTTTGCCCCCAACCTGAAATATTCGTAATCTCAAATCGGGGAGCTAGAATACTGTCCGCAATTGAGCGACAAGGAAGCCTTTGGTATCGCACACACCATCGGTACTACCTAAGGCACGTTACATCCAACTATTACCAGCAACATCAGTCTACCATTGGATGACAAGAAGTAACGAACATGGGTATCTGATTGCCAGCAATATTATTTTGTTTGTAATATTTCATTTATATTTTTATAATTTTTGGTATGTAATTGCCCTATGCAGTTATATTGACAGGGTACGAGATCATGAAGGACCGTTTTCATGAGATATTGGCAATATTGCGGTCAACTAACTCGGCAGGGGTAGCATATCTCATAAACATACCATTCAAACAATGGACACAAGCATACGACGGTGGGCTACAATATGGCCACATGACATTGAACCTGACAGAATGCATCAATTCTATTTTAAAGAGAACGCATCATTTGCCAATAACTGCAGTTGTGAAAGAAATATACTTTTGTCTGGTGCAACTGTTCCTAAAACAAGCGGTGAGTTATGTCGGGAAATTGTAGGGAGGCTATGTATGGTGTCCGAAGGTAGTGGAAGAAATTAACAATGGTAAGGCACGAGCAAACTGCATGCGCGCAGTTTGTAACTCACGCGACGGCTTATGGTTTTAGGTGACAGAGTTCGACAAGCTGGACCAAGGTGTTGCCCTGGGGTGTACTGGGTACACCTGAGAAATAGGAATTATGACTGTGAGATATGTGATGCACTTCGTTATCCATGCACTCATGCAATTGCAGGTTTTATGAATCTCCGTTTGCATCTAATGGGCTTTGTCGACAATGCGTACAAATTAGAAAACTCGTACAACATGTGTAGACACATATTCCCACCGATCCTAAATGAACGTAAGTGTTCGCCTGTATCACTTGCTCCACTTAAGTTGTTACCTGATAGATATCTGCGTCATAAACCAAAAGGTTGACCATGCTTGACTTGAATACACGACAACATGGATATTCGGGAGCGCTCAAACCAACAAAGGTTATCTTCGTGGGAATTGTTAGCTATTATTAATCCAAAATAAATTTAATATTTGTTCATGTGAATTTTCAACAAAAACATTTGATATTTCTGTTTAAATCAAATCTTATTACAATGCTATGTGAAAATATTCAAGGTAAATTTGAATTTTGATTAGGGTTTAATGGAGAGCTAAATCAGATAGTGTACAAAAAAAGATTCAAAAGAACTTATATTAATTTAAATGATACAATTTAAAATTCATAAGTGCATATGCTGGTTGGAATTTGTGTCACATCGGGGTGGACAACGGTTACACACTGGATTCCTTCTAGGTTTAACTTCCTTGCATTCGTGCAACCTCCTGTCTATACATAGGTGGTTAGGAAGATGACCCACCTTGATAGAACAAAGATGCTGGAGGTGTTTGTCACCCACGACGAATTAGCATAATTATGTTGAGTCTTATAAGTTGATGGGATAACGAGTGGACTCCTTGTCAGTGCCTGATGCATAAATGGCCTATACATCATTGTATGTGTCGCCGTCATCGGGAAATGGGATGACCCAGGTGTGTACCTGATCAGTGATGGATGACCAATGGTCTAACCTGACTTAAGACTAGAAACAGAAAAATGTGGTGCAATATTTTGTGCTTGTGTAAAAATAAAAGAGTTAGGATCTCGACCAAAATAAGATGGTATGTAATGAAGGGGTTGTGGTGAGGACAGTGGTGCTTAGGCCGTCGAGGCCGGTTCTTGCGTAGGTGCTGATGATGGCCCGTCTCGCCACCCCTTGGATTTAAAGGTGCCTGTCGTGGCTTACTCGTATGGGGACGCCAACTCCTCTCCTTTTCAGTCAATAAATGTAGCTCGCTATGGATCCTAAACCATGACATGTAATTCGGATCACATGCTAACTCCAGAATGAGAATTGCGTCGCGAGTAGGTAAAAAATCATACCAATTTTTCCATATTTCGATGCATTGCAAGTCGAATACTGGCCAATTTGCATTTGATCACTGTAAGTCAATACAATGCAGATCATCAAGCTCCTGAGGTGCCACGGGAATCAATTGCCAGAATCCAAACTATCGCAACACTCTATTCGCCTTGTGCATCTCAACGGTAGCATAAACTACCAATGAGACCTTAACGTGCCAGGCGTTGGGATTTACGAGCAATTCATCAAGAATGACTGCCCGAATTGCCAGGTCCTCATATGATGTCCATTCAAACTATATGAACGTGACCAAAACATTAGTTATTTATACGCTACTTAATACTAAATATGAAACCGATTATGTTATTTGTATGTAGTTTAAAATTAAATAAATATATACATCCGCTTCCGATCGTTGGTCCAATAGAAGCCATATATCTTCATACTCGGTAGGTAATCCCATGTGACTCGGGGCATGGTTCCACCTATTTAAATAACTTATTATCATAATAATTTTATTTTAAATCAATTTAATAATGGCAATATATACTAAATTTTAACTTGTTACGAGTGAGAATGTATACAGGTAGTCCACTCGAGGACATAAAAATAGAAGGTGGTACCGAGCCCATGACTGTAGCAGTAAAAGGCAACTACCAATTTTGATTTTTTTCTAGTTTCTTCATTTGACTCATCTCCCGGTACAATGTCGCCAACTTTGTGGACCCCCAACCAAGTTTGCTAGCCCATCTAAAATCGAGGAGTTTCAGCAGCCACCTTAGATGTATAAGGTTTCATGACTTATCAAGCATCAGAATACCCTCAATAATCTGAAGGATGTATGCTTGAGCGTATCGTACTCTTCTCTCTTCAGTAGAATTCTCCAACAGCTACGCGAAATTATTTCATAACCAGGCCATTTTGATTCGACCTCTGGTAATCATCTTCGGTACCCCACCCAAAAGTTCATAACATACGGTCCCCCAATTAGCAGACTAAACAGACCCAGTGACTACCAATCCATCCACGGGTAACCCCAACTGTAACTACACGTCCTCTAGAGTGATAGTACACTCACCGCATGGAAGATGGAATGTGTGCATCTTTGGTCTGCACCTCTCCACCAAAGCACTTATAAGTTTTGGGTCCAACTTACACCCCAGCCTAAGTCGATCACATGGAAAAAACTAGCTTCCCTCAAGTATGTTTCCATCAACGGTGATGGAGGACCAGGTAGATTACGAATATGGCATTGCAACATTCAATCTTCCACATATTTACATAAAAAGGTATAAAAAAATATTAAGTTTAATTATAACTATGAAATAAAAAAAATTTAAAAATTTAAAAATTATTCTTGCCATTTGCAATGATTGACAGAGATATGCTTGTCATCAAGACGAATTAGAGACCCGACCATTACTGAATTAAGACAAACAAATTTTTAATAAAAATACTAATTCTTGGAATTACTAATAAAAAAAATACTAATTTAGATAAAAATAGAATTTATGCTAATAATTTGAGAGCTTTTTGAGAATTGTGAGAAATTTGAGAAATTAGGAGAGAATTTATGAGAATTGTGTGTGAAAAATGTGTGTGTGTGAGGGTTTATACTTTTTTTTGGACCGTTGGGGAGTCCGGCTTATTCAAATAGCCATTGGAGTTGACCGTTGGAGCAGGGGCAAAAGGGCACCCAAGTGGATGCTTTTTAGTAAAATGCTTCCACATCAGTGCGTTTTACCTGACACCGGGGAAAAAAAAGCTGAGCTGGACATGCTTTTTTGCGTTCCCCTGAAAACGATGCTAGCTCAGCGAGTTTTTGTAAAAAGGATCATTCTCGTTTTTTTTTGAAAAATCAATCCCATTTTCGTAAATTTTTTTTAGAAATGGGCTTTTTTAGTCAATTGGTCAGAAATCAATTGCTCCAAATATTTTATTAAAAACATATAGATAAATAAAAATGAAAAAAAAAGAGGAAAAAGTTTAATTTTCATTCTGAACAAAAATGAAATTTTGGGATTGTTGAATCACAGATGAAATAAATATATAAAGCAACGGAGCCATCATAGTATTTTTGAAATTTTCCAAAAAAAAAGAAGGGTGGTAATTGGATTATTTAGTGATCTAGGTCTAATAGATGCTCTCTATATTTTCTCTTTTTCTTTTTTCAATGAAAGAAAAAAGAAAATTCCATTTTAAAGCCATATGCAATGCACAAAAAATGCCTATACGGTTGTTCAATTCTATCTTTTTTTTTTCTTATTATTCTTTAACTATTTTTAGCTATTCTTCTTGCTTGATTATGTGAGTTAAAAGAACCTTTTATTGTTATATCATCAGGGTAATGATCCATCAACCTGCTAGTTCTTTTTATGAGACACAAACATGAGAATTTATCTTAAAAGCGGAAGAACTACTGAAACTTTGCGAAAGCCTTACAAGGGTTTATGTATAAAGAACAGGCAAGCCCCTATGGGTTGTTACGAAGACATGGAAAGATTTGTTTTTATGTCAGCAACAGAAGCCCAAGCTCATGGAATTGTGGATCTTGTAGTTGTTAAATAAGTTAAATAAAAAATAGCAATAGCAATGGTTTAACACCAATCCACAATTTAATTAAGATTGATTTTGAAACACCCCAAACCCAGCCTAGACGTTACGGCAGAATCCGGCGATGTCGCCTGAGAGTGTTTTTAAACAAATCGTATCAACTCATAAAACCGTTCCAATTGTTATCTCTTACTTTGTCAGAAAATCATGTAATAGTTGAGTTGCTTGAAAACATTTCTTTATCGCGGAAGCTTTTGAAACCCATTTATTTCTATTATTTAAGAAACTGTTTTTATTTACAAAAACTCTTAGTTAAGTTTAAAAACATACTTTGGCATTGCAGTTCATATTCCAAAATCATAGTTCAAAAACCCAGATTTAAAACCAAAGTCCAAGTCCAAAATTACATCAAAATTCCCAAAAATAATAAATAAGCAATAGTAGAAAGTTCATAAACCAAAACATATGCGGTCGTGGTCACAGTCAAGTCCTCCACTGCATTGATCCGCCTACTGCTGGGGATTACCTGAATAGATATACAAATAAAGGGTGAGTTTTTGCAAACTCAGTGTGTACATCCCCACAGTTCAGCATGCATAATCAAATAGCAGGATACAATCATAATTCGGGCCTGAGCCCTTTACAGAATCGGTGGGGCCCTTGACCTGCTCAGAAGCATAATCAGATACAGTCTTAGGGCTTCAGCCAATATCAGATATAACATGCATATCATATCAGAATATCAGAAACATGCCCACCAACCCTGCACACCAACTCCGTCCAACCCAACACACCATGTGGGGATTAAATCAACCCACCCGTCCCTACATACCAAATATGGGGATAAAATCAACCCATCCAACCCTACACACCATAAAGTACCGTGATACGACACATATCATAAATAAGCAACTTAGCTTCCAGATAATGGGCTTATGAAGCCCTTTCGTACTTCCTTCACTTTGTCAAACCCACCCCGACGCAATGCATCATACAAGAATGGCATGCTATAATGCAGATTATTAGACATATACTCATAATCAGAATAGAACATATATATATATATATATATATATATATACAAACCAAGTATACCATGCTATCTCACACATCATAATATCATATCGCAGAATACGGGTCTAAGTAATGCTTACCGACCCTACGACAGGTCACAGTTGTCTTGGGTGACCCGTGCAACCTTACAGTACATTTCAGAAAAATGGGCTCACACGCCCATATGGCCTGCCCATGTGGGCCCACACGGCCTAAATTGGCCTTGGCCGTGTAGATCTCATGGCCTGGCCAAAATTTCCACGCGCCTGTGTGGCTCACTCGTGTGGGCCCACACGCTTGTGTGGCCCACACGGCCCAACTGACCGAGCCCATGTTTCGCACACGGCTTACCAGCCTTCACACGGTCGTGTCCATCGCACCCGTATTGCGTGCGCATGGCTTGGTTCGTGGACCACACGCTCTTGTATCGCCACACGGCTTACCATACGGGCAAGTACACGCCCGTGTGGCGTCAACTGAATGCTTTTCGGCTTTCGCCGAATTTTGTTTTCAAAGTGTTCAGAGTACACATCTGTTATGATTCGATACTTAAACGATCCTCGAGCACTCTAAACCTATATTAGACCAATATATCACTTAATTAATCACTTAGCAGTTGTACAAATTTAAATCCGAAACCAACTCAATTATCGTAGGATTTGATCTTACCCCCTACACCTTGAAAGTTTTGACTAAGACTCCACGAAAGTCGAGTCCCTCTGCTTAGAATTCGCCGCTGCCAAGGAATCGATATAATCTCTATTAGAATCTTAAAACACATCTTACATTAAACCCAAAATCTCACTTACAGATATTTCCCAAAGTAACACCACAGGAGGGGGAGGAAGATACGATTGCAGTAAAATTGAAAAGAAAGGAGATGGGGAAATTTTCGGCAGGGAGAGAGTGCAAAAACCATCATGTAACAGCCCGATTTAGACCTAATCGAAAAGGTGGTTTTGGCAACACGAATCTGAGTCAGAAAAATATTTAAAAATTATTTTCTGTGTTTATTTTTTGTGAATTTATATCTGTGAAATTTTCGTGATTTAATTTTGTCGTTTAGGTGTTCGATTAAATAAAAAGACTTAACCGCGTAAATTGAAAATTTACTTGTTTAAAGTATAAGGGACAAATAGTTAGTGGCTTCCTAATTTGGGGCATTTATATTGTAAATATCCCATATATAAATTTGTGGGACGGTTTAAGGCATATACTATGCGGTTTTTTATATTAAAACATTATGGATATAAAAGTAATTTAAATATTAAAACATATACATGTTATAATAACATAAATAAAACCATGTTTTTTTTAAACATTCTCTCTTGACCGAATATAAACTAAAAGAAAAAGAAAGAACAAAAGGCTAGGGTTCGACCAATTTGAAGCTAGATTAAGGTATGTGTTCAACTCGATTTTTGATAATTTCTACGTTTTTGAGATCCTTGCTTCGAGTACTACAAGACCCAAGCTTTAATTTTTGATTTTGATGAATATTTTGAGTTGTTCCATTGTTGGTAGTTTGTGATTTTTATTGTTTGATGATGAAAAATGGAAGATATGTTTAAGATTAACATATTTTGTATTGGAGTTTTTGATGATTTTGAGTAATTAGGACTTAATTGCAAAAATAATAATTTGAGGGACTAAAATGTGAAATTGATAAAATATATGGACTTGTATAGGCATGGGTACCATTCGGCCTAACATGGGTGTTTTGAAATTTTGTGTATTTTGTGTTTTGTGCAATAGGGACTAAATTGTAAAAATTGTAAATGTTAGGGGTAAAATGGTTATTTGCCTATTTATGTGTTTTTGGACTAAATTGAATGAAAATATGGTTGAATGAGCTTAATTTGAACATGTTTAGATCAAGAACCAAAGAAATCAGACTTGGATTGGGGAAAAACGAAAGTTGTCGACTAGCTGCTTGATTTCGTTTTACGATGTCCAAGGTAAGTTTATAAGCAAATAGACGGGTTTATTGATAGTTTAATGTTATAATTACATGCTGTTGTTAAATTCTAAGATTAAATCATGCTATAGCTGAATGTGTTTGAATATAGTTACTATACTTCCGAGTTCGATTCGATCGAGAGACGACGTCCAAAAGTCCCGTATGAACCTTAGGAATAGCTAGGATACATATGTCATGACATAGGATTTCGATATATGTGTGCGAGTAAGTCCATGGCATCGATTTGTGATTCCGATATGTGTTTACGAGTAAGACGCTGTCTGGGACAGTGGCATCGATATGTGGCTACATGTTAGACCACGTCTAGGACGTTGGCATTGTACGATTTATGTGATTACTCGAGTGTCCTATCCAATTTCGAATGGTTCATCGGGCAAAGGTAAATTGTGCATGATTGTGTAATACGAGTTAAATAGCTAGGTATGAATTAATTGTTTAGCTATTAACAATAAGGTGAGTTGGTACTTGATATTTGTCTTATTCACGTATAATTGATGATAATAATATTAAGTGATGTTAGTATATGTGTATTCGGTTTGTAGTTATATTATGAAAAAAAGACTTATAATTAAGTGAAATGTGTGTTTAAGTATAATTGGCCTAGTTGGCTATTTTTATATATATATATGCGATACTACATAGTGATTTTTTTAAGCTTATGTATAAAAGTATATGCAAGCATGATTATAATATAATTGGTGGTTTTGAGAAGTTAAATATTAATATGCTCAAATGGTCATGTAAGTATTCGGCTAAGTAAGAATGCAATTACTTGTTGTAATATTTTAATTCTTGAACTTGTGTATAAATTAATATGTGCATTCGGCAGGGTAAAACAAAATGGTTGGTGAATTGATTGATAAATAGACAATGGGTGTTTTTTTCTTAAAAATCATTCGGCTAAAATGATGTTTAAGTTCGAATGTATATATGTGGACGTACTTACAAGTTATAAATTGAGATTAAATGGTATTTAGTAACTGTAAATATTAGTAAGCTTAATTGAGTTAAATACTTTGTTGGGTTTACTATTTGCTTATGACTAAGCTATATTAGCTTATCGTATGTATCTTTGATTGTTTTATAGATTTTGAAGTCAAGTTACAAGTTCGGGGACTGTCAGCCAGGCTCATCACACTATCGACTATTTTGGTATCTTTATAAGCTAAGCACAAATTATGGCATGTATAGACTAAAGTGTGTTTTGGAAATGCTGAATATTTGGTTGTGTATTAAAATCCATGCGAAAATGGCTTGCTATATATATGTTTAGATTCAGTTTATGTGTGCTTAGTTATAACGTTCATGATTTTGGTTTAATATATGTGCGATTATGCTTGATTATGGTTCGTGTTGTGGTAAGTATTTGGTGTGATGGAGATGACTTTATTTTTAGGCTTGGATTCGGTTTTGGGTTGAATTATTGCTTAAGTCTTTTGATGAATATGCCATATGATAAGGTAGCTTAACATCTTTGTAATATTTAGAAGGTATATTTAAGTATTGATATTGTTTGTAAGGTGATCTGTGGTTCGGCTATATGTATATAATCGATGTAATTATGTTAGGATTACCATGAGTTTAGCATGTAAAAATTAGGACATATGTTTGCAGTAAAGTGATGACTATTATAATTTATGCTAGAACTTGTGCATATGTGATATTCGGCCACATTGTTGTAGTTGAATTTAATTTATAATTTATGTGCGTATAAGATGCATATACTTCGGACATTATGTTAGTTAAGTTTTTGCATGTTAAACATGTACAAATTATATGAGTTTATAATATGTTTGATAAGTACATGTGCTTGGTGATACAAGTCCATTTGATATTTGTAAGTTATTAATTGTAAGTAAATTGATTAAGTAGTCAAGTAGATTCTGAGATGAAATGGGTTACTTATGTTTGGATACTTGTTATTCAATTGAGTTGATACATATAAATGTATGAATTTTTCATGGTCTAATACACTAAAACCGCAAACATGAAATATAAAAAAAAGTGATAATGAAACCTAGTTCAATTGTTATATAACTGGTGGTTATGTAAGACTTAATTAACAACAATAATTTAGAGTTATTATTCAAGAATAAAAATGTTGATATGTTTTATATTTGTAAGTGTTTTTAAATTAAGTTATAAGCATGGATGCGAACTAAATCTCGAACGGTATTGAACGTATGATTTGTACTATTAATACATGTGTGCTTATTATTTGAATTGCTATGAAATTTTTAGAACTGTACATTCGTTTAGTAATGCCTCGTAACCCCATTCCAGCGATGGATACGGGTTAGGGGTGTTACATGTCAGGAGCAAGAAAGGAAAAAAAACTGGAAAGATAACAACCCAAAATCTGATAACCCTAACCTTTCCCCTTAATTCTCTCTGCCAACTCCCCACTACCTAGATTTTCAGTGAAACTCAAACTCTTAGCTAAATCACGTAGCAAAAATAATATATCTATGCTCATGCAGAGATTCAAACCCAGAAACTCCAACAGACTGACACTCTGCTTAACCACTAGACTAGTAGGCCCATTCTGATAAGCTTTTACAAATTAATTCTTATAAGCCTATTATCCAAAGATAAGGCCTTACTCAACCAAAAACCAAAATTTTCCCCAAGCTAAGGCTTGAACCTGGGACCTCTTACACACATCCAGAGCACTTAACCACTGAAGCAGATACACAATTGTGTCATATTCTAACAGAATCAAAAACATAAATTTTGGGGCATTACAACTCTACCCCCCTAAAAGAAAATTTCGTCCTTAAAATGTACCTAATCAGAAAAGGTGAGGATACTACTGACGCATCGAAATTTACCACCACAGCACCTTCACTAACGGAATAGATTTCCTACGCAGAACCTTAACATCGTGATCTAGGATTTGAATCGACTCCTCCTCAAAAGTTAGATCTTATTTAACCTTAATCTCCTCCATAGGTACAATATGTGTGAGATCAGAGCGGTAGCATCTCAGCAGTGAGACGTGGAACACATCATGTATGTGGTCTAACTCTGGAGGTAGCTCTAACTGATTTGCGACTGGCCCCACTCGCTTCAGAATCCGGTACGACCTAATAATCTGAGGGCTCAGCTTGCCCTTGCGACTGAACCTCAGAACTTTCTTCCATGTCGAGACCTTAAGGGAAATCATGTCCCCCACCGAATACTCAATGTCCTTTCTCTTCAAATTAGTATAGGAATTCTGTTTATCAGAACCCACTTTCAGTTGATCTCGAATCAAGCAGACTTTAACCTTTGTTTCCGATACCAACTCTGAACCCAGAACTCGTCACTCACCCAACTCAGTCCAGCATAAGGGAGTACGACACTTACAACTGTACAGTGCGTCGTAAGGTGCCATCTGTATACTAGACTGGTAGCTGTTGTTGTAAGCGAACTCTGCTAACGGTAAAAACTTCTCCCAACTACCTTGAAAATCTATCACACAACTCAACATGTCCCCCAGTATCTGAATCACCCTCTCTGACTGACCATCTGTCTGAGGATGGAAAGGAGTACTAAATTCTAACCTCGAACCCAAAGCCTCATGGAATTCTGCCAGAACCGAGATGTAAAACTATGATCCCTATCAGGAATGATCGAGACAGGTACCCTATGTAGCCTCACAATCTCAGAAGTGTATAGTTTGGCTCACAATCTCAGAAGTGTATAGTTTGGCTAACTTCTGTAGGGAGAAGTTTATCCTCACAGGAATGAAATGCGCAGTCTTGGTCAATCGGTCCATGATGACCCAAACAGAATCCTTCTTAGTGGGTGTTAGGGGCAACCCACTAGTGAAGTCCATCGTTACTCGCTCCCATTTCCACATCGGTATCTTAACCGGCTGCAGTAAACCTGAAGGTAACTAATACTCAGCCTTAACCTACTGACAAGTCAAACAGCCAGCAATGAAGTTAGTAACCTCACGCTTCAATCCTGGCCACCAGTACGACTCTCGAAGATCTCAGTACATCTTGTTCCCACCGGGATGCATAGCATAAGGACTACTATGCGCGTCCCTCAGAATCGACAGTCTCAAATCTTCATCATTCGATACACAAATCCATCCTTGGAAACATAATACCCCATCACTGTTAACTCCAAAATCGGTCGTAACACCGTCCTCTACCTGACGGAAACGCAACTCCAGAGACTTATCCCACTTTTGTTTATCCTTGATCTGACTAATCCATGTCGGTCTAACCTGAAGTTCTATCAACAGACTCCCATATTCAAAAAGACTCAGTCAAGAGAACATCGCTCTCAGATCGGTCATAGACCTACGACTTAATGCATCGGCCACCACATTGACCTTACCAGGATGATACTCAATACTATAGTCGTAATCCTTAAGCAGTTCAACCCATGGACGTTGCCTAAGGTTTAAGTATTTCTAGGTGAGGAGATACTTAAGGCTCTTGTGATCAGTGTAGATGGTACATTTCTCACCGTACTGATAGTGCCTCCAGATCTTAAGAACAAAGACCACTGCAGCCAACTCCAAATCATGCGTCGGATAATTAGCCTCATGAGTCTTGAGCTGATGAGATGCATACTCAACAACCTTACCGTCTTGAATCAGAACACAACATAGACCCACATACGGCGCATCACTATATACCACAAAATCCTTATCGAGTTCAGGCTAGATCAGAACAGGTGCCTGAGTTAACATGGTCTTGAGCTTCTCAAAGCTCTCCTGCTGTGCATCATTCCACATAAAAGGAACTCCCTTACGCAACAACTTAGTCATCGGTGCAGCAACCAAAGAGAATCCCTCTACAAAGCGACGATAATATCCTGCCAGCCCCAGAAAACTGCAGATTTTTGACACATTCTTCGGCTGTTTCCAACTCAACACAGTCTCAATCTTACGAGGATCCATACGAATCCCCTCAGTAGAAACTACATGACCCAAAAATGTCACTTCCCGAAGCTAGAATTCACACTTGCTGAACTTCGCATACAACTGTTTCTCCCGAATAATCTATAGAACCACTCTCAAATGCTCATCGTGTTGATCCTCTATCTTGGAATACACCAAGATGTCGTCGATGAATACCACTATGAACTGATCCAAGTAGGGATGGAACATACGGTTCGTTAAGTCCATGAATGCCGCTGGTGCATTAGTCAACCCAAAGGGCATAACTAGGAACTCGTAATGTCCATAGCGAGTCCTAAATGTCGTCTTATGCATATCGGCCTCCTTTACTCTCAACTGATGGTATCCTGATCGTAGATTGATCTTAAAGAACACTAAGGCCCCTCTGAACTGATTGAACAAGTCGTCTATCCTCAAAGTGGGTACTTATTCTTAATCATCAACTTGTTCAACTGACGGTAGTTGATACACATCCTCATTGTACCGTCCTTCTTTTTTACGAACAGAACAGGTACTCCCCACGGAGACACACTAGGCCGAATTAACCCACGATCCAACAACTCCTGAATCTGAGCCTTAAGTTCAGTCAGCTCTTTCGATGCCATTCGCTAAGGGGCGATAGACACCGGAGCTGTACCCGGAAATAACTCAATCCCAAATTCTACCTCAAGATTTGGAGGTAATCTCAATAGTTCCTCTGGGAAAACATCTGGAAAGTCTTTTACCGTTTGGATATCTTTAACCGAAGAGTCCCCAGAATCATCAACACTAATATAAGCCCAGTATGCCTCGCACCCCTTCCTTACTAACTTCTCCGCTACTAACGCAAATATTACATTAGTCAGATAATCTCGTCGCTCCCCAATCACAACTATCTCAATATCCTCCTCGATTCTCAAAATAATCCTCTTAGCAGCGTAATCTAGACTCACTCGGTGTTTGACTAACTAGTCCATACCCAACATCAGGTCGAACTCCCCAAATGGAAGCTCCATCAGATCAACCAGAAATACAGTTCCTTGGATATCTAACGGTACATTTCTAAACAATTTATTAACCCCAACAGACTGCCCCAGCGGACTCACTATTGTTATCTCACTAGAAGTGCTCTCTCACAGTAACTCCAAGGTCTCAGACACCGTATTAGCTACGTAAGAATATGTAGAGCCTATATCCATCAATGTAAAGTAAGGTATATTAAAAATTAAGAACATACCTGTGATGACGTCTGGAGCATCTCGGTCCTCACGATGACATGTGCCATAAACCAACGCTGGCTGCCTCGCCTCAGTCAATCCAGCACCTCTGCCCAATGCTCTCTGCCCTTAGCCCATGCTGTTACCACCCCTAGCCTGACCTCGGCCCCTAGGTGGCTGCTGAACTACCCTCGGCGGTTGTCCAGTCTCAGTAGTCGGAGCTTGCATCTGATTAGTCCTCAATGGACAGTCCTTAACATGATGCTCAGTAAACCTCCAACACTCGCCCGGATGACGTCTATTGTAGAGCTGACAAATCTCCACCCCAGCAGGTGCAACAGTAGGCCCAACTCTTACGGGCCTATCAGATCTGGCCTTTTTCCTGAGCCTCATCCTAGAATTCAAAGGCTCTGCATCTCTCTTAGCCTTCCCTCTGTCACGGTTTTGGCGCTCAGCGCGCTTTACCTCCTCAGCAATCTTGGCCTTTTTGACCAACACAGCAAACCCACGCTCTCTCTACAGAGTTATCAGGACCCTCAGGTTATCCCTAAGGTCGTCCTCAAAATAGACACATCGCTCATACTCCGTCGCTACCATCCCTCGTGCATAACGGCTCAGCCTCAGAAATTCAGCCTCATACTCGGTCACTGAACGGTCTCCCTGAACAAGATTCAGGAACTCACGCCTCCCTGAACAGATCCCATGTCAACCAGTCGGGCTGAGTGCCACCCTTAACCGTCAGCCACCACTGATACGCTTCATCGCGAAGCAGTGAAACAGCCCCCTTGAGCTTCTGCTCAGCAGAAAAGTCCAGATCATCCATAATACGCTCTGAAGCCTCCATCCAGTACTCGAGCACATTAGGAGCAACTCCAGTGATGCCCCTAAATACCTTAACCCCATTGGACCGGAGTCGTTCTGTAATCGACCCACGGCCCCCAGAACCAGTGTTAGGTGTAGTGACCCTCTCCAGAATTCGTAGCATGGCTTGGGACAGGGCGTCTTCCCCAGCTGCATGATCATGAGACCCAGTCCTAGATCCAGTCTCAGTAACAGGGGACACCGGCATCTCACTAGCGTCCAGATTTGGAATCATATCAGATGCGAAGGACTCAGCTCGAGCCCCTCTACGGCCCCTACCACGGCTTCTAGTACCCTGTCCACGAGTACCACATGAGCTTATCATAATTTTGAATTAATAGGTATTAAAAATTTTATGCAAATCAGTTTACAATTTCGATATTCGTTAACAGATATTTTATGCAGTAAGTTATCAGAGTATTCAGAGTCTGTTACCGCAAGTCGCAGTTTACTACGTCTTTCAGCTTACACTACTTAGAGTGTTTCAATAAAGTATACTACCTACAGTAGTTTCATAGCATACATCAGTGTTTCAAATAGATCCAAACAGTATATTCTAAGCATGCCTTCAAACAATTCTAAACAAAGTTTCAAAAACTTACAGGATCGACGTTGGAGACTCGGTGTACCACGGTTTATCAAAAATATTTCAGATCATTTTGCAAATCATTTCTTACCAACCAAATTTAAAACTCAATCCACAGTCGAGTTTTGCAACCTGACTCTGATACCACTAAATGTAACACACCAAACCCGGCTTAGACGTTACGGCCGAATCCAACGATGTCGTATGAGAGTGTTTTTAAACAAATCGTATCAAGTTTAAAACCGTTTCAATTGTTATCTTTTACTTAGTCGATAATCGTGTAATAGTCGAGTTGCGTGAAAATATTTATTTATTGCGGAAGCTTTTGAAACCTATTTATTTCTATTATTTAAGAAACCGTTTCTATTTACGAAAACTCTTAGTTAAGTTTAAAACATACTTTGGCATTGCAGTTCATATTCCAAAACCACAGTTCAAAAACCCAGATTTAAAACCAAAGTCCAAGTCCAAAATTACATCAAAATTCTCGAAAATAATAAATAAGCAATAGTAGAAAATTCATAAACCAAAACATATGTGGTTGTGGTCACTGTCGAGTCCTCTACTACACTGATCCGCCTGCTGTTGGGGATTACCTGAACAAATAAACAAATAAAGGGTGAGTTTTTGCAAATTCAGTGTGTACATCCCCACAGTTCAGAATGCATAATCAGATAGCAGGATACAATCATAATTCGGGCCTGAGCCCCTTTACAGAATCAGTGGGGCCCTTGACCGCTCAGAAATAGAATTAGATACAGTCTTAGGGTTTCAGCTCATCTCAGATATAACATACATATTAGATCAGAATATTAGAAACATGCTCACCAACCCTGCACACCAACTCCATCTAACCCAACACACCATGTGGGTATAAAATTGACCCACCCATCCTTGCACACCAAATATGGGGATAAAATCAACCCATCCAACCCTATACACCATAGAGTACCGTGATACGGCACATATCATAAATACGCAGCTTAGCTGCCAGATAACAGGCTTATGAAGCCCTTTTGTACTTCATTCACTTCGTCAAACCCACCCCGATGCAATGTGTAACACCCCTTACCCGTATCCAATGCCAGACAGGGTTTGAGGCGTTACCAGACTTAGACATTCACAACATGTAAAACTGGGCCACAAAATTTTTGCCAAAAAATTAAAACATCTCGAACACATGCATATCGTCCCTTATATAGGCCTTCGAAACCTATAACATACATTGGGGTGGTTTGGGACTAAACCAAGAACTTTGAAAATCTTTGGGCAACTTAACTAATTTTCTTGCTTCGGAGAGTCACACGCCCGTGTGGATTGGGCCGTGTGGTTACACATGTCCGTGTGGCTTGGGACACGCCCGTGTCCTCAGCCCGTGTAACTCTCTATTTGTGACATCAACAACCGTTTAAGGACACACTACCAAGGTACACGCCCGTGGCGAGAGGCTGTATCCTCCACACAGCTGAGACACACGGCCGTGTCTCCACCTGTGTGGTCAAAACTTAGGCTAATTTCCAAGCCTTTTTGTCATTTTCACATGTACACACATACATTTGACCTTGTCATCTTATTAATCACTTATTCCATATACTTCTCATACATAGTGAATAAGTACAATCATAAGACAATAACACATATCATGGATAGATAAGCTTACAAGCCAAAATCATTATAAGCCACATCTCATGGTTATAAGCAATAAGTCAATATAAGCCAATACATTTGGCTATTCACAACAATATTCATCATAGAAAAACTAAGTTCCTATATATGCCACTCACTTGAAAATATTTAACTTACGCATGTCAATACTCCAAAGGTAATGGCTCGATAGTGTGATGCTGCCTTCGACGATCTCTAACCCCGAGCTGACCTGACAAAAGTAAA
The DNA here is from genome assembly GCA_025698475.1 of Gossypium anomalum. Lineage (NCBI taxonomy): Eukaryota > Viridiplantae > Streptophyta > Magnoliopsida > Malvales > Malvaceae > Gossypium > Gossypium anomalum. The sequence continues at coordinate 67,775,487 of CM046965.1, forward strand.
AGTAATGGAAAGGAGTGAGTAAGCTTTACGCTTATTAAGCTTACATGAAAATAATAAGCAATGTGATAACATGTTATTTTCAAATTCTTTCTATTTATTCAAATTCCAGCTAAGCTATTTTCTCGAGTCACAGTCATTAAATTATTTATATCTGGAGTTACGAGACTCCAAATCAAGTTCTGTTAATTTTTCCAAAAACTAGACTCATATCCCTTCTTGCCATAAAATTTTTAGAATTGTTGGTCTAGCCAATAAGTACAGTTTATTATTTAAAGTCTCCCCTGTTTTACTGTTTGACAGCTTCGACCTTTCTTCACTAAAATTTATTTATCTCATAGTACAAGACTCGGATAATCTCTTTCTCCTGAAAGTATACTCGTTAAGGATTTTATTAATATGATTTTTAACTCATAATTATTTTTTTTACAATTTCTAGTGATTTTACCAAGTCAAAATAGGGGGTTTCAAACTTATTCTGACTCTATCTCACAAGAATTCAAATATCTTATAATAAAAAAAATTCTCTTGCTTACACCGTTTTCTTTATGTGAAACTAGACTCATTAAGCCTTAATTCCATATTTTATTCAGCCTCAAAATCAATTTCCACTATTCTTAGTGGATTTTCAAAATCAGACCACTGCTATTGTCCTAATTTGTCTTAGTGCAACACAATGATAATTATCACAAGCTTGTCATAGAAATCATTCTCATAAATATCACTCATTCATTTGCACTCTTTTCACAAGTCCATTTCATTTCACATGTCAAACATGTACTCATGAGTTTCGAGTACGTATCTGTGCTATCTCTTAGCACAACCACTCATGAAAACAGGACAAACATATGCATCATATTAGTATCAACTAAGTATAGATGAGTTTATCATACCATTTTTCTTTATATCATTATGTATGTCATTACCACTGAATTATTGAATTTCCAATGGACCTTTTCTTTTACAATTGTACACTCGAGGTATACGTTTCTTTCTGAGTGGTACACACAAAGTATACCTTTCCTTTTTATATGGTATACACAAAGTATACCTTTCCTTTTCATATGGTATACACAAAGTATACCTAACCTTTTCACATTCGATAGCCGAAGTTATCCCTTTTCACATGGTACACACAAAGTGTACATTTCTTTTTCATAATGATATCAAAATATTACCCTTTCGGGACAACCTTTACTGCAACATATGCAGGACCTCATTTACACGATAACCACTCATTTCTTTTAAATATCGTATTCCATCAAATTTCTATTAACATAAAATTCAATACAATTATAACAAAATATATTTCATGTATAACAATAATAACATAAATAATAGGCTTATTAAATCACGCGAACTTACCTCGGATCCAGAAATGGCAATTTACCATTTTAGTCATAACCTTGTATTTTCCTGATTTAAGCCCAAATCTCGATTTCCTTGATCTATAATATAACATTTAGCCTAATAATTAGTCACATTATTCATATGGGTCTAAAAATCATATTTTTACAAATTTTCATTTTGACCCCTAAACTTTCACATATTTGCACTTTTGCCCCAATGCTCGTAAAATCATTTTTATTCAATTTCCTTACATTTTAAGTCTAGCTGAATCATTTTCATAACTATGGCAGCCTCAAATTCCCACTAAATCACCCTTTTATGATCAATTTTATAACTTTTACAAAACGGTCCTTTCGGACATTTTCATCAAAAATCGCTTAGTAAAAGTCATTTATTTAACACCCAACACTCATTTCCTACCATTAAACATCAAAATACAAGCATGTAACTCATGGGTAAATTTTAAAACATAAACACTAGCTCAAAATAATAGTAGAAATGAGTAAATCATGTTACCGGGATTTCAAAAATATATAGAACATTAAAAACGGAGCTCGGAATCACTTACTATTAAGCTTGGAAGCTTGGACAAACCCTAACCATGGCTTCTCTTGGTACATTCTGCTGCAGCAAGAACAAAGGGACACATTTGGGGTTTAAAATTTGTCTTTTAATTCATTTTACCTCTAAATGACCAAAATGCCTTTTTTACTATTCTTTCAAATTTTACCCAAGCAAGGCCATTTTTGTCCAACAAGTTATAAAATGGTTTAATTATCATTTAAGGACCTCCCATGTAAAATTTCATGACAATTAGACACCTCTAACATGTAGAACTCAACTTTTGCATTTTTTACAATTTAGTCCTTTTTACTAAATTGAGTGCCCAAACGTCAAAATTTTCGAACGAAATTTTCACGAAATCATTCCGTAAAATCATAGACCATAAAAATATAATAAAAATGAAATTTTCCTCATCAGATTTGTGGTCCTGAAACCACTGTTCCGACTAAGCCCAAAATTGGGATGTTACACAATGCATCATACAAGAATGGCATGCTATAATGTAGATTAACAGACATATACTCATAATCAGAACAAAACATATATATATATATATATATATATATACAAACCAAGTATAGCATGCTATCTCACACATCATAATATCGTATCGCAGAATAGGGGTCTAAGTAATGCTTACTGACCCTACGACAGGTCACAGTCGTCTTGGGCAACCCGTGCAACCTTACAGTACATTTCAGAAAAATGGGCTCACACGCCGATGTGGCCTGCCCGTGTGGGCCCACACGGCCCAAATTGGCCTTGGCTGTGTGGACCACACGACCTAGCCCAAATTCCCACATGCCCGTGTGGCTCACCCTTATAGGCCCACACGCCTTTGTGGCCCACACGCCTTTGTGGCCCACACGACCCAATTGATCGAGCCCGTGTCTCGCACACGGCCTACCAGCCTTCACACGACCTTATTCATCGTGCCCGTGTTACGTGCGCACGGCCTGGTTCGTCGACCACGCGTCCGCGTACTGCCACACGGCCTACCATAAGGGGAAGTACATGCCTATGTGGCGTCGACAGAATGCTTTTCGGCTTTCATCGAATCTCGTTTTCAGAGCGTTCGGAGTATACACCTGTTACTATTCGATACTTAAACGATCCTCTAGCACTCTAAACCTATATTAGACCAATATATCACTTAATTAATCACTTAGCAGTCGTATAAAGTTAAATCCGAAACCAACTCAATGATCGCAAAATTTGATCTTACTCCCTACGCCTCAAAAGTTTCGACTAAGACTCCACGAAAGATGAGTCCTTTTGCTCAGGATTCGCCGCTACCAAGGAATCGATATAATCTCTATTAGAACCTTAAAACATATCTTACATTAAACCTAAAATCTCACTTATCGATATCGCACAAAGTAGCGACATAGGAGGGGGAAGAAGATACGATTGCAGTAAAATAGAAGCACAATTGAAAAGAAAGGAAATGGAGAAATTTTCTGCAAGGAGAGAGTGCAAAAACCTTCAGGAGCAAGAAAGGAAAAAAAACTGGAAAGATAACAACCCAAAATCTGATAACCCCCAATCTTTCCCTTTAATTCTCTCTACCAACTCCCCACTACTCAGATTTTAAGTGAAACTCAAACTCTTAGCCGAATCAAGCAGCAAAAATAATATTCCTAAGCTCATGCAGAGATTCGAACCCAGAAACTCTAGCAGACTGACACTCTGCTTAACCACTACACCAGCAGGCCCATCCTGATAAGCTTTTACAAATTAATTCTTATAAGCCTATTATCCAAAGATAATGCCTTACTCAAACAAAAACAAAAATTTTCCCCAAGCTAAGACTTGAACCTGAGACCTCTCACACACATCCAGAACACTTAACCACTGAAGCAGATACACAATTGTATCATATTCTAACAGAATCAAAAACATAAATTTTGGGGCGTTACTGATTTAATCCCTCTTCTTCCTTTCCTTCTTAAATTAAGCTTAAAGGGTTAATATTTTATTAATCTATTAAATAGAAAAAGAAATAATTCAAAATCATCTGGTTAGTATCAATCTAAAATAGTCTATTATGTATATAATTTAGTATGCCAACTATTAAACAACTTATTAGAAATGCAAGAAAGCCAATTAGAAATGTCACTGAATCCCCTGCTCTTGGGGAATGTCCTCAGCGCTGAGGAACATGTATTAGGGTGTATGTGCGACTTGTTCAGATCATGGGCTGAGAAAAAAGAAACAACTTTTTCAGTATCCACGATCTGTACCAGTGAATAGAATGGGGTTCGTCCATTTATCTGTACCAGTGAATAGAATGGGGTTCATCCATTCACTATCTAAAAAAGATAGATCGACCATATCTTTTTATTGTGTATGAAATTTATGGTTTCCATTAGCGCAAATCCAATCTTGGAATTTAAAATGAGAAAAAATTCCCCATTGATAGCGGACTCTTGCAAAGAACGGACTAACAAGGTTAGTTGCCCAATTAATCCTCATCCTTATATACCGTTACTGTATAAGATAGATCTCATTGTGAAAGATATATTACTAAAAAAATTATAAGTAGAGTCAAAGAGTGTGAACTGTACAAGTTACCAATTAAATGAAAGAATGAGCTCCAGTGTGTAGAGAGGACCTCACCGTTTAAGAAGTAACCATAGAAACGGTGGAACCCACTATTTATTTATCCATTTCTATTTACTCCTTTATCTTAGTTAATATGCTTTTTTTTATACCTAGTATCAATACAATTTCTTATTTCAAGGTGAAATGAAATGCCTAGAAAAAAAGGAAAAATCGTGGTCTGGATGGTTAGAGTAGCAAAAGCCATTGGAATTTTTATTTTATACATTGGAAGAATCCGTTTTGTTATTAATAGACTAGAAAAGAATAACTGAAAGAAAAAATTAGTTATTCATCAAAATTTCTTTTATTCAATGACTAGAATTAAACGGGGATATACAGCTCGTAGACGTCGAACAAAAATTAGTTTATTTGCATCAAGCTTTCGAGGGCTCATTCAAGACTTACTCGAACTATTACTCAACAAAGAATAAGAGCTTTTGTTGAGCTCATAGGGATAGATATAGGAAAAAAAGGAATTTTCGTCGTTTGTGGATCACTCAAATAAATGCAATTATTCGCGGAGTGGGGGTATCCTATAGTTATAGTAGATTAATACACAATCTGTACAAGAAACAATTGCTTCTGAATTGCAAAATACTTGCACAAATAGCTATCTCAAATATGAATTGTCTTTATATGATTTCCAACGAGATTAGAAAATAGGGAGATCGGAAGGAATCCAACGAAATGCTTTAAATGAAATGGGGTTCCCTCGAGAATGAACTCGGGGAAGGTAGAGTAGAAATTAATATGATAAAAATTTTTTATTTTGATAAGGTCATTAAAACAAGATGAGCGAAGACGCTCAATAAAAACATATTTTTTTCTTCCCCAACCGGATTCTATTCTTTTATTTATTTTTTCTTACAACATAACAAGTTTTATTATCGGATTTTTTGACTAAAGCATCAGTCTACGTTTGATAATTTTGAATTAATTGAAAGGGCAAGCCTATTTATTTCTGGTTCTAAGAGTAGTAGTTCTAGTGGTCGACTCGCTTTTTTCAAACTGTTTCTTATTAAGAAAGGGTAATGAAGATAAAATACGACCTTGTTTTATAGAAGTAGTAATTAATCTTTGTTGTTTTAAAGTCAATCTATTTACTCGCCTAGATAATATTTTTTATTGTTCACTAATAAATCGACTAATTAAACTCATGTTTCTATAATCAATTCGATCCCCCGATTGGATCGGGGGCAAACACCTACGAAAAGATTGCTTGGATTTAAGAAAGAGTTGCTTGGATTTATCCATTATTTCTTTATTCCTTGTTTCTAAAAAGAATCCTATCACTATCTCTATTTCTAAAATCCTATTTTGAAAATTCAAATTATAGAATTAATATAATAAATAGGATTTGGTTTGTTTCATTTTTTTACTATTTATCATATAAATATATAATTAAAATATATATAAATTAAAATATATTAATAATATAGAATAATATATACATAAAATATGCGTTATATATAAATAATTATATACTTATACTTAATAAATTATATACCTAATGCCATATTTTCATATTCTTGGAATGTGGTGACATATGAGCACTTGATTCGATTTATTTCTTTATCTCCTTGTGAATTGTATGTTTGTAACAATAGTGGCAAAATTTCTTCAATTCCAATCGACTGGGTGTATTGTTTTGATTTTTTTGAGTAATATACCTAGAAATACCTGTTGATTCCTTATTAACGCCATTTCGAACACAATTGGTACATTCCAAAATAATCGTTACTCGGACATCTTTACTCTTGTCCATGAACCTCCTTTGAGTTTTTAATTCACATAACTTTTCTATTTTCCGATCAAAAGCGAAGAAGAAAGGAATGAAAAAAAAATAAAAGTTGCTAACTCAAAACTAAATCCTGAAAGATTTCATTGCAATCAATATAGTAAATCAATTTAGATTTATAGTACTGGTAAATAATAAGATTAAGTAATACAACAATTTCTGACTCTATTTAGAATCAAACCACAGTACGGTATTTTCTTTAAGTATATTGTAGGATACTGTTGTTCCAGCCACTTTTTTCTTTTCGCTCTACTAGTAATTTAATTGGAGCTTGAACCCGAGTTTTGGTGAGGTTGAAACCACATTTTTCATTCTACCTTCCTTATTTATTTTATCTAATTCTTAAAAAAAACTAAAACATTAAAATAAAATAAAGAGGGGGTGAGAGAGTAGTAACAGATATTTGATCGTATCTCGATCTAATCTTTTTCGCCCCGTCCCGCGGCAATAACTAGAATTAAAAAAAAGGGAATGTTAACGCATCCGGGAAGAAATGATTGATCTCTATCAATAAACCCGCTAAAGAACCGAACCAGAGAGTACTTAATATCGGTGCTACGGAAAGATATGTTTTTAGATAAAAAAAAAAAAAAAAGAAAGCAATGACTGCATGCACGTGTGTGCACAAAACAAACAATTTTATAAAACAATTTAAAAGTGTAGCTTTAATTGTAAATGGAGTTATCCACAGGTTAGGTCGGGTTTCGAGCCGGGTCTTAGCAAAATTCTAGACCCGAATTGATAGGCCTAGACCTAACCCGAAAAATGGGCTTAAATTTTTGCCCAAGCCAAGCTAGGATGCTAAAATCCAGACCCAGCCCAGCTTGCCAGTATTAAAATTTTTATTTTATTTTTTATATAAAAATTTTAAATATAATACACCAAAAATACTAAAAACCTTAAAATAAATGTTTCCCAACAAATTGAAAATAAATTTTAAAAAATTGTATACTTAAATAACACTAAGATAGGTGCAATTTAACAAGCAAATGCCTCTAAAAGAGTAGTAAAATTAACAATAAAATAAGAGTTATACAATATTCAAACAATAACAATAAAATAGTAGCAACATAATAGTGAAATAGTAGCAAAACAATGAGAAAACAATGGAAAAGCAAAACAATGGAAAACAACAATAAAGCAACACTTTTTTTTTTGCAAATTTGAGCTAGGCTCGAGCAAAATAAACCTTGCCCGAGGCCCGAAGCGTTTTCTAAAAGGGTCTTATTTTTTTGTCTAAGCCAATTTTTCGAGACTATATTTTTGTAAAAACCCTCCCACTTTTCGAGCAGGCCTTTGAGTAGAGTTGGGTGGCCCAGTCCATCGACAAGTGCAATTGCAAGCGTGCAATGTTGAGTTGTAATAATTATAGTATTACAATGGAACACCCGAGTATTCCAAAGATCGAACTCAAGGGATTGCCAAATTGGTAATTATGTTTACCAAGTTAATTACAAGTTAAGCAATTACTAATATAAAAGGAAAAAAAATATAGAAATCAATTGTATAATTTAACCTAAAATTTTCGTTTGAAATGATGATTTAACGTGGCATATCAACTTACCATTACATCGTTAATCAAAATTAACGCTTAGTGACTAAAATGTTACAATACAATAATATAAGTTATTAAAACATAACATTTTAAACATAAGTAATTAAAATATAACCTGACTATTTTGATAGTTTACCCAATTCTGTATTTTTTACCCGTATTTTGAATCAACACATCAACTTGGTACAACCCCGGGATAAGCTTATTTGGCACTTCGATAAAAGGGGGAGTACATCGTTAAGTTGGCATATCGGCTTGTTTTCAACTCCCAACCAAGTTCGGCTAGCTTTAAGGTTAAGGGACCTTGGTTGCATTTGTGGAATGCTCGTTTTCCGCCTAAGGTTGTTGAGTTTTTGTGGCACTGTTTGCGGGGATTTTTGCCCTCGCGGTGTCGACTTACCGAAAGAGACTATGAGATATTGGTTTTATGTCCACGCTGCTAAGACGTTGAAGATTGTGACCACATTTTCGAACCTGTTCCTTAGCCACCCAAGTATGGTCTCTTTTCGCAGTCACTGTTGATACCACGCCATTTGCACATTGGATTTTTGGGCTGTTAGATTTTGCTGATAACAGCTTGATGACAGCTTGGAGTTTGTGGTATTTCCGGAATTGTTATCTTTGACGAGGGGAGGATGCGACTGTGACATCAATGGTGGCCTTCTTTTGCGTGTTTTATCCACGATTGGGGAGCTTCACGAGTGATGTACCAACGATTGTTACCCGTTGCTGTGTCGTAGCCTAGTTCCGCTGCTATGTGGAATCAGCCCTGGATTGGGCTGCTTAAATACAATGTTGATGCGGCTTGGCATGCCGCTGATTAGAGGGTGAGCTTCGGGGCTGTAATTTGTGATATGAATGGGGTGCTGTCGAAATAGCTAAAAGCAGCGGGTGGTGCAGTGATTGCCGAAGTAGTTGGGCATCTGCGAGGCTCTATAGTGGCTCAAAACTTCTGGTTTCGATAATATAGTCTACATTGAGGTGATTAATGCTTTAAAATTGAGTCAGTTAGCTTTGAGTTTGGTTTGATACTCGATGATTGTGGCTGGCTTGTGTCTTCTTTGCAATACATTTACTTTCATTGGATTCATTGGAGTGCTAATAGAGCTGCTCACCCGTAGCGTGGGAAGCTTTATTCCATGTAAACCATATTATTTATGATACTGTGCCATCTTTTTGGAGTTCTGTTATTGTCTGATAGTAATGGCATCGATCAGGAAGTGAGGCGGTAGGCATAGGTTTATGGGGAGAGTCTATTGACTCGGGCTTTAGCGGTGCCATCTCTTCCTCTATTTTTTTGTACTTCTTTCAATATTTTGTTCAATACTATTGAATTTTTCCCTAAAAAAACTTAAATATATCTCAATTAATTTAACAAAATTTGAATATTACCAAATAAAACTAATTTTTAATTGCCTAATTCTCCATTTCTTATATAATATTTATTACTTTTGTGTAAATTTAATATCGGATAAATCTCAAAATTAAGTACGATGTTATACATGAAATTTAATTTTATGTAATTTTTTACATGAAATATTAATTTAATTCAATTTTTGCAAATCATTACCACAAATAGTTAGGGGTGTTCAGTCGATTAACTGACTCGAAATACCATTAACCGAATTAACCGACCCTTCAAAACTTTTACCCGTTAACCGAATTGAAATTTTTTCAAAAAAAAAAGTAACCAAACCGAAATTTTTTTGGTTAATTCGGTAAGGTTAACCTAATTAACCAAAAATTATATATATTTTTTATTTTTAGTTAATATAAGTATAAAATTAACTGAATCAACCGAATTAAAGTATTGAATCACTATATAATTAAAAACATTACATAAGTCTTGAAATTAACACATAATTGAAATGTAAGTATTTAATATTCTTAATTTGTATCCATTTCTTCTCTCCAAAAGGTCTTTATTTGCATTATAACTACAAAAAAAATATGTGCAAAAAATTAGCATATAATAGAAATATACGCATTTAAAAAAATCAAATAATATAAGCAAATGAATATATTGTAAGTTAACAAGAATAATATAGTAAGCATACTCACGAAAGCTCATGAATTTAGGGTAGGCTCTGATGCATTCCAAGAAAAGTCTAAACATTGAATCAATTAAATAAGTAGGAGTGATATGGTAAAAAATTGAAACTATTAAAATAAAATAATAAATATACCATTTTCAATCTTGTCAAGCTCTTAGATTTGTTCTTCAATCTTTTTGATGTCTTCTTGTGATGATGATTTTCGAATCCAATCTTGAGTACACACAAGAGCTTGTACAATTTTAGGAGTCAAAGAACTCTTATATTGATCAAGCACACGTCCCTCGGTGCTAAATGCAGACTCTGAAGCAACCGTAGAAACCGATATAGCTAACACATCTCTAGCCATTTTTGAAAGAGTGGAAAATCTAGGGCTGTTCACTTTCCACCATAATAAAATATCAAAATCTTCAACAAATTCCTCATTAGCCTCATCTAGATATTTATCCAACTCAGATGTTTTATCCTCACTACCACTTTCCAACTCACGCTTTTTATACAAAGCTTGCATTCGCCTTTTCATTTTTTGTTGTGGTTCATCGAGAGAAACATGTATTGGCACACTCGATTGGCTACAAGTACTATGAAGTGGAGGCTTATACTCATCAAACAATTCATACAAAGATTCCTTCAATTTTTGCATCATTTCACAAGCTTTTTCAGACTAGACATTTCACTAAGTGTAAATTCAAGATACTTTAGTATTTTTCTAGGATCTAAAACACAAGCAACAAATATAAGCAAATTCATCTTATCAATATCACCCTAATACTTATCATACTTCTCTTTCATCCTGATGGCCATAACATTGAAATCAACATTACTATTTAACTGAGCATCTCATAAAAGAATATCAATTTCAGAAAGCTCGTAAAAAAATTATTGGACGTGACATATGAAGTGTCAGATATACGCAAAGTGATTTCATAAAAGTGTTCCAAGAAATCCCTCAAGTTTCTAACATTAGCCCAATCATCCACACTAGGCCAACCCTCTCCCCTTTCAAGTTCAGCCCTAAAGTTTGTATCTTGCTCCTCAAATATCTCAAAAGCTCTCTCAAAATTCTGAGCAGTGTCTAACATTAAGTAGGTCGAGTTCCACCTAGTACAAATATCAAGACACAACATCTTCTTGCACTCTATCTTTTCCACCACAACACACACTTTAAACTTTTGTAATCTAGCTCACATATCTAACAGCCCCCTAACACGTTCAAAAGATTTATTCATTTCCTTTAAGCCTTCAACAACAATCAAATTTACAATATGTGTTATGCATCTCATATGAAGATATTTACCATTTTGAACTAAACCCTCTTGAGGGTTAAATTTCTTTCTCAAATAACCAATAGCAACATCATTTGAACTTGCATTAACAACAGTAACAGTAAACAACTTATCAATGCCTCAATTCAATAAGCATTTCTCAATCACCATCCCAATAGACTCATCCTTATGACTAAAAATTGGACAAAAGTTTAAAATCTTTTTATTCAATTTCCAATCATTATCAATAAGGTGAGCAGTGATACAGAAATAATTAAATCTTTGCAAAGAAGTCCATGTGTCAGTAGTTAAGCAAACTCTAGAACAAGAACTTCTCAAAAGTTATTTTATCTTGACCCTTTCATTTAAATACAATTGATAAATATCCCTAGTCATAGTAGTTTGTGAAGGAATATGAAACCTAGGACATGCCACAAACATAAATTTCTTAAAGCCTTCACTTTTAACAAACTTGAAAGGTAATTCATCGATCACAGTCATTTGTGTTAATCCTTTCCTACATGCTTCTTGATCAAATCTCCAAGTTGAAAGATTCCCTTCCCCCCCTTCAACTCCTTTTCTAGGTAAAACTAGTTGTCTTTGACTAGTGTCAACAACATTACTAGATTTTTCTTACATGAACCAATATGATATTTCAATGACCCTGTACCATTTTTTTTTTCATATCACAACAACATTCCTTTTGACAATAATTACATTTAGCCTTACTTGCACCCTCACTATTAATAATCTTAGTGAAGTGAGACCAAACTTCTGACCTTTGAGGAGTGACTTTTTTTTTCCCAGTAGTCCCCTTTGTTTGGCTTGAAGCTCTAACTCCCAAATTTCAGAATCTATTGAAGTAGGAGGTGTAACACTACCCTCAATAGATGTTTGTTCGGTGGACGTTTTGCAAGAAAAAAATTATATAATAAATTAAAATACATTTGTTATATTAAAAATATTTTGATGTTGAGTTTTAGAGAAATAAATTCTACTTTTATCCAACATAAGTAGCATTTCAAAGCCTCCCCATTTGAATATGACGAAGAAACAGTGTTTATATTCCATGTGAATGTTTTAAATTTTAGCTAACAAAGTCACAAGCATTACTATCATGCACTAACATACTACTGAGCCAAAACTGTTCACATCAATAGCAATCCAGTCATTATTGTTGATCTATTTCGTTTATATAATAAAATAAGATGACCAAAAGAATATAATAGAGAACTAAATTAATGCACATTTTTGGTCTTCTTAATCTTCATCCAGATTGTTACATAGGTGAATGAGAGTTTATGAGAATAATTAGATTAGATGTATTATAATCATGCTTCATGCAAATGGACAAAATAAATTTGGAACTGTAACGCCCCAAAATTTATATTTCTGTTTCTGGGTAAATTCAACATAATTGTGTATCTACTTTAATGGTTAAGTGTTTTGGGTGTGTGTGGAAGGTCCCAAAATCAAGCCTCAACTTTGGCAAATTTTGATATTTTTTTAATCTAAGCCTTGTGTTTGGGGAGTGGGCTTATATTAAATTATTTGTAGAATCATATCAGTATGGGCTTGCTGGTCTGGTGGTTAAGTTGAGTGTTGGTTTGCTGAAGGTCTTGTGTTCAAATCCCTGTGCGAGTGAGTGAGTTTATTTTTTGCTCATTTGACCGAGAGAGTTTCGGTCAAACTGAAAGTCTGAGGAAGTTATGTGTAGTGGAATTTGTGGGAGTAAAATTAGGGGAAATCAATTTTCTAATTTAATTTTTGCTCTTTCCCCAAAAGTTTCTTTCCTTCTCTAAATGTTTTCTTCTCTTTTTCTTACTATTGTTATTTTTTTCTCTCTCTTCACTTCTAAATTCGGGTCCTCCTTCTTGAATTGCTATCGTTTTCCTTGGTTGAATTGTTTCTATTGCGGGGGTTCTTGAATCAGCTTGGCAAGTGAATGTTTTACTATTAGCAATTGGGCTTTGAGTTTGGGAAATATTATGATAAACATTAGTGGTGAGTAATTGATATTTTTATATGTAGATGAAGGAGGTGAAGCATAGATTTTCACTTTAACGGACTGATTCGAAGTCGTGGTCGTTTTCAGTAAGTGTTAAGGCCATGATTGCGTAGTTGCGTAACTGTACCAAACTCATAATTTGGTTGATAAGGGTTTAAATAATCTGTTGTTAGGTTTTGGAAGGCTCGAGAGTGGTTTTGCATCAAATCGTTACCAGGTGTGTACCCAAAAACATAAAAAATAAGGTTTCGACGAAAGTTAAAAACCCCACTGTTGACTCTACACGGGCATCTGGTCACCCATGTGGTAGGTCGTGTGCCATAACAAGGGCGTGTCGATAGCCAGGCAGTGCGCGCAAGAAACGATCGTATGATGGTCAACCGTGTGCGACACATGTGCTAGACTGATTTGGGCTGTATGGGCCACACGGGCAGGCACATGGGCGTGTGATTCCATTTAAGTGAAATATGTTCTAAGGTTGCACGGGTCACCCAAGTCAACTGTGAACCTACTATAGGGTCGGTAAGCACTTCTTAGACCCTTAAATACGTGAACTGTATATATGATGTGTGTACTGAGCATGATGATTATATTAATGAAAACTGAAATGTATGTATAACTGATACTCATGTATTAGCATGTTATGGACTGTATGTTGCATTGCATTAGGTTGGGATGTTGATATTTGGAGGAAGTGTACTGAAAGGCTCTTAAGCCTATTATCTGGCAGCTCAACTGCAATTTACTGATTATGTGCCGCATTTGGTATTACTTAGAGTGTAGGGATAGGTGGGTCTTTTAAACCCAACATGGAGTGTAGGGATGGACGGAGATGGTGTGTAGAGGCTGGTTGGGTAAGACTCTGTTTACTGATTAATGTATATCTGATACTGTTACTATGATGGGCTCAGGCCATAATGCATATCTGATACTGGAATTGAAATGGGCTAAGGCCCGAACTGCTACTAAAACTAAAATGGGCTTAGGCCCAGACTGCATTTGACTGATGATTGTTGTTTGATTGTATGTATATCTTCTGTGGGGATTACACACTGAGTTTATGTAAACTTACCCTTTTCTGTTTTATCTGTCCAGGTAATCCCCAAGCTTAGATTGATCGGTGTGGCGGAGGACTCGATGGTGACTACCTGAGTATTGGACTATTTTAATTTCAGTTATAGTATGTATTTCCTATTTATTTTCTGGTTTATTTTTTTATGTAAATTGGACTTTTGGACTGTTGCTTTTACTTTGAAATTTCATTGTTACAAGGGTTTTAAACTGCAAACTCAATAAAAGCTTGGTTTAATTCAAAACGATATTTTCCTAAACAGGAATGATTTTCTTTAAATATGACGGTTTTAAAAGCTTTCGCTACAAAATATGGTTTTAAACGAATCAAGTTAACAAGAAAATAATTTTGAAAGTTACAAGAGATAAATATAAGATAATAAACGGAGACAGTTTTAACGTGATAACTTTGATTTCAAATCCCATTTCATATGACATCGCTAGATTCAGCCATAGTGTCTAGGCTAGGTTTGGGGCATTATATTTAGTGGTATCAGAGCTAGGTTACAAAACTCAGCTGTGGATTTTGGGTTTTAAAATTTGGTTTTTAAGAACTGATTTTTAAATAATTTGAAATGATTTGATTGAGAAGATGGTACACTGAGTCTCCGACGCCGATCCTGTAAGTATTCTGATAAAATGTTATTATAGATTGTCTGTTCTAAAATACTCTAGTTAGTGTATACCAAAACTGTAGTGAAACTAAAACTGATGGAGACTGTGCTTGCGGAAAAAAACTCTAAATTTATGATACTGCTATACAAAAAACATCTGTTAATAAATACTGAAACTATAATTGATTCATAAAATTCGTAATACAAATAAATCTAAAAAGACATGAGCGCACGAGGTATCCGTAGACGGGGTACTAGAGGCCGAGGTAGAGGCCGTAGAGGGGCTCGAGCCTCTACAAAAAAACATCAGTTAATAAATACTGGAACTATAATTGATTCATAAAATTCGTAATACAAATAAATCTGAAAAGACATGAGCGCACGAGGTATCCATAGATAGGGTACTGGAGGCCGAGGTAGAGGCCGTAGAAGGGCTCGAGCTAAGTTCTCTTCCCTAGGCAGCATGCTAAATCTGGATACTAGTGAGACGCCAGTGTCACTTGTTACTAAGACGGGGTCTCAAGATCACATGGTTGGGGACGACGCACTATCCTAGACTATGTTAAGGATACTAGAGAGGGTCGTTAGGTCCAATACTGGATCTGGGGGCCGAAGGTCAGTTACTGAATGACTTCTGTCCAATGGAGCAGAACTTTTTTGGGATGTCAGTAGAGTCACCCCTAATGTGGCTGAGTACTGGACTGAGAGGATTATAGACGATCTGGACTATACCCCTGAGTAGAAATTGAAGGGTGCAGTCTCCTTGCTTCGCGATGAGGCTTACTAGTGGTGGTTGACTGTTAAGGAGGGCACTCAGCCTGACCGTCTGACTTGGGAGTTCTTTAAGACTACGTTTCAGAGTAAATATGTGGGAACCAGCTATGTTGATGCTAGAAGACGTGAGTTCTTAAACCTTACATAAGGTGACCGATCTGTGGCCGAGTATGAGGCTCAATTCCTGAGGCTAAGCAGTTATGCGTGAGGTATGGTGGCGTCTGAGTATGAGAGATACGTCCATTTTGAGGACTGCCTTAGAGATAATTTAAGGGTACTAATAGATCCGCAGAGGGAGTGAGAGTTTTTCGTTCTAGTAGAGAAGGCGAAGATCGCTGAAGAGGTTAAGAGCGTTGAGCGTCAAAATAGAGACTGTGAGAGGGGTAAGAACAAGAGGGATTCAGAGTCCTCGAGTTTGGTACAATGGCCTAAGAAAAAGGCCAGGACTGATGGGTCAGTTAGAGTTGGGCCCCTTGTTGCTTCTACTGGATTGTAACTATGTGGAGATTATGGCAGACGCCATCAGGGCGAGTGTTGGAGGAGGACTGGAACGTGTTTGAGGTGTGGGTCATTAGAGCACCACATTCAGGAGTGTCCGCTGAGGGTTGATCAGATGCAAGCTCCAGGTTTTGGTACTGCGCAGCCACATAGGGTAATTCAACAACCACCGAGGGGTTGTGGTCAGGCCAGGGGTGGTAACAGTATGGGCCGTAGATAGAGAGCACCAAGCAGAGGTGCTGGACAAACTGAGGCGAGGCAACCTACTCTTGTTTACGGTACTCATCGCCTAGAGGACAAAGATACTCTAGACGTCATTACCGATACGTTCTTAATTTATAATGTACCTTACCTTGCTTTAATAGACATAGGTTCCACACATTCCTATGTAGCTAGCACTGTGTCTAAAAACTTGAGGATTTTGTTTGAGAGTACTTCTAGTGAGGTAACTGTACTGAGTCCACTAGGGCAATCGGTTAGGGTTAGCAAATTGTATAGAGATGTTCCGCTAGAGGTTCAAGGGTCGGTATTTCTGGCTAATCTGATAGAGCTTCCGTTTGGGGAGTTCGACTTGATTCTTGGTTAGTCAAGCACCGTGTTAGTCTAGACTATGTGACTAAGAGGGTCGTCTTGAGAACTGAGGAGGATAATGAGGTAGTGATGGTTGGAGAACGTCGAAATTATTTGGCTAATGTGATCTCTGAACTGGTGGTAAAGAAATTGATTCGTAAGGGATGTAAGGCGTTCTTGGCCTATATAAGTGTTTCTGTTTCTGGGGACTTTACTGTGAAGGACATCTGAACTGTAAGAGACTTTTTAGACGTTTTTTCTGAGGAACTACTGGGTTTAACTCCGAATCGGGAAGTGGAATTTGGGATTGAGCTTCTTCCTAGTACAGCTCTGATTTCTATCGCCCCCTATCGAATGGCACCGAAGGAGCTTATGGAGCTCAAAGCTCAACTTCAGGAGTTGTTAGGCCGTGGTTTCATCCGTCCGAGTGTGTCTCTATGGGGAGCACCTGTTTTGTTTGTTAAGAAAAAAGATGGGACCATGAGGATATGTATAGACTACCGGCAGTTGAATAAGTTGACTATCAATAACAAGTATCCACTTCCAAGGATCGACGACTTATTTGATCAGTTCCGAGGGGCTTCTGTATTCTCTAAGATTGATCTCCGTTCAGGGTATCATCAGTTAAGGGTTAAGAAGGTGGATGTCCATAAGACTGCATTTAGGACTTGGTATCAGCATTATGAGTTCCTAGTTATGTTGTTTGGGTTGACAAATGTATCGGCCTCATTTATAGATCTTATAAACCGAGTGTTTCAGCCCTATCTAGATCAGTTTGTCGTAGTCTTCATTGACAACATACTGGAATACTCTAAGACTGAGGATGTGCATGACGAGCATCTTAGAGTTGTGCTCCAGATTTTGCGTGAGAAGCAGCTGTACGCTAAGTTCAGTAAATGTGAGTTCTGGCTCCGTGAAGTCACTTTTCTGGGGGCACATAGTTTCTACTGAGGGGATTCTAGTTGATCCTCATAAGATTGAGCTGCTACGTAAGGGTGTTTCGTTTGTTTAGACTGAGGTGCAGCAGGAGAGCTTTGAGAAACTCAAGATTGTTTTGACTGGGGCTCCTGTTTTGATATAGCCTAAATCTGGGAAGGAGTTTGTTGTTTACAGTGATGCATCGCATATGGGTTTGGGTTGTATTTTGATGCAGGATGGTACGGTTGTGGCATATGCTTCTCGTCAGCTCAAGACGTATGAGACAGACTATCCGACACATTATTTAAAATTTGACGCCGTAATCTTTGCCTTGAAAATCTGGAGGCACTATCTATACGGTGAGAAGTGCATTATCTACACTAATCACAAAAGGCTAAGGTACCTCCTGACTCAGAAGGAGTTGAATCTTAGGCAGCGTAGATGGATTGAGCTACTTAAGGACTACGACTGTACTATTGAGTACCATCATGGCAAGTCCAATGTGGTGGCCAATGCGTTGAGCTGTAGGGTGATGACTAATCTGAGAGCAATGTTCACTCAACTTAGTTTGTTCAACGAGGGAAGTTTGTTGGCAGAGTTGTAAGTTAAACTGACTTAGATAGAACAGATTCGAGATAGGCAGTTAGAGGATGAATCATTGGGCATTTAGTTTCGTCAGGTTGAAAGTGGCAGTACTACGGATTTTGGGCTGAATAATGAAGGGGTACTCTTTTATCGTGGTTAGATTTTTGTACCGAATGATACTGATCTAAGACAGTCTAATTTGAAGGAGGCGCATAGTAGTCATTATGCTATGCACCCTGGCGGTAATAAGATGTATCGCGACCTTCGTGAGCTATACTGGTGGCCAAGATTGAAACGGGAGGTTACTGATTTGGTGGCATAATATATGACGTGCCAGCAGGTTAAGGCTGAGCATCAGTTACCTTCGAATTTGCTGTACCCGATTAAGATTCCATTATGGAAATGAGAACAAGTGACTATGGACTTTGTTAGTGGGTTGCCCTTGACACCCACTAAAAAGGATTCTGTTTGGGTCATCGTGGATCGATTGGCGCACTTCATTCCGGTTAGGACCAATTATTCTCTTTAGAAGTTGGCGAAACTGTATATCTTAGAGATAGTTAGACTGCATGGGGTTCCGTTGTTGATCATTTTAGATAGGGATCCTCGCTTCAAGTCTCGGTTCTGGAAAAGGTTACATGAGGCTCTAGGTTCGAGATTGGACTTCAATACTATGTTCCATCCTTAGACCGATGGTTAACCTGAGAAGGTGATTCAGATACTAGAGGATATGTTTAGGTTGTGTTATTGATTTTCGAGGCAGTTGGGAGGATATCTGCTGTTAGCCAAGTTCGCCTACAATAATAATTTCTAGTCAAGTATTCAGATGGCACCTTACGAGGCTCTGTATGGTCGTAAGTGTCGTACTCCCTTATGTTGGACTGAGTTGGGTGAACATCGAGTTTTGGGTCCTGAGTTGGTTTCCGAGACAGAGGATAAGGTTCGACTGATTCGGATTGTCTAAAGGCTACTTCGGATAGACAGAAGTCCTATACAGATTTGAAACGATGTGAGATTGAGTATTCAGTGGGGGACTTCGTGTTTCTCAAGGTCTCGCCATGGAAGAAGGTTATGAGGTTCAATCGTAAGGGTAAGTTGAGCCCTAGGTTTATTGGGCCTTACCAAATTCTGAAACGAGTTGGACCAGTCACTTATTAGTTGGAGTTACTTCCAGAGCTAGACCGTATTCATGACATATTCCACGTCTCAATGTTGAGGCGTTACCGCTCCGGTCCTACTCATATTGTCCCTGTTGAGGAGATTCAGGTTAGGCCAGATTTGACCTTCAAGGAGGAGTCGGTTCAGATCCTGGATCGCAATGTAAAGGTTTTTTGGAGGAAGTCTATCCCATTAGTGAAGGTGTTATGGCAGAATCATAGCATTAAGGAGGCCACGTGGGAGCCTGAAGATGCAATGCGCCAACAGTATCCTCATTTGTTCTGATCAGGTAAATTTTGAGGTCGAAATTTCTTTAAGGAGGTAGAGTTGTAACTCCCCAAAATTCATATTTTTGTTTCTGGGTAAACTCGACACAATTGTGTATCTACTTCAGTGGTTAAGTGTTCTAGGTGTGTATGGAAGGTCCCAAGATCAAGCCTCAACTTTGGCAAATTTTGATATTTTTCTGGTCTAAGTCTTGTGTTTGGGGAGTGGGCTTATATTTCATTATTTTTAGAATCATATCAGTATGGGTCTATTTGTCTTTGCTTAAGGTCTTGTGTTTGAATCCCTGCGCGAGTGAGGGAGTTTATTTTTTACTCATTTAATCGAGAGAGTTTCGATCAAACTGGAAGTCTGAGGAAGTTATGTGTAGTGGAATTTGTGGGAGTAAAATTAGGGGAAATCGGTTTTCTAATTTAATTTTTACTCTTTCCGCAAAAGTTTTTTTCATTCTCTAAACTTTTTTTCTCTTTTTCTTATTGTTATTTCTTTTCTCTCTCTCCACTTCCAAATTTAGGTTCTCCTTCTTGAATTGCTATCATTTTTCTTGGTTGAATTTTTTTCTATTGCGGGGGTTCTTGAATCGGCTTGGTAAGTGAATATTTTACTATTAGCAATTGGGTTTTGAGTTTGGGCAATATTATGATAAACATTAGTGGTGAGTAATTGATATTTTTTGTGCGTAGGTGAAGGCGGTGAAGCATAGATTTTTACTTTAACGGACTGATTTGAAGTCGTGGTCATTTTCGGTAAGCGTTAAGGCGATGATTGCGTGGTTGCATAACCGTATTAAACTCATAATTTGGTTGCTAAGGGTTTAAATACTCTGTTGTTAGGTTTTGGAAGGCTCGAGAGTGGTTTCGCATCAAATCGTTACCAGGTGTGTACCCAAAAAACACAAAAAATAGGGTTTTAACGAAAGTTGAAAACCCCACTGTCGATGCTACATAAGCGTGTGGTCGCCCGTATAGTAGGCCGTGTGCCATAAAACGGGTGTGTGATCGATGAGGCCAGGCCGTGCGTGCAAGACACGGTCGTGTGATGGCCAAGTAGGCCGTGTGTGACACACGGACTAGACTGATTTGCGTCATATGGGTCATACAGATGTGTGGGTCCACACGGGTAGTCCACACGGACGTGTGATTCTGGGCTAGGCGGGCGTGTAGGCCCACACAGGCAGGCCACATGGGCGTGTTAACCCATTTAACTAAAATGTGTTCTAAGGTTGCACGGGTCGCCCAAGTTGACTGTGAACCTATTGTAAGTTTAGTAAGCACTTCTTAGACCCTTAAATGTGTGAACTATATATATGATATGTGTACTGAGCATGATGATTATTTGAATGAAAACTGAAATGTATGTATAACTAATACTCATGTATTAGCATGTCATATACTGTATGTTGCATTGTATTGGATAGGGATGTTGATATTTAGAGGAAGTGTACTGAAAGGCTCTTAAGTCTATTTTCTGGTAGCTCAGCTACAATTTATTGGTTATGTACCACATTCGATACTACTTAGAGTGTAGGGATGGGTGGGTCTTTTAAACCCCACATGGAGTCTAGGGATGGACAGAGTTGGTGCATAGAGGCTGGTTGTGTAGGACTCTGTTTACTGATTAATTTATATCTGATACTGTTACTGTGATGGGCTCAGGCCCTAATGCATATCTGATACTGGAACTAAAATGGGCTAAGGCCCGAACTGCTACTGAAACTAAAATGGGCTTAGGCCCATCCTGCATTTGACTGATGGCTGCTGTTTGACTGTATGTATGTCTTCTGTAGGGATTACACACTGAGTTTACGTAAACTCACCCCTTTATGTTTTATCTGTCCAAGTAATCCTCAGGCTTAACCGGATCGGTGTGGCAGAGGACTCAACGATGACCACCTGAGTATTGAACTATTTTAATTTCAGTTATAGTATTTATTTCCTTTTTATTTTCTGGGTTATTTTTTATGTAAATTGGACTTTTGGACTGTTGCTTTTACTTTGGAATTTCACTGTTACAAGGGTTTTTGAACTGCAAACTCAACAAAAGCTCGATTTAATTCAAAACGACATTTTCCTAAACGGGAATGATTTTCTTTAAATATCATGGTTTTTAAAGCTTCTGCTACAAAATATGGTTTTAAATGAATCAAATTAACGAGAAAATAATTTTGAAAGTTACGAGAGATAAATATAAGATAATAATCAGAGACGGTTTTAACGTGATAACTTCGATTTCAAATCCCATTCTATGTGACATCGCCAGATTCGGCCAAAACGTCTAGGTAAGGTTTGGGGTGTTACAGGAACACCCTAAGAAAATTTCTCATAGCATCATAAAGAATCACATCCATTCTCTGTTAAGTTCAGAGTTTTAAGTTTGGAACTCCATCTTATGCAAATTCCTTTAATTTCCAACATGTAATAACACTAGATGATTAATTAGCACCAAAGCAGCTAAGTCAAAGAACTGTAGTCATTTAAAAATTATGATGGACAATCTATATTGTTCAAAGCTTCACTGCTTCATTTTAAAAAAGGCGGATAGGATAAGAGGGGTTGAAAGAAGCCATATAACTTACAACTTCAAACTTGCACTTGAACAATATAGATTATCCAAACAGTTAACATTGAGGATATCAAGACTGTAGGTTCAAGGAATGTGTATGAAGGAAATTAATAGGCAATCCACAGTTTAAGATATTCCATGATTCCAAACAATGAATTACAACATTTCAAAAATGGAATTGTGATAAAATTAAATAAAATAAAAAAGATAGTTTTCTTCTGTTATTTATCGGCTTAAGAGATATCCAATATGTTAATAACTGTAGTTTCTTGGTTAGTCTACTTCGTGTTAATGTTTTGCTTTACAATATTAAAGACTTATTTGGTTTCAATGGTTGTGCTTTGCTTTGCAAGTCAAAATTTTTAACTTGGCAAACCAAATTACCTGAACCTTTATTTTGAGTGATTGTGTAACGCCCTGAATTTTGGGCCTAGAAGAAATGGGCTTCGAGTATCGGAACAATTAGAATTTAGTCGTGCAAGAAAATTTCACAAATGGATTGTCTGCTGTAATGGCTAAGTGTTTGGGCATATTTAGGAGTGTTAAAGAAGCCTGGGTTCAAGTTCTTGCTTTTGCAAAAGTTTTAGTTTTTGCTCTTAAGTGAATCTGGATGTTAGCATTTAAGCCTTATATTTAAATGTGAGGGGTTTTTGTCACAAAAAGTCTTGTGACTTGGTGGCAAGTGGCGTGACTGGGCATGGTGAGAGTAGGAGTTTGAATCCCATGGTAAGCAAAGGGGATTTTATTTTGCTACTTAGGTGGCAAGTCTTTGTGGTGGATTCGAACTCTATGGAGTAGTTGTAGACTTGCTAAAATGGGGAGAGTATCATGGGATAAGGTGTTGGTTGTTGGGGATTTGGAGGAGGAAAAGGTGGAGAGGTAAGGGGAGAAAATCGTGGAGTGGGAAAGGGGAAGAGTTGTAGCCGAATTGGGGAATTTGATTGTACAAATTCGGCTAGGAACTCATTTTGTGCTTTTTCAGCAATTTGTGAGTGTGTAAGAGCCGATTTTCCTCTCTGACACTTTGGGTTTTGTTGACATTTTGAGTTTTGTTCTTTTAACGTTCTGGCTTCTTTTCTCTTTAGTGCCATTTTCACAAGTGACCATTTGGACTCTTTTACTTCTGTCGACATTGTCTTCAGGTTACATTCTTGTTACCTTGCCGAATTCCCCATTCTTAACTTCTTCTTTACCATTTTTATTGTTTCTCATCTTTTCAAGATAGCCTAATATAGTCTCTTTCTTTTTCTCTAAGTCATTGCAATCTTTCTTTCGATTTTCTCTGAGCCTACCATTTCTTCTTCTTCTTCTCTTTTAGTTTCTTGTCTGCCACTCGGTGTTGTGGGATTGTTTCAATACGCTGGAATATGGTGATATCGGTTTCATAAATATTTTGATAATCAGTAAGTACTCGTAAGATCCCCTTTTGCTATTCGGTCAACTCTGTATGTATTCAATCTGTTTATTGAAACTTTGCTTTTGGGGAAGCTGAATGTTATGTTTTCCTCTTATCTATTCTAATTTCAATTCTTATTCGTTCTTCGTGGTGCATTATGCGATGATTTTAGGGATCTCAGTGGAGTAAGGTGATCGTGAAGCCATAGAACTTTTCTATCTCTCATCATTCATTTAAGGTAAACTCGATAGCTTGTTTTAGGTATTGACCGAATACTCAAATGCGTTATAGGGAAATATTCTTTTAACAAGAAACCATTATGGTGCAGTTAATCGCTAGGGTGCAAGGGTTGTTTTGGCTGGCGATTTTGGAGGGATTAGTCCAGATCATCTAATCGTGGTTGGTGTTCAAGGGGTGATTCGTAGGCTTTCACGAACAAGTGTGTAATCGTACACCACTCAATTACTGTCAAAGACAAAAGAGGTATGTAACCACACCCTTCCTTACTATAAATCGACAAAAGTCGAAAAGTCGAAGTGTCAAAACTTCGACATTTGAGGCCTCATGAGGGTGCGATCACTCGTGAGGTAAACCGAGCCCACAAATCATGGGTGATAGACTGTAAAGGCCACCACGAGCGTTTCTATGGACTTGGGCTGTTATGGGCCACGTTGGGCTAAAATGGGTCGTGTGGGCCCAATGGGCTCGTGTGCCCCATACAGATTAAATCCACGGTAAGTGATAAATATTGGACTGGGCTATGTAAGTCAGATAGTCGCAACTGGATTTGGGGTAAATGGGCCACATGAGCGTGTGGGCCCACTTAGGTCGAGTAATGGGCCTTGGGCCCATTTACACCGTTATTATCATTTAGGTTATCTGTGTCGCTCGAGATGATTGTAGACCTTCGGAGAGGTTGTTATTGGAGATGAAACCCCAAAATAGCTAAAATGACCATAATACCCCGGTAGGGTAAAATGACTGTAATACCCCTGTAGGGTAAAATGACTGTAATACCCCTGTATGGTAAATTAACGATTATGTCCTTATGTTCCGTATGACTAATGTGCTTATGAGTGACATATATGATTGTACTGAGTATGACTTTGCATACACGTAATATTTATGACATGACATACTGCATGGGGTTAGGATTTTGATATGAAGGAAGTACTGTACTGGTGACTATGTCACATTCACTGTTACTGGTGGCTATGCCACAATTACTGATACTGGTGGCTTTGCCACATTTATTGTTTCTGGAAGCTATGCTGCATTATTATTACTGGCAGCTTTGCTGTGATATTGATGTGTTGGCTAGGTGGGTCGATTTATATCCCCACATGGTGTGTTGGTTGGTACGGCTGGTGTGCTGGCTGAATTTGGGTTGGATGCATAATTGTATTACATCTGCATCGTCATCAGATTGGGCTTAGGCCCACTGCACATCTTGTATAGGGCTAAAGCCTGCATCGCTCATATCGAATAAGGCTACGCCTGCATCGCTTTTTGCATATTTTGATTTCTGTTGTCTGTTAGGGGATTACACACTGAGTTTTCGTAAACTCACCCTTTCTTTTTAACTGTACAGGTAATCCCCAACCTTAGACGATTTGGAGCTGCGAGGGACTCGGAGGTGGCCACACGACAGCTGTGTCTTGCATTTGACTTTATTTTAATTTAAATTTTACTTTTGGGTTTTTAATTTCGTAATAAGGCCGTTTGTGGGTTTTAGTTTTTAATAGGGCTTTGGACTATATATTTTTAAACTGCTAGTCTAGGTAAAGACGAGTTTTTAGAACAATTATTGTTTTCTGAAACACGCGATTTAGACTTCATTGACTTAAATAGCTTTCGCGTTTTTAAACCAATTTAATATAACACTGATGGTTAATAAGGTAAACGTTTTGACGAGAACTTTTGTTAAATAAAAATAAAAGGATTTAAATTCAATAACGGATTTTTACTTAAAAGATCAATTTTCGAAAAACACTTCGATGTGACACGCCAGATTCGGCCATAACGTCTAGGTCAGGTTTAGGATGTTACATGTAATGGCCTAAATTCAAGATTATCGGAACAGTGGTTTCGTAACCACAAATCTGATTTAAAGAGAAATTTATTTCAATATTTTTGCTGAATATTTATATGATAGAAAAATCGTATGAAAATATTGATAGAAAAATTTTATCGATTTAGTGATTAGTTAGAAAAAGAAATTATTGAAGAAATTGGGTAAAATAAGGTATTGGGACCTCTATCTCGTAAAACCGAGTCGAAAAATAATTTTATAAATATTTATGAAATGGTAGTAATGTGGTATTAAAATTTCGTTAGGAAATTTTAATGTTTGGATAGTTAATTAAATGAAAAGGACTAAATTGTAAAAGGTGTAAAAGTGGGTAGGATGATTAAATAGCTTAAGTGTCTAATGAGAGAGGAGTTAAAAGGCAAATAGACCCAAAATTTATTTGGGCTGGACGGCAAGGGCATGAAATCAACAGGAAAATTGATAAATTAAGGGCAAAATTGGAATATTACAAAATTAACTAAATAAAACTAGGACTAAATAGGAAATATCTATATTTCTCTTCATTTCTCTTCAATTCCAGCAGCTAAAAATGCCATAGGAGGGTTCTCTAAGCTGGTATTCCATAATTTTTGCACCAAGTGAGTTAATCCTTGCCTTTTTCTTGTAATTTTTGTGTTTCTAAGACTTTTACAACTAGGTCCTACTATTAAATTCATTAGTTTTTGATTTCATGGATGAAATTGAAAGTCACCATGGTTGATTTATGTATTTTTATGATGAAATAGAATGAAATTAAAGCTTTAAATTGTTTATGAGATGATTTTATTAGGTAATTTCAATGGAAATTGATTTTTAGGACCTAATTGTGAAAATGTTTAGAATTAAAGTCTATTTCTGAAATTCTGATTCCTAAAGGTTGTAAACTAGTTTAAGGTGATATAATAAAGTGTTAATTGAGAAAAATAAGCTCAATTGATAGGCTAATTGAGTAAGGACGAAATTATCATTTACTAAAAGTTTAGGGGAAAATGGTAATAAACAGTTTGCACTAAAACAGTTTGGACAGTAGCAGTAGACTAACTTTGAAAAATCACCAAAAATTTTAGGACTCGAATTAGAAGATGAAAAAAATATGGAATTAAATCTTATTAAGTCTAGTTTCTCATAGAAGAAATAGTGCAAGCAATGGATTTGTAAATTTTGAGATATAATGAATTTTGTGAGACAAGGTCAGAATGAATTCGAGTTCCCCTGTTCTGACTTTGAAAAATCATAAAAAAATTTGAATAAAAATAATTAGGGACTTAAATTTATATTTCTAGAATCCTGAATGAGTCTGTTTTTAATAGAAACAAACGAGAACATCATTTGAATCCTGTATGAAGAGATAATTAATTTTTAGTGAAGAAGGGTCATAACTGTTAGACAGCAGAACAGGGGTGACTTTAAAGAATAAAATGTACTGATTAGCTAAACCAAAAATTCTTAAAATTTTATGGTAAGAAGATATGTGAGTCTAATTTCAGGGAAAATTATCGGATCCTAATTTGGAGTTCTGTAGCTTAAGATAAAAATAATTTAGTGACTATGACTCAAGTAGACAGCTTTGAATGAACTATAAATAATAGTTGAATTATAGAGAATGTTGCATATGAACATGAAATGTATTAAATTGATAATTAAATTTATTTATTTAGATCCAGAAGATCTAGGAAAGGAAAAAGTTCAGGATTAGTAGATTTTTTGTACACGAACAAGTATCAAGGTAGGTTCGTGTAACTTGAATTATATTCTTAAATGCTTGAAATGTATGTTTTTGATATGAATATGATTTGAATGTTCATTATATGAAAATTAATGAAACATTAACATATTTGATAAAAGGGGAAGAAATCCCGGTTGAATGAAAGGAAAATTCGATGGATCTCTGAAAAGGAATTGACGGTAAAAAGGATCTAGCCCGGACGGGTGATCCTATCCTGATATAGCCCTCCTGAAGAATATGTGTAAAAGCCCGAACGGGTAATCCGGATTAGGGTCTGAATTTAGCCTGGACTGGTAATTCAGATCCAAGCTCATTAGAGTAATTGTCGTTGCAGAGGATTTAGCCTGGACTGGTAATCTCGACAATACTCTATGAGTTTATATTGCGGATTTAGCTCGGGTAATCCATTTGCAAGGTTGAGGTTCATGAGTGTGCTCTCGAAATGGAAATGCGCACATGAAATGAATTGACGGACCGGATTTGTACACTAAAAGTGTACCTCTGAAAAATCCATCGAAATTCGAGTAATTCAACGGGATAAATATGGAAAAATAACAAGGAATGGAAATCATAGTATTGATGAGCTCATCAATCATGATATATATTATTGATACATGGAAATTATTGTACTAACTTGAATGTTGAGTTTGTGCATGTTAGGGTAATAATGCATTGAATGGATATATGTAATGTTTATTATATTGTACTGAAAATATTAGGTAAGTATAATTCTTGTTACATGAGCTTACTAAGCACAAAGTGCTTACCCTGTTTCCTTTTCCCCTGTTTTGTAGTGTTAAGAGCTCGGAGGTCGGATTTGGTCGGAGACACATCACACTATCAACCTCAGGATTTCGATATATATTTTGGGAATCAATGGCATGTATAAGCTGATAAAGTAAATGATTTTGTGAAATGAATATAAGGTTAGCTAATGGTATGGCTAACAAATCTTGGTTTTGGTATGTGATAAGGTTATCTTATAAAAATACATGAATCTATCTTGAAAATATGTTGAATTGGATTGGTTGATGTGGATTGGTCTCGATTTAATATTGCAGGAAAGGTTAGATATCTATAAAAGGAATTATATTGAGTTTTCTTAAAAAAAAATTAATTCGTAAACTTCGGTAATGCCTCGTACCCTATTCCGACAATGAGTACGGGTAGGGAGTATTACATTACAGATTGATATTTCCTTTTATTTTACTTAAAACATACAAAAGAGTAGGAATTTTTTGAACAAAAAAAACTTAGAAATTGACAATAGCCCTTTACATTTGGCTTTCTTTGTCTTTTATCTGCTATCATATCCATTCTCATGGTGCTAATATTTCAGCAAATGTCTTACTAGGTTTAAGCCTTTTTCTGGTTTTTTTTACTGTACCATGAGCTTTTTTCAAAGAAACTGAGATAAAAATGGGTTTTCATACATATATGACAATGGATACTTTAAATTTTCTTAATAACTCTTCTTTATTTCTATTATTGATGGAGTTTTAATTACATGCTTCGAACCCAAGGTTCCAAGGAATGCATGAGTAAACAAGCATTTTACAAACACCAACACACCACAATCGCAACAAATAAGGGCATTTTCACAAAACTGAATTCTGTACCAGACTACTACTACTATATAAAAACTTGCCACTCTTGGATGAAAGAGACATTCCTCAAAAAAACAAATAAGGGCATTCCTACAAATGACTGGTAACATAGGGAAAATCCGGCGTTGCGAACCAGATTAAATGCGATGGAAGGAATTCAAGACACTTGGTCAAGATGTAGAATAAGCAAGCAGTAAAATAGTGCCCAAAATTTCAAGAGTAAAAGCCTACCTCAACTCGCCGATGATGGTGACCTGGTAGACACCGGACGGTTCACGAAGGTGGCTGGCCTGGTAGTGACAATAGAAAGATTTTTGGAGATTTAAATTATGGATTTTGAAGGTTAGGTCTTAGTTAGGGATTTTTTTTATTTCTTTCATCTGTTACTTTAGACTTTTACTTTTACTTTTAGTTTTTTATTTTTATTATTAAATTATTTGTAATTTTTATGATTGGGTTGGGTAATTGGGTTGGGTTGGGTTGGGTTGGGTTGGGTACTTGGGTTTATATATATTAAATTGGGTTTTTGTTGGATTGGGTTTGGGTGAATAGTGGGCTATTTATATATTATAATTTTATTTATTAATTTTTTTGGTTAAACGGAAAAAATTCGGTTAACCGACCAATTTCGAATCGAATTAACCGTTAACCGAAAACTCAAAAAATTATTAACCGACTCTCGACCGAATTAATTCAGTTAATCGACTAATTAACCGAATACAGTCGGTTAACTGAATTTTTTTAGTTTTACTTGAATTTTGCACACCCCTACAAATAGTGGTGTAACACCATTTTAAGAATACACTTTGCAATACGAATAATTATATGCATTTTAATATAAAAATAAATTGAATTATTTATTCCTTTAAATGCGTACAACTGAATCAAAATTAAAGTTTAATGTATACATTTGAACCACAATCAAAGTTTCATTTGTATAATTGCATCAAATCAAAGTTCATATATTTAATTGCACATTAAACCAAAGTTCATGTCTAGTTTTTGTTAAAAAAATCTGGTTAAAAATTTTTAAAATTACAGCGGAAGATCAAAAATTTTCAAAACCAAATCAATTTGTAATATTTATTGCAATAAACTTTTTTTACTGAAAAGTACATGTGCTTTGCGTAAAATGTATTTGAACCAATCCTAGCTTTCAACCAAACGACCTCCTCCGCTATTCTCGTATCACGAATTGTACCTAGTATGGGCACAGGCAACACGAACCAAACATAGAGCGAGAAACAATATTTTCCCTTTCAGTAGTGAAGTAATTCTCTCAATAGAAACCCGTAAATATTTTAATTTTCAAAAAATAAAATTTAATCTTAATTAATAAAACAATCACATTTCAGTTGCATTGCATTGTTATCTTTGTAATCGTTTCTCTTTTCAAGCAAGTAAAAATAGAATACTTACAAAATTATCTCACAAATCTACAACCAAGGCTCTCTTGAAATGGTCTTACAAGGATGGCACCCGTATTCTTCAAGTCAGCATAGTTTGTAGTCTTATATGCTTGTACTTTTGTTTAGTGTTGAACTGTTTTGCACTCTCTATCAACCTTTTTGATAAAAGAAACTTCAATCCTTGAGCCCCATTTTGCAATGCAGTATTAATCTTGTTCAACAACATAAAAGGGGAAAAAATAGTAGTACTTATAAATGCTCAAAACTCTGTTCACCTCTTAAGAGATGAGTCGAGTTAGAAGATAGTGTTAGAAGTTCAGTTCAAAATATTAAACAATGTCATATTCCTAAAACCGTACGGGAATTAAAGATTAAGAGGGAACATTTCAAACTTAAAATATGTTAAAATATAATCTCTAATAAGCTAAAATATAAAATTTTGATAATATAATTGAAGACTTTATTCCATCACACTTAATCTGATCGCACTATTTCTACATTTTATAAACAGGTGTGCACCTGATAAAGAATTCGTCACTTGAAGGGGTGGAAGGCACTTTGATTGTTGATGGCTTTTTCTTCGGTCCTCTTCCCATGGAGGCTATTCTTAAAATTTATAAGGCGCAGTTCCTTAATGTGACGTGCTAGGGGGTAAATAGATAAGATGCATAATGACACGTTATCCCCTTAGGCTTGACACGTATCTTTAGAGGTATCCTTGTTGAGATCTCGGGGTGTGAGAGGCGAAGCTGTGAGGTATTGAGCTATTGATGAAAGGTAGCGAGACAATGAGCTGGGAAGTGACGAGCTGGAAGGTGGCGAGTTGGCGAGCTAGGAGTTGGTGAATTGATAAGCTGGGAGCTAGAAGACAACAAGCTACGGAGTGGCAAGCTGGCGATATGGGAGGTTGCAAGAAGGTGGCGAGTTGAAGTTAGAGGATAGTGAGCTTGAAGGTGGCGGTGTCATATCTCCTTCATCGGGTCAAACTCTAGGATAGATCAAATCTCGGGCTGCATTGTGATATATTCTATAACAATTTGTCCCCCCACATTGTTGAAGAAGAGTTATAAAGTGACTTTTCTGGGACGGGTAGCATGTAATTAGAAGCTTACCTCGTAATTTTTAGCTTAAAAGACTATTGGGGGACCAATTTTAAGGAAACGAATCGTCTCAAAATTGTATTTCCTTAAAAGATTTCTACTTAGGCCTTGGATTGTCTTTCAAAACTGTGATTTCCTTATTTTAGTTTGTGTTTTCCTCTTCTTCTCCAGTTTTCGCGAGTATTGTCGGCAAGGATATCCTTCCCTATTAGGTAAATCACTTATCCTTTGACTATTCTTTTCTTATTTTAAGTGTGCCTAGTTACCATGGTTAGAGTTAGGATGAGTTTTGGTGGGAGGTGTGGCAATCGTGGTGATCGTGGTAATTGGGGTTATGGGTTTGGGTTGGATGTTGAAGGCGACGGTCGGAAGAATGGTTGTAGGGTTTGTGCTGTTGTAAAAGTTACTATATACTGATGCAGGAAAACAGAAATAGAGATGGTTTGGCATCTCGTCATTCGGAGAATCAGGCTATCGAACTTTGCATTTGATTTAGATGCTATCGAAGGTGAAAGGCAGTTAAGCGATACTAAGGAAGGTTTCTTGTTGCCTTTACACCTGATGGAGGCTGGTTTCCATCTTTCCCTTCATCCTTTCTTTTGTACAGTTCTTTGTGAATATGAAATTACACCAAGCCAGCTTGCTGGTTTTTCATGGTGGATACTAATCACATATTTCAATTGTTCTAGAATATATCACAAGCCAGCTCAAGATCGAATCTATTATAGAATTGTGTAAATGAGTTAGACACAACACATATATGTTCTAGAATATATCACAACCCGACCCAAAATCTGATCTTTCCTGGTGACTTGGAGTTCGACCTAATTAAGGAAAGATGACATCGCCACCTTTCAGCTCGTTAGTCACTCTACATTTCATTATATTCTAGCTTTCCACTCTCCAACTCGCTAGCTGGCTACTTGGCAGTTCACAGTCTTCTAGCTCCCATCTTACCACCTCCTAGCTTGCCACTTCCCAACTCACCGACTTGCTACCTCTCAACAACAACTCAGCACCTCGCGACATCGCCGTGCACACCGCAAGATCTCATTAGAGATATCTCTAAATATACGTGTCGAGCCTAAAGGGCTAATGTGTCATTATGCATGCCATCTATTTACCCCCTAGCATATCACATTAGGGAACCTGTACCTTATAAATATGAAAAATAGCCTCCATGAGAAGGTGACTTAAGGAAAAGGCACTAAGAATTGGTGCGATGAGCGTGGATCCATTTCCAGCCTCTAGATTAAACAAAAAGTCTACATGGCTCACCCAAATGAGAGATTCCTAAACCATCCATCTTCAAAGAAAAACGAGAGAAATGAGACTAGAAACCATTTGCAAGAACTCGATCTTTTCCCTGGTTGGTTTACAACCTGGGTAACCTAAACCAGTAGGACACCCACTGGGCTTTCAACCGTAATTTCCCTTCAGACCGCGGATGTAACACCCCAAACCCTGCCCAGACGTTACGGCCTGATCTGGCATGTCACATTGAAGTGTTTTAGCGAAAACCGTGTTTTCATTGAAAACCTTTCTTAAAATAAGAGAGAATCTTAACTAAAAACTTGTTCAAACATAAGATTTGATGAAAATAAAACATTTAGAAATTTTAGTTGCGAAAGCGTAGAAAACATACTATAACTTAAGAAATCCATGTTCAACTTCTCATAGATACAATGAAAATAATAATAATAATTCAAGTAATAATAACATAATGAAAACCTTATTACAATCTAGTCTGAGCATACTTAAAAAGAAATAAAAACTTAAATGCTTAAAAAAAACCAAGTCCGATTTATCTTGCTAGCCTACCACCCAGAGCCTCTCATGACATCGAACCTTCTATTGAGCATCACCTGAAAATAAAATAAAAGAGGGGAGTAAGTTTTCGCAAACTTAGTGTGTACAACCCTCAACGGAAAACAAGCATTCAAAAAAACATCATTCATCAATCATGCAATGCAATCCCATCCAAATTATCCATCCGCTACACACCAGCTCCGTCTCCTGTCACACCATGTGGGGATATAAATATTGACCCACCTAGCCCACACACCAGGTAGCTCGATTGCGGAACTATCTTCATTTACATATTGGGCTTTAAAATCCGTCGGTGGATCCACGATTGTCAAGTAACCATGCGATCCTCATATACTTCCTCCATTCCATATTTTCCATCCCATATGCAACCTAAGCAGAATATCATATGTATGCAGCAAATAGACATGTCACATTCAATAAACTTACATTTAACACATATGGGTATTTTGGTCATTTTTGCCCTTAGGGGCATTTCGGTAATTTCCCTTAATTATGGTTTTCACTTACCTTGGCCCGTTAACAAATCTCGCGAGCTAAGATGAACGAATACTATGAATCAGGAAGGATTCCAGAGAAAAGGAGGTGCGTCATTAAGACCACTTCAGTACCAAGCTCTCCCTAGATCCAATCCTAGACATGCATATACCCGTTGCCACACCTTAACCCTTTGAGCTGTCCACGGTCGCAAAATATTAATTAAGTCTTATGTAGTTATCACATACTAGGCCCAAAACCCCTTACAAAGCCCAAACAAATTCACATACCTGTACCTGGCCCATTAAGCCCAATCATAGTCATATGGCCTACTTGTATATGGCCAATTAGGCCCAAATCACATTTATATGGTCCGTTAGGCTAGTCACATTGATATTCATGCTCACATACAAATTTCTATCACATAGCATCAATATTCAGTTTTTGCCTATTGTGGGCCCAACAGGCCATCAGGCCCAGTTAGCCCATTCTGACCCGTATGGCCAGATTACAACCCAAGTCCACGGAATCACCCGTGGGTCTCAGGAAACCTACCAGTCTCTTCCTTACGAGTGTTCACGCACTCGCAAGACTACCGTAGCCAAACTTTCGACTTTTCGGCATTTTGGCATTTTGACATTTCGGCTTTTGCCGATTCATAGTGTGTGTGCAGTGTATGTACACACCTGGTAAGCAAGCGTGATGCGATCTCCTTAGCCCAAACCTACAATCGATAACACTCAAAGATTAATCTTACATACTTATCGAATACTTTACCAAAAGCCAGAATCTCACATTAACCTTACCTTGCGCGATAAGTATAACAACCCCTTCACTAACCATGATCAACTCCTAGATCTGCACCTACCGTAACTATTAAAACTAGAATAATAAGTGACTCGTATCCAACACAAGTCCCCTTAACTTACTATGGCTATTTGGCCAACCTTAGCCAAAGGATGAGGAATACTTACCAAAACTGCAAACACCTAAAGAACAATTCGGTAGAGAGCTAAGATCCGAGATCCGCTACTAATTCCCTACCAAATTTGATTGAAAGAGTGAGGGACAATAATCGATACTTAGCAAAGCAAACTGATTGGAAGAGCAACACTTACACTAGATTCGGTCAAAGAGTATTCAGCCTTTGAGAGATTCAGCTTTTCGGCTTTTCAAATCTAGTATGGTGAATAAGGTTTATTTGGTATAGATTAAAGAAGAAAAGTAGAAGAAGAAATCAGCTAAGTGAAACAAAGAAAATTGTTTAGAGAAGAATAGAAACTGGCAGGAAAAAAAGAAAGAAAAATAAAAGGGTTTTCGACTTTTGGGGAAAGGGGTTTCTGGCAACAAGGTGAAGAAGAATTTCGGAAGTAGCCTGGAAACCCTATATTCGGCCCCTATTTATAGCCCTTATAGCTGAATTTTCCATGCCCAATTCCCAATTTAGCTCCATCACTTCTCCCTTCTCATCTCCTCATTTTTCTCCCTGATAACCCCTTAATCCTTTCCTTAATTTTCTCTCCTGAACACCTCCCTTGGAGTCCTCTTTCACGCCACTACCATCCTTCTAGAAGGCCAAAATTAAACTTCTAAAAATACTAAGCTAGGATTCGAACATTAGATCTCCTTGCTAGCTACTAACATCACCTCCCTGCTCTCTAAGTGGCGTCACTTAGCCACTCCTCCACAAGGATTTTTGATGCTATTTTTCCCCTATTTTTATTTAAAAGGCCAACTACTTGCCAACCCTGATTCTTTTAATAATTAAACTATAATTTCATTTATTCCTAGGTTCGAACTCAAACCTTAATTAAGACCTACTATAATTATCACATGGCTAGGAACATAAAACACAATTTTTATCAAAACTGAAAACAAAGAAATTTCAGGATTTTGGGATTTTTGGGTTTCGAGATTTTTGGGGCGTTACAAATCTATCCCCTTAAAAAAAATTTTGTCCTCGAAATTTCTAACTACCCAATAGTCGTACCGCCTAGGTTACACCACTATGCTTCTGCTGCGCACTCTATTTCTAATTTCAAAATAGATAGATCGCACACCATGGACAAAGTACGTACCAGTATTCACTTCTGGAGCGTCTTCATCCTCTTGACGACGTGCTGCATAGACCAAAGCTGGCTGCCTTGCCTTAGTATGACCAGCACCTGTGCCCGGTGCTCTACGAACTAAACCATTTCCACCCCTGGCCTAATCACGGCCTCTCGGCAGCAGTTGTCCACCCCTTGGTGGCTGAGTACCACCTTGACCTACTGCTGGCTCTCGACCTAGTGTTCGAGGGCAATCCTTGATCCTATGCTCCATAGACCCACAAGCAAAACAAGCTCCCGTTCTCTTCCAACACTTGCCTCTATGGCTTCTTCCACAATCAACACAATGTAGCATCCCTGGATTAACAGCAGGGGGCCCTGCTCTAACTGGCCCAATAACTCTGGCCCTATCCCTAGGCCTCTGATCTCAGCCTCCCGTTTATCCTTACCCCTTTTTTTCTCCCGATTTAAGTGCTCAGTGCGCTTAACCTCCTCCGCTATCTTTGCTTTCTCCACTAATTCTGAGAAAACTCGCTCCCTTTATGGAGTTACCAATACCCTAAGGCTGTCTCTCAGTCTGTCCTTAAACCTAACGCAACGTTCATAGTCCATTGCCACCATTACTCTTGCATACCTACTAAGGCGTAGAAACTTCGCCTCATATTCTGCCACCGATTTGTTTCCTTAGATGAAGTTCAGGAACTCCTTCCTTCTAACATCCACATAGCTTGCACCCACATAGTTCCCTTGAAATGTAGCTTTGAAGAACCCCCAAGTGACCCACTCTGGTTGGGTGCCCTCTTTCACTGTCAACCACCACTGGTAGGCTTCTTCCCTTAATAGGGACATAGCTCCTTTCAGCTTTTGTTCTAATGAGCAGTCCAAATCCTCTATTATTCTTTTAGTGGCCTCTAACCAATATTCAGCCACGCTAGGAGCCACGCCAGCCACGCCCTTAAAGACCTCAGCCCTGTTCGATCGGAGTCGCTCCGAAATGGACCCCCGATTTCCAGTGCCATTATTGGGCCCAGCGACCCTTTCCAAAATTCTTAGCATTGCTTGCGATAATGCATCTTCTATCGCGGCTCGATCATACTGTCCATTCTCAGCCACGGGTGAGGCCAGAGCCTCTTCTACTCCAACATTGGGCACATGGCCCGATGCCGACGATTCAGCCCTAAAACTTTCGCGGCCTCGGGCACGACCCCTCGCACCTCTTCTAGCACTCATCGTTGATTCGTGTATTATCTGAATTAGAAGTTTTATAAAGTGTTAGTTAGTTTTAATAATTAACCCGATGTTTTATGAAAGTAATTAAAGAGAAAATTGTTTTCGAAAATCCTCTACAGTTTCAAGTTCCTGCAGGTTTTGGTTCCATTCTAACAAGATCATCTAAAGTAGCCCTCTAACTATATATTATTTAAAAATTTAAACAAAGCCCTCTAACTATATATTATTTAAAAATTTAAACAAACTTTAGAATAAGAATACTTACTTGGTTCGACGTCGGAGACTTGGTGTGCCACTCAGCAAGACTTCCTCTTTTCCAAAACATTGTAAAAAAGAATCTAAGTAATAAAGCCCAATTCACAGCTCGAGTTTTGCAACTTGGGCTTTGATACCACTAAATGTAACACCTCAAACTTGGCCCGGACGTTACGGCCTGATCCAGCGTGTCACATTGAAGTGTTTTAGCGAAAACCATGTTTTCATTGAAAACCTTTCTTAAAATAAGAGAGAATCTTAACTAAAAACTTGTTCAAACATAAGATTTGATGAAAATAAAGCACTTGGAAATTTTAGTTGCGGAAGCGTAGAAAACATACTATAACTTAAGAAATCCATGTTCAACTTCTCGTAGATACAATGAAAATAATAATAATAATTCAAGTAATAATAACATAATGAAAACCTTATTGCAATCTGGTCTGAGCATACTTAAAAAGAAATAAAAACTTAAATGCTTAAAAAAAACCAAGTCCGATTTATCTTGCTAGCTGGCCACCCAGAGTCTCTCATGACATCAAACCTTCTACTGAGTATCATCTGAAAATAAAATAAAGAGGGTTTGAGTTTTCGCAAACTCAGTGTGTACAACCCTCAACGGAAAATAAGCATTCAAAAAAACATCATTCATTAATCATGCAATGCAATCCCATCCAAATTATCTATCTGCTACACACCAGCTCCGTCCCCTGTCACACCATGTGGGGATATAAATATAGACCCACCCAGCCCACACACCATGGTAGCCCGATTGCGAAACTACCTTCATTTATATATTGGGCTTTAAAAACCGCCGGTGGATCCACGATTGTCAAGCAACCATGCGATCCTCATATACTTTCTCCGTTCCATATTTCCCATCCCATATGCAACCTAAGCAGAATATCATATGTATGCAGCAAATAGGCATGTCACATTCAATAAACTTACATTTAACACATATGGGTATTTTGGTTATTTTTGCCCTTAGGGGCATTTTGGTAATTTCCCTTAATTATGTTTTTCACTTACCTTGGCCCGTTAACAAATCCCGCGAGCTAAGATGAATGAATACTGTGCACCAGGAAGAATTCTAGAGAAGAGGAGGTGGGTCATTAAGACCGCTTAAGTACCAAGCTCTCCCTAGATCCAATCCTAAACATGCATATACCCGTTGCCACACCTTAACCCTTTGAGCTGTCCACGGTCGTAAAATATCAATTAAGTCTTATGTAGTTATCATATACTAGGCCCAAAACCCCTTACAAAGCCCAAACAAATTCACATACTTGTATCTGGCCCATTAAGCCTAACCATAGTCATTAGGCCCAAATCACTTGTATATGGCCCATTAGGCCCAAATCACATTTATATGGCTCGTTAGGCCCAGTCACATTTATATTCATGCTCACATACAAATTCCTATCACATAGCATCAATATTCAATTTTTGCCTATTGTGGGACCAATAGCCCATCGGGCCCAGTTAGCCCATTCCGACCCGTATGGCCAAATCATAACCCAAGTCTACGAAAACACCCGTGGATCTCAGGAAACCTATCAGTCTCTCCCTTACGAGTGTTCGCGCACTCGTAAGACTACTGTAGCCAAACTTTCGATACTAATTCGGCAGAGAGATAAGATCTGAGATCTGATACTAATTCCCTACCAAAGTTGATTGAAAGAGTGAGGGACAATAATCGATACCTAGCAAAGAAAACTGATTGGAAGAGCAACACTTACACTAGATTCGGTCAAAGAGTATTAAGCCTTTGAGAGATTTGGCTTTTCAGCTTTTCAAATTTAGTATGGTGAATAAGGTTTATTTGGTATAGATTAAAGAAGAAGAGTAGAAGAATAAATTGGCTAAGTGAAACAAAGAAAATTGTGTAGAGAAGAATAGAAATCGGCAAGAAGAAAAGAAAGAAAAATAAAAGGGTTTTCGGCTTTTTGGATCTTGAAAAGAAAAGGGTTTTCGACTTTTGGGGAAAGCGATTTCTGGCAACAAGGTGAAGAAGAATTTCGACAGTAGCCTGGCAACCCTGTATTCGGCCCCTCTTTATAGCCCTTATAGCTGAATTTTTCATGCCCAATTCCCAATTCAGCTCCATCACTTCTCCCTTCTCATCTCCTCGTTTTTCTCCCTGATAACCCTTTGATCTTTTCCTTAATTTTCTCTCCTGAACACCTCCCTTGGAGTCCTTTTTCACGCCACTACCATTCTTCTAGAAGGCCAAAATTAAACTTCTAAAAATACTAAGCTAGGATTCGAACCTTGGATCTCCTTGCTAGCTACTAACGCCACCTCCCTGCTCTTTAAGTGGCGTCACTTAGCCACTCCTCCACAAGGCTTTTTGATGCTATTTTTCCCCTATTTTTATTTAAAAGGCCAACACTTGCCAACCCTGATTCTTTTAATAATTAAACTATAATTTCATTTATTCCTAGGTTCGAACTCAAACCTTAATTAAGACCTACTATAATTATCACATGGCTAGGAATATAAAATACAATTTTTATCAAAACCGAAAATAAAGAAATTTTAAGATTTCGAGATTTTTAGGTTTTGGGATTTTTGGGGCGTTACAGGGGAACTACTAATCCTTCCAACTATGACACCTCCCAACAATAGCTCGTAAGCTTGAAGGAGTAGCTACGTGTTTTGAAAGAACAAATGTTATAGCAGAACATCAGGTACGAGCAACAACAACTTAGATAAAATGAAGAAATGATGTGAAAGATGCAGTCAGACTATTCTGATCATCATAATAACAACATGCCTTTACAAGAGGAGAGTTGTGGAGTGCAAGAGGTAGACGTTTTACGTCGAGATGTCCAAGCATTACATTTTGATATCTAAATATAGATTGGATCTTCTATTCTAACAATCCTTTAGCCCTAGAGATTGCAACTGTGGGTTTACCTCCGAAATTTAAAGTACCAAAAGTGGTCTTCGAAGGAAGAAGAGACCTACAAGCACATCTAATACAGTACAACGATTACATAAATGTCTTGGGAGCTTTGGACACCGTGAAGTACAAGACTTTCTCCAGACTTTGAAGGGAAGTGCAAATATCTTTACCTCAGGGCTGTGTTAGAAGCATCATACAACTAGGGAAAATGTTTTTGGTAAGGTTTCATGCCCATAGAACAATAATGAATACTCTGATGGGCCTAATATTAGTCAAGCATAGGGAAGGAAAATGGTTAAAAGGTTTGTGCACCTGTGTAGGCTAATGCGTAATGATGTAATACTAAAGAAATAGACATGGTTCGGTATTTCGCCGTTTAGGGAATCAGGCTACTGAACTTTGTGTTTGATTTTGACTTTATCAAAGGTGAAAGGCAGTTAAGCAATAATCAGGAGGGTTTATTTTTGCCTTTACACCTATTAGAGGCTGGTTTCCATCTTCCCCTTCATCTCTTCTTTTGTAGAGTTCTTCGTGAAAATAGAATTGCACTAGGGTAGCTTGCTGGTTTTTCGTGGTGGATGTTGATCGCGTATTTCTTTGATTGTTGCATCTAGGATGAACCTCTGCTATTATGTGTTTTCTAAAATATTTACCTATTGAAAGTTTCCAACTGGGGTAGCTCGTTAGGAATGGTGTGCTTCAGTACTCGTGAGGGATGCAAATCAACCATTCAGAACTGGGCATCCAACCTCTAACTTAACCATTACAAATACATCAGGATGAGTAAGAAGGATGGTGGTAATTTCGATTTCCCCATTAAGTGGCCGCTTCCGAGTAAAACTACTGTACACAATGCCAACCTATCTATTCTAATATTATTGTTGCCCAGTACGCGAGGTTACATAGAGGTCACATTTTAAGAGTGGGGGATTTGTTGATTTTGAGAAATGTTTTTTGCTATTGCCTTTAAGGACTAAGCTCTAATAAGTGTCGGGCAATTGCTATTAGGAACAATACGAACCTTGATTGTATGCTGCCTATAGAGCTCGCATAGCCCCATGGTATAAGTTGAGACCTCACAATTGGTCCTCCTTATCTACAAGTGATCAGAAAGGTTTTGTGAGCTCTCGTAACTTAAATATTGTTGTCGATTACAACCTTTTTGGTGATGTAAGCACTATTGGCGTTTCAGAGGAATCTACTAGCTTATTTGGGAACTTAGACATATATAGAAATTACATTTCAATTTATAGAATATAAAACATTTTCTTTACATGCTTTACTAGACACTGGAGCTACCACCAGTAGCTGTAGAGAAAATGCCATTCCTTGTAGAAAAATGGGAATTAATTAAAAACCCAATTAGAGCCATAGGAATAGATGGTAAAGAAACCATAATTCAATTTAAAGCTAGAAATATACCAATTTATATAAATAATGTAAGATTTTTAATTCCTAAAATATTATGTTTTCCTGAAATACATGGAGCATATTATTAGGAAATAGTTTTATATATCATCATTTACCATTCTCTATTGATAAAAACTTAGTAATATTGTCAGCAGAAAAAACTTCTGTAGAAATACATTTAGTAGAAAATCATAAATTTGTGTGCGATAAAGGATTTACACCAATAAGAAAAGAAAAAATTAAACAACTTGAAACAAGTCATTGGTTGTTTAAAATTTTAGAAGATAATTTTAGTGAAGAACCATTAAAATTATGGCAAAATAGTCCTAGATATTGTGAAATAAAATTAGAAAATCCTAATAAAATTATTAGAGTTAAACCTATGATCTATACTAAACAAGATATAGATGAATTTGATACACAAATCAAAGAATTATTAGAAAAAGGACTAATAGAAAAAACTAATAGTCCACATTCTAGTCCAGCTTTTATGGTAAGAGACCATGCGGAAATAAAAATGGGAAAAGCTAGGATGGTAATTAATTATAAAAGACTAAATCAAAATATTATATTTGATGGATATTTTTTCCCAAGAAAAAATGTTTTCATTAATCAGGCTAAACAAGCAAAATATTTTAGTAAATTTGATTGTAAATCAGGATTTTGGCAAATAATGCTAACGGAAGAATCTAAGCCTTTAACAGCCTTTAGTGCACCTAATGGTCATTATCAATGGAGAGTAATGACATTTGGATTATGTAATGCACCTTAAATCTTCCAAAGATGGATGGATTCTATATTTAATAAATATAAAAAAATTTGTGTAGTTTATATAGATGATATTTTAATATTTTCAGATACATTAGAAAAACATAGAAAACATTTAAATATTATTTGTCAAGAATTCATAAAACATGGAATTATTTTAAGTCCTAAGAAAATAGAATTAGAAAAAACAGAAATAGAATTTTTAGAATTAAATTTATCAGCAGATGGTCTTAAACTACAAGATCATATTATAGTAAAAACAAAAGAATTTCCTGAAAACATTGAAGATAAAAAATAACTTCAACAATTTTTAGGAATAGTCAATTATGGAAGAAATTTCTTTCCTAACTTATCTCAAAAAATAGGTAAGCTATATGAAAAGTTAAAAAAGGATAGACCTTTTAATTGGTCTAAAAAAGATTTAGAAATTATGAAAACTTTAAAATTAGAAAT
This sequence comes from Gossypium anomalum, assembly GCA_025698475.1. Lineage (NCBI taxonomy): Eukaryota > Viridiplantae > Streptophyta > Magnoliopsida > Malvales > Malvaceae > Gossypium > Gossypium anomalum. The sequence goes on from CM046965.1 coordinate 67,818,405, forward strand.
AAATTATACTCCAAAGGTTTATTTACCTAAACAATGTGATAAATTAATTTTAGAAACAGATGCATCACAAAATTATTGGGGATGTATTTTAAAAGCTAAAACAGTAAATAATGAAGAATTAGTATGTGGATATAGTTCAGGAAAATTTAAACCAAATGAAATTAATTATGTTATATATGAAAAAGAATTATTAGCAATAAAGAAAGGAATAAAAACTTTTCTTATATATTTAGCACCTGAAAAATTTATCATAAAAACTGATAATCAGGCAGTTAAACAATTCCTAGCTAACAAGTTTGGAAACAGTACCTAGAAGAATTAGATGGTATAATGAATTATGTACTTTTAATTTTGAAGTTTTAGGCACTGATAATATTGTCGAAACCTCTTTTTAAATGGTGAGAGTATTTTGAAAACGGGAGTCGTCACCAACCTTTTAAAGTATGATTGAATCACTTTATAAAACATTTTGGTCTACGAAATTACGAGAAAATAGGTTCGGGAGTCGGTTACGCACGAGGAAGGATTAGCACCCTCGTAACGCCCAAAATTGGTACCAAATTTGAATAATTTTGTCTTAATGTCAAAAGCTTGAAAGAATTTAGCAATAAGATCTCTTTTAAAACCGTAATAATTTGAGTTGAAAATCAAAATTCTTTTGTCCCAAAAGAATGCGAGCATCGCATCCAGCGTGATTGGACACGATATTCATAAACTTTCGTAACTAAAAAAAATCATCTCGTAATTTGTAAAATCTATTAAAAGGGTACTTTAGATATTTAGACAAACGGGAAATCGCAACCAAGTATGTTAGGGCACTATTTCTTGAATTCCTAAATACAAAAGACATTGCCTTGTTTTTTAAGATTCCTTTAGATTAAATGGAATTTAAAAATAAAAAACGATGATGCATTTAACCTATTACAAAAGATCAATACTGGATTAATTAAACTACGTATTTTAACATTTCATGCAAATATAATGCTGAAAATGGTAAATATGACATAAATCATACAATATACTTTAACATTCCATACATAAATAACATGAATATACACATTATCATTTCGTACAAAAGTACAAAGTAGCAAGAATAATGAATATTAAACATATATAATGATACTTTATGCGAATATATTCTTAAGATAATAACATAAAATGATCGATTTGCACACGAATACATAACAATAAATAACATGATAAATAACAAATAATTTATAAGATGAAATTAGCTTGTTAAAACAATATCTAATAAAAGAAGGATAAAAAAACAAAATGAAAACAATAAAAAATATTAATCAATATAAGTAATAGAAAAAAATTGAAAAATATATATTATTTAATATAGTAGCTTGATATATTTATAAAAAAAGATGTTAAATTAGAATAAAATTTTGTAGTAAATTTTAAATATAGACATTAAATATATATAATAACAATATATGTATTAGTTTATAATAATTTACAAATTTAATTTTTATATACTAATAAATAATAAATAATGAAATAACATATATAATAAAAGGAAGATAATATAGGGAATAATATATAATAACATATGATATGTAATATATAAATAAAATATAATGAAATATAAATAATATGATAACTATTATAAAAATAAGGAGGATATATATATGTACTATTATTTAATAATAATTTTTAAAAAAATTAAAATTTTACACAATTAATGAATAATAAGATAATACATAATTTATAATAAAAAAAGAAAATGCAAGGAATAATATATAGTAAAATATAATGTATAATAAAATTTATAAATAAAATGTACAATAATAAAAATAATATAATGGATAATATATAAATAAAAATAATATATACTATTTTATAAAACTAAAATAAATAATATATATGGTATTTAACAAATAAATTATGCAAAAATATTTAAAAGAGTTAAAATTAAATAAAACTAATGTTCTAGGGCTAATTTTAAAATAACAAAAAAAAATTAGGCCTAATTGGAATGCATTCAAAACTACAAGGAACTCACTGGGCAATTTGCCCCAATCCCAAAACGACGTCGTTCTTCAGAATGGATTTTAATGGCCATTAGGATTAAATTGAAACAAATATAAAAGATTAGGGCGGAATTAGAATAAAAATAAAATGAAATTGTAAAGATTAAAAATGCGGAAGGACCAATTGGGCAATTAGCCCATTTTCCTCCCCGGGTCACGGGTCAACACGCGGATCCTCAGCATTGATACGACGCCGTTTTGAAGCTTATTGTTTTAAGCTAAACGACATTGTTTTAATAAGGCTATATAAGCCAAAATTTAACCTAAAATTTCATTTCCAAACCGATTTTAAAAAAAAAACAGAAAAATTCTCTGAAGGAGAGTTGAGATTTGGCCCTCGGAGCTCTGTTGAGCCTTCGTCCTGGGGCTTGCACGCGCCTATGCGCCTCCGTCAACACCACCTCTTACGACGGCTGGAAGTTGAAAAGTCTCCCTTTTCAAGGGAAATTCGTCGGTAATTTTCCTTTTTCTTATTTAAGTAATATTTTATACGTTCATAACGAGAAAAAAAAGTAAAAGATCACCTCTGTTTTCCTCGATAGCCTATTGGTATATTTCGTATATGTAAACTGCCTGTATTTTATTGTATGTGTATATAAAAAAGGCCATCCTGTACATCCTTTTGATTCGGGCTTTTATAGCCACTGAAAAAGAAAATATATTACAATCTTTGATTTTATTTCCTTCCATATTTGCATTGGTCTCTGCTGTTTCTTCTTTCCTTTTTTGCAGGTACCAGCAAAGAATCCGGCGGTGAATACGCTGGCATTGATTCGTGCGCCGATTACGGCGTGATATGGCACCGGAGTCACGATGTCGATGGAGGCGTTGATGAAGGTCATTGGAACGACGCAAAAAGGGTGTGACGATTGGCGTGCCTGCGGCGCGAATTCTAGAACCTTCCTCTGGCGTGTGCGGCGCCTAGGGTTTCAGAAACCCTAAGCCTTTCGTCCTCTATTAGTTTGGGCCTCCTGGGCCGTGTCTATTTGTGGGTTGGGTGTAACCGGGCATAGTGTCTTAGTGCTAAATGGGTCTTGTATCATCGGGCCTTTAGGCCCATTTGTAAATTGGACATTACAACATGGATATTTATTTATTTATTTTACAAACTTTGTTTATTTCATTGTACAGGCCCGGGCGAATTTGGGCTGTTACAAATATTATTGCTGACTATCTTAGCAGGCCTTATGGATAGAGGTAAAAAACCTCCAGAACAAGTTGGAAAATGGACCACAGTCCATAAAAAACCCAACAAAGGGAAATCAATAACTCCTAATCAAGGATTTATTGAGACATCTCCACAGCCATCATTCTATTATAACCAAGGATATTATATTTCTTATCCAATGGTAAGACCACCAGTTGGATCTTAATTATTTTCTACACCAAGTATGGTAAGCCAATACCCTTGGTCCCAAGATCCAAATTCGGCATTTCAAGACAATTATGCCGAAATGATCAAAGGAGCAGAAAATTTGTTGAAACAACAACAAATTCCAAAAATAAAAGATTTTTATAATCTAGGATTATCAAGTGAAATTTATAATTTTATCAATGAAATATGGAAAACCCATATTTTAGAACAAAGAGCAAATTCTAGAAGAGCTCTTTCAACGTTTTCACAATTCTTAGTTGAAAAAACAACTAAAGAAGATGAAGCTCATGACTTATTATTAAAATCTATTTTATATAGAGATTGGGAAGAGCTTGATATAGAATATATGGATACTAAGGAGATAAACAATCTTCTTGATATATTTCAATATTTTTTTCATAAAGGAACAAATAGTCCTATTATGAATAAAGTATTTAGAATATGTTCATATAATAAAGCCAGAAAAATTTTACCAATAGAATTTTTTACAAAAATAAATAGAGTTATTTGAAATCAACAAATAAAATTTCAAAAGACCTTTTCTGAATACTTTTTACAAGCATATGTTTTTATGAATGAATTAGGAGAAGAAACTCCTACTATAAAGTTTAGACTTGATCACGAACCATTTGATATAAGCAATATAGAATGGGGTTTTGTTAAAGAAATAGTTGTTCAAAATTTTTCTTTTAATTTATTAAAAGATTTTCCTGCAATTATTAAGTCTATATTATCAAAAATAGTAAATCAAGACGATTTCTATTATTACTATTTCTATATTCAAATGAGTAGTCTTATTGGTATTGTTGAAAAGAAAGATTTTATCACCATATCAAACTGGATTATTCAAAGAATGATTGGAAGTCCCAAGTTATCAGCAGTCAAAGAAGACAAAGAACACTTGACAAAAAACATTGACAAGTGTTATAATAATTTTAATTATTACCAGATCCAAACAGGGATTGATTTAATAACAACAGCTCAGTTTGTACTTCAACATCAGAGTTATAAACTTTGGACTGATGGAAGAAGGATTGTGGCTGACGAGACTGGAAATATCCAGAAAAATAGAAATGAAGAATCTTTAAAGCTGTTAAAAAAGATAACTGATATAGAGACTGATGATTTTCCATCGCACATAATCGATGAAATCAGAAACATGTGGGAGACTTGGAATTCACCAAGACTATCACCAGAATCATTACACCTTGATGAAATAGAGACTTGGAATCTCGATAATATCCAAGAAGGATAAAGACAAAATAGCTAGCCACGTGGGAAAACAAGAAGAAATTCATGATTTGTGATAACATAAAAAGTAAGGCATCTATGTACAAACAAAGATGTGATGTGACAAATGCCAGGATACGTGGAAGCCACAATAAATTCATCCTTATCAGAAACACTGTGCAGGATTGAAGAAAAATTAAATAGAGTTTAGGAATTTTGCTATAAATAGCAATGTATGAAGCCTAAACAAGGCATCGAAAAATAGTTTAAAATTCTTCTATCTTACTTTCAGTATTCTCTCTTTGTAAACATTCTCTCTTTGTAAAAACCATCCTTTACTTTTAATATAATCTATCTTTTAATATAACCCATATTTTAGAACAAAGAGCAAATTTTAAAAGAGCTCTTTCAAAGTTTTCACAATTCTTAGTTGAAAAAACAATTAAAGAAGATGAAGCTCATGAATTATTATTAAAATCTATTTTATATAGAGATTGGGAAGAGCTTGATATAGAATATATGGATACTAAGGAGATAAACAATCTTCTTGATATATTTCAATATTTTTTTCATAAAGGAACAAATAGTCCTATTATGAATAAAGTATTTAGAATATGTTTATATAATAAAGCCAGAAAAATTTTACCAATAGAATTTTTTACAAAAATAAATAGAGTTATTTGCAATCAACAAATACAATTTCAAAAGACCTTTTCTGAATACTTTTTACAAGCATATGTTTTTATGAATGAATTAGGAGAAGAAACTCCTACTATAAAGTTTAGACTTGATCACGAACCATTTGATATAAGCAATATAGAATGGGGTTTTGTTAAAGAAATAGTTGTTCAAAATTTTTCTTTTAATTTATTAAAAGATTTTCCTGCAATTATTAAGTCTATATTATCAAAAATAGTAAATCAAGACGATTTCTATTATTACTATTTCTATATTCAAATGAGTAGTCTTATTGGTATTGTTGAAAAAGAAAGATTTTATCAGCCATATCAAATCTGGATTATTCAAAGAATGATTGGAAGTCCCAAGTTATCAGCAGTCAAAGAAGACAAAGAACACTTGACAAAAAGCATTGACAAGTGTTATAATAATTTTAATTATTACCATATCCAAACAGGGATTGATTTAGTAACAACAACTCAGTATGTACTTCAACATCAGAGTTATAAACTTTGGACTGATGGAAGAAGGATAGTGGCTAACGAGACTGGAAATATCTAGAAAAATAGAGATGAAGAATCTTTAAAGCTGTTAAAAAAGATAGCTAATATAGAGATTGATGATTTTCAATCCTATAAAGAACTTATAGAACATTGGAATAGATTTACTAATAGTAAAGATAAAAATGAAAGAGTAGAATATTTAAAATTAATAGAAGAAATTTATGAAAAACATAAAGATCTATTTACTCTATTTAATTATTATTATATGTTAAATTATGATACTACAGAAAGTAGTAGTTCTAGTAATTCTGATAATTTAGAATACTTAAAGGTTACTAATTATAAATCTGATGAAGAAAAGACTTCAACAGATGAAGATGAAAACATAGAAATTCCAGAACCAATGGATATTGAACAAACAGATCCTTATGGTAAAAGAAAATTAGAATCAGATATTCAAAAAGATGATTATCTGAGAACTTTAAATAAAGATTTCGAGACGGTTGAAAATACAACTAGGATTTTTGGTAACCAAACTGAAAATATAGCTACTAATGAAATTAAAATTGAATATACAGGAGAGTCATCTAATCAGCAAACAAGTCAAACTATACCTATAGCACATAGGATAGATGATTTAAATAAAAGAAATGTGGCCCAGGGAGGAATATATTTAGACTTAACTAATATTTCAATATCAGACTATGGAAAAACTATAGATGATTGGGCACAGTCAATGACAACTGTTGTAAACAACAACAATAATTGGTCAAAAGAAAATTTCTTAAATTATTTTGTAGGAACTTTTCAAGGTGATTTTTTACAATTTTTAAGAAGATGTGAAGAATCTGGTGTAGGAAAAGTCCAAAAAGGACAATTAATTAATCAGATAGGTACTCCTAAATATCTTTTAAAAGGATTAACAAATATTCTAAAAACAGAATTTTGTGGTTATTTTGATGAAAAAAAGATTAAGATAGTATAGCTAGTTACACTTTGTCAAATATTAAATTATGTGATATAAGATATCTAGAAGAATTTTCTAAAAAATTTCTTCATGAATATCAAAAGCTCAAAAATGAAAATATAGGATTTTGAAAAAACCAATATTTTCATAAATTACCCCCTCCATGGGATGAGATATGCATAAAGAATATGTATCTTATTTAGATAAACACATTAAAGAAGCAGGAGTAGCAAAAGAAAATATAGACTCTATAGGAAATAGGATAAATTTTGCAAAAGAAAGAATAATTTTACATTGTCTACAAACTAAAGCTTCTAAACAAGTAAAAAATAAATTAAGTTATAGTCACTGTACAAAAATTTTAGAAAATGAATGGGAATTTGGATGTAAAACAACACGTCCTAATACTTATAAAAAATATAGAAAGAAAAATAGAAAATATAAATTAATTAGATGGAAACTAGGAAATAAAAGATATACTGGTAATAATAAGAAAAAGAAAAATTTTGTTAGAAGAAAAACTTCTAAAAAAACTAAAAAAAAAATATGTAAATGTTTTATATGTGATGAAGAAGGTCATATAGCACCAAATTGTCTTAACAAAGGAAAAAGTGCTAAAAAAATGATTAAAAGTCTTGAAGAACAAGATTTAGAAATCTGTTATGAAGAGGAAATAAATCCTGAAGAAATACTATATAAATTAATATCAGAAACAGATTCTGATTTAGATAATGAAGAATATATATTTATGTTTAATGTAGGAAGCAGTTCTAAAAATCAATTAAAAGAAATTCCTAAGTCTGAGCAGCAAGATATAAAATTAGAAAATTTAATCGGAGAAGAAAAAGACTTTTCTAATGAAATGATAGAGAAAATAAATAAAAATCATATTTCTAAAGAAGAAATATATAAAATATCTAAGTTTAAAATATGGAGTCAAAGACATATAGAAAAAATTAGTAGCAATACAGTCGCTAAAGATACTAGAGGTGGATTAACAGAAATCCTATTATTTACTAAAGATAAAATTAAAAGGATTAAAAAGAAATACCCTCAAGTTAGATATATACATTTAGGTATAATTATGATAACAATTAGAGATTTTTTTAGAAAAGGTCATGATATACCTATAATAGCAGTCTTATTAGATAAGAGATTTGAAAATCCAATAAAAGCACTTATTGGTGGTATTCAATCTAATTTACATACTGGTGTAATAGGTTTTAAAGTTAAACCAAATTACTTTATATCTATTACAGATCCTCTAATAAAAGAGTGTTTATGTTTAAGAATTCAGACAAAAAACTCTAAAATTAATGATTTAGCACAAGATCTAGCAATAAGTTGGACTTCTATTAATGAATATACTAATACGACAGAAGTAGAAATTAAGGAAATAAATAATAAAATAATTGAGTTATTTGAGCCTAATAAATTTACAACAAAAATTCAGCCAAAATTATTGCATTTAAAAGATTTATTAATACCAAGAGATTGGATGATAGATAGAATAAGTGGTGCTAGTACTTCAAAACCTGTAAGTACTTCAAAACCTGTAAGTACTATAGAATATATGTCGTCAGGAGACAGATTATATTTTAAAAATAATGCTATAATTAATACAAATGATAATTTAGTTTTACCCTTAAATACTCAAACAGAGGAAGATGAGGATAATATAAGTACAAGCTCAACACCAATAGGAATGAAAACAGTTCAAATACCTATTTTTCCTATTGAACCTAGTAGAAATTCTAGAAATACTAGAATTGTAACGCCCCAAATTTCTTTAATTCTGGCTTTTGTGATTTTTGGGTCTGGAAGTGCCTGAATTTTTGCTTCGTATTATTTTGGCTTAGATATGTGTTGGTTTAAGTGGTTATGTGCTCTGAGGTGTGTTTGGGAGGTCCCAATTTTAAGCTGTAAATTGGGCTAAATTTTGGGTTTTATTTGAATAAAGCCTGACTTGAGGTCAGTGGGCTTATAAGGAATTGTTGGTAAGAACTTAACAGAAGTGGCCTGCTGGTCTAGTGGTTAAGTGGCAAGGAATTATACTTAGGGACAAGGGTTCGATTCCCTATAGTAGCGATGAGATTATTTTTGCTGCAAGTTTTAGTAAGCGTTGGGCTTTATTAAAATTCTGAGTTGTGGGCTTTAGGGGAAAACCTAATGTTTTTCTTATTTTCCTCCTTGCTGGCAAAACACTTTTCTCTACCATTTTCTTTTTCCAAAACCTTCTTGCTTCCGAAATTTTGAGTTCTTTCTCCCTTCTCCTTCGTTTTTCTCCTTTCGATAAAGCTTAGACGTGTTCAAGCGGATCTGTCGACTCGGTAAGTAACGTTTAACTAAAGTTATGAGATTTCATTAGAGATTACTTAAAAGGGTTTTGGTTGCTGTTTAGGGAATATTCAAGGATTTGTGGATCATTAATCGGGGTTCTAAACAGCAAGGAAACACTGTTTCTCGTCGAAGATAGGTAGATCTCGTGTTTCTGGTTTTATCCATTCTTAGGTAAATCGATTTAAGTGATTGATTTTGGGTTCGGTATTGTCAATCTTAGGCTTTAGAGTGCTCGTGGTTGGATTTGCAGCGAAAACGAACCAGGTGTGTACTTCGATTGCGCAGAAAATGAGTTTCGGTGAAAGCAGAAACGTAGGCTGTCAACGCCACATAGGCGTGTGGTCTGCCCATGTGGTAGCTTGCGTCGCGGGACACGGGCGTGTGATAGACGAGCCAGGCTGTGCGCGTGCCACACGAGCACGACGAACACGGGAGTGTGAGGTTGGAGAGGTAGTGTGCGAGGCACTGGCTCAGCCATTTGGGCCGTGCAAGCCGCACGGGCGTTTGGTATTTTGGGCTAGGCCGTGTGATCTACACGGGCAAAGCCTATTTGGGCCATGTGGGCCCACACGGGCAGGGCAAACGGGCGTGTGAGCCCAATTTGTCTGAAATATTTTGTAAGGTTGCACGGGTCGCCTAAGTCGACTGTGACCTGACTGTAGGAGTGGTAAGCGTTACTTAGACCCCATACTCTGTTTGATTGTTGTATTATATGTAACACCCTGATTTTTGGGATTTTTGTAATTTTCGAGAATTTGGTAAAAGTTTTAAAATTTGGAATCTAGTTGTGAAATTCATAATTGGAGTATGTAAATGGGCCTATGGAAGGCCCATGTTTTGGCCAAAACCTGGTAGAATTTTTGAATTTTGGGACTTAAAGAGTTAGGGGCATTGGATGGGTGGCCTTATTAGAAGATGTGGGTAGAAGGTAACGCAAGAGAGCCCCTGGAAAAGTGGTTGAGTGACGCCACTAAGGAGCTAAAAAAGTGGCGTGTAAGTGGTTAGAGGAAAGCCAAGGTTCGATTCTCTAAGCTGGCAATTGTGGTGTTATTTTTATGTCTTGAGCATGTAGGAGTTTAAAGACGAATAGAACTCTGTTGGAGAGAGTTTGAATCATTCAAATGCATGAATTTAGGAGTGATAAGGGGAGAGATTTTGGGGATTTGAATGGAGGCTTAGTGTTGGCCAAATAGTGGGAAGTGAGGGAGGAGAAATCGGCTTAGGGGTTTTAGGTTGGTGTTTCGGCATTAGGGGGCTTTAGTTGTGCCGTTCTCTTTTGTTTAAACATCATAGGGTTATTCTTTTCTTCCCTTTTCTTCTCTAGCCGAAATCACCACTCCTTTCGTCCAGTTTTCCTTCTCTTCTTTTGGCAAAACCAAACTACTACTCCCTTTCTTTTTATCTACTACTCCCTTTCTTTTTATCACCCTTGCCGAATAGCCATAAGAGCCGAAACTTTTGAAGTTGGTTGTGCTGATTTCGTGTAGACCAGCATCCTTCTTTTCTCTTCATTTGTTGTGACCGATCCCTTCATCTGGTAAGTACTCGTTTTCCAAATCGATTCAGTGGTGTAAATGTTAAGAAAAGCCGAAACCCCCTACAGTTTAGGGAGGTTATCGATTTGAGGTTTAGGCCTCACTGGGCCTTTTTCATTCGACTTTTATGATTTGTGTAGTGATATAGACAACTTTGAAGGAGCAGCAAGGCTTGGAGTATCGGTTTGGATAAACTTGGATCGAATCATCGGACCCTGTGAAGGTAAGTGATCTATGGCTATTAGGGGTTCTTTGGCCGAATATGGTAAGGTGGATTTTGGGTTTGATAAGCATGAGTTGAAAACTAAGAATGGTGGTGATTAATTGTAGGTTGTCGTGGAGACTTTGTTAGCAAACGTCACAAAGTAGGTGTGTAACAACCCTCGTAGTAGCTTAGACTAATATTCGCTGAAAAGCCAAAATGCTTAAATTTTGGCAGTTTGGGAACTTGTGATTTTGCATTTGGTTATAGATGCGATAAATACGATATGATCGGTGTTTGGATCGATGGAACAGGTAAGAGCGCAAATTTGTGCACAATGGTAAGTTGGGCCTTAATGGGCTGGAATTGGGCCCAATGGGCTTTCGGGCCCATTTGGGTAAAATTGATAGAAAATGGAATTTGGAAAGGTTGCATGACACCACGGTTAGTACTGTTGTAAAATTTGGGTTAAGCGGGCTTAGTAGGCTAAATCGCCATTCGTAAGGCCCATCAGGGGTTTTGGGCCTAAAAGCCCGAATTTGATAAAGTGGGTTAAAGATCATTGTTTAAACACTCGAAAATATTGATAATTGTTAATGAACATGGAAAACCCATGATATTCGGTAAAATTTACGAAATTACCCTTGTAATATGAAAAATAACTATTTTGCCCCTAGGTAAAAGTGACCATTATACCCCTAGGGTTTGATTATGAATGTGATGCATGAGATATTGATATACATGATATGACATGATATGCACATGATATGTTATGAAATGCACATGATATGCTATGATATACTCATTATATGCATGGGTTGGGTTTTATATAGATGGAGGAAGTGCGAAAAGGGCTTTGCCCCAGTTTACCAAAAAGGGCTTTGCCCCAGTTATTAAAAGAGGCTAGGCCTTCAGTTATATGATAAAGTAGCTATGCTGCCAGTGGAGAGTTTGGTTGGGTGGGTTGAGTATTCCCCACATGGAGAGCTTGGTTGGTACGGGTGGAGAGTAGCGGATGGTGGGTTGAGTAGTCTCCCCAAATGGGTTTGCATACATTCATTGATATTTCATGTGAAATTGAAATGGCCTATGGGCCATATCGTTAAACGAAAGGCTTCAGCCTAGTGATATGATTTATGAAAAGGCTTCAGCCCAGTAACCGTTAAACGAAAGGCTTTGGCCTAGTAAGCTGATATTGGTTGGGCTCTGAAAGGGGCTTGTTGCACACTGAGTTTCCAAACTCACCCCTTTTCCTTAACCTTGCAGGTGAGCCTTGATGTGAAGACTTGGAGCCGGAGGGGATTCAGAGTGGCCGTGGTGATCGCTTTTGAACTTTACAATAAGTAACTAGTTTTTTTTAATTATTACTATTATTTGGTTTTGAGTTGTAATAAGGCCATTTTAATTATTTTTTCTGGAATTATCTTATTTTATACTCTATATTTTACTGATAATAATTCAAAATCGGTTAGACTTAGGGCGCGTTTTCAAAATGATACTTGTCTTCAAAATAACGCAATAATACAATTAATCGGTTTATCAAAAATATCTACTTAAATGAATTTCAACTCATTTACCAAACTGTGGCAATGGTCGTGGGCATGTCTAGATTGGATCCAATCAAGAGCTTGGTACTTAAGCAGCCTTCATGGCTCACCTCCTCTGTTTCGGATACCTACCCGGTGCACAGCTTCCATTCACTTTATTAACTTAGCAAAGACTATCTTTTAAAACACTAAGAAGGACGTTGAAAGAGGCATGGGTTTTCTTAAAAAACTTCAATGTGACACGTCGGATCCGGCCATAACGTCTGGGCTGGGTTTGGGGTGTTACATTGTATACAAAGTATGATAATTCAAGCATGTATATCTGTCTGATTTTGTATATCTATTCTGACATGCCGTATGATCTGATATCTGCATATTAGCATGCCATACTAGTTATGTTGCATTGCATTGGGTTGGGTTGATATGAAAAGAAGGAAGTCTGAAAGGCGATTAGCCTGTTATCTGGCAACTATGCTGCGTATATTTGTTATGTACTATTTTACGGTACCATTCGGTGTGCAAGGTTGGATGGATTGATTATATCCCTATACTTGGTGTGTAAGGCTGGGTGGGTCGATTTGATCCCCACATGGTGTGTTGGGTTGGACGGAGATAGTGTGCAGGGTTGGTGGGCATGGTTTCTGATTCTGATATCTGATCTGTTATGCATGCGATATCTATATGGCTAAGGCCGAATATCTGTGTTCTGTTATCTGTTTGTATGCATGCTGTTTGTGGGGATGTACACACTGAGTTTGCGAAAACTCACCCCTTTGTTTATTTGACTGTCAGGTAATCCTCAGCAATAGATGGATCGGTGCGACGGAAGGCTCGATGGTGACCACTGGTTGACTTATAGGGATTTATAAGTAACATTTATTTCTTCTACTTTACTTTAAATATTTATTTTTGGGATTTATATGTCTTTGGACATGAACTATTTTTAAGTTTATTTTGGGATGTTAAACTGTTAAGTTATTGTTTTATGAATTAATGATGTTTTAGCTTCCGCATTAATGAAATGTTTTCATCCAATAAATAGAAAAGAGATTTCATGACTTAAGTAAAGATAATAAACTGAACGGTTTTCAACTTGCTAAGGTTTTCCAAAAACACTCATATGTGACGCCGCCAGATTCAGCAATAGCATCTAGATCGAGTTTGGGGTGTTACAAGAATGGAAGAAATACAATCTTCTAAAATTATTCAACAAATGAAAATGGGAAAAATAATATTATTACATTTTCAAATTTTCAACCTAGGAAATATTATACATATATAGAAATTACATTTCAATTTAGAGAATATAAAACATATTCTTTACATGCTTTACTAGATACTGGAGCTACCACCAGTAGCTGTAGAGAAAATGTCATTCCTATAGAAAAATAGGAATTAATGAAAAACCCAATTAAAGCCATAGGAATAGACGGTAAAGAAACCATAATTCAATTTAAAGCTAGAAATATACCAATTTATATTAATAATGTAAGATTTGTAATTCCTAAAATATTATGTTTTCCTAAAATGCATGGAGACATATTATTAGGAAATAATTTTATATATCATCATTTACCATTCTCTATTGATAAAAACTTAGTAATATTGTCAGCAAAAAAAACTTCTGTAGAAATACCTTTAGTAGAAAATCATAAATTTGTGTGCGATAAAGGATTTACACCAATAAGAAAAGAACAAATTAAACAACTTGAAACAAGTCATTGGTTGTTTAAAATTTTAGAAGATAATTTTAGTGGAGAACCATCAAAATTATGGCAAAATAGTCCTAGATATTGTGAAATAAAATTAGAAAATCCTAATAAAATTATTAGAGTTAAACCTATTATCTATACTAAACAAGATATAGATGAATTTGATACACAAATCAAAGAATTATTAGAAATAGGACTAATAGAAAAACTAATAGTCCACATTTTAGTCCAGCTTTTATGGTAAGAGACCATGCTGAAATAAAAAGGGAAAAAGCTAGGATGGTAATTAATTATAAAAGACTAAATCAAAATATTATATTTGATGGATATTTTATCCCAAGAAAAAATGTTTTCATTAATCAGGCTAAACAAGCAAAATATTTTAGTAAATTTGATTGTAAATCAGGATTTTGGCAAATAATGCTAACAGAAGAATCTAAGCCTTTAACAGCCTTTAGTGCACCTAATGGTCATTATCAATGGAGAGTAATGCAATTTGGATTATGTAATGCACCTCAAATCTTCCAAAGATGGATGGATTCTATATTTAATAAATATAAAAAATTTTGTGCAGTTTATATAGATGATATTTTAATATTTTCAGATACATTAGAAAAATAGAGAAAACATTTAAATATTATTTCTCAAGAATTCATAAAACATGGAATTATTTTGAGTCCTAAGAAAATAGAATTAGAAAAAACAGAAATAGAATTTTTAGAATTAAATTTATCAGCAGATGGTCTTAAACTACAAGATCATATTATAGTAAAAATAAAAGAATTTCCTGAAAATATTGAAGATAAAAAATAACTTCAACAATTTTTAAGAATAGTCAATTATGGAAGAAATTTCTTTCCTAACTTATCTCAAAAAAATAGGTAAGCTATATGAAAATTTAAAAAATGATAAACATTTTAATTGGTCTAAAAAAGATTTAGAAATTATAAAAAAACTTAAAATCAGAAATAAATTATACTCCAAAGGTTTATTTACCTAAACAAGGTGATAAATTAATTTTAGAAACAGATGCATCACAAAATTATTGGGGATGTATTTTAACAGCTAAAACAGTAAATAATGAAGAATTAGTATGTGGATATAGTTCAAGAGAATTTAAACCAAATGAAATTAATTATGTTATATATGAAAAAGAATTATTAGCAATAAAGAAAGGAATAAGAACTTTTCTATATATTTAGCACCTGAAAAATTTATCACAAAATTTGATAATCAGGCAGTTAAAAAATTCCTAACTAACAAGTTTGGAAACAGTACCTAGAAGAATTAGATGGTATAATAAATTATGTACTTTTAATTTTGAAGTTTTAGGCACTGATAATATTATTGCTGACTATCTTAGCAAGCCTTTTGGATAGAGATAAAAATCCTCTAGAATAAGTTGGAGAATGGACCACAGTCCATAAAAAACCCAACAAAGGGAAATCAATAACTCCTATTCAAGGATTTATTAAGACATCTCCACAGCCATCATTCTATTATAACCAAGGATATTATATTTCCTATCCAATGGTAAGACCACCAGTTGAATCTCAATTATTTTCTACACCAAGTATGGTAAGCCAATACCCTTGGTCCCAAGATCCAAATTCGGCATTTCAAGCCAGTTATGCTGAAATGATCAAAGGAGCAGAAAATTTGTTGAAACAACAACAAATTCCAAAAATAAAAGATTTTTATAATCCAGGATTATCAAGTGAAATTTATAATTTTATCAATGAAATATGGAAAACCCATGTTTTAGAACAAAGAGTAAATTTTAGAAGAGCTCTTTCAAAGTTTTCACAATTCTTAGTTGAAAAAACAACTAAAGAAGATGAAACTCATGAATTATTATTAAAATCTATTTTATATAGGGATTGGGAAGAGCTTGATATAGAATATAGGGATATTAAGGAGATAAACAATCTCCTTGATACATTTCATTATTTTTTCATAAAGGAACAAATAGTCCTATATATTATGAATAAAGTACTTAGAATATGTTTATATAATAAAGCCAGAAAAATTTTACCAATAGAAATTTTTGCGAAAATAAATAGAGTTATTTGCAATCAGCAAATAAAATTTCAATAGACTTTTTCTGAATACTTTTTACAAGCATATGTTTTTATGAATGAATTAGAAGAAGAAGCTCCTACTATAAAGTTTAGACTTGATCACGAACCATTCAATATAAGTAGTATTGGATAGGGTTTTGTTAAAGAAATAGTTGTTCAAAATTTTTCTTTTAATTTATTAAAAGATTTTCCTGCAATTATTAAGTCTATATTATTTAAAATAGTAAATCAAGATGATTTCTATTATTATTTCTATATTCCAATGAGTAGTCTTATTGGTATTGCTGAAAAAGAAAGATTTTATCAGCCACATCAAATCTGAATTATTCAAAGAATGATTGGAAGTCCCAAGTTATCAGCAGACAAAGAAGACAAAGAACACTTGACAAAAAACATTGACAAGTGTTATAATAATTTTAATTATTACCAAATCCAAACAGGGATTGATTTAATAACAACAGCTCAGCATGTACTTCAACATCAGAGTTATAAACTTTGGACTAATGGAAGAAGGATAGTGGCTAACGAGACTAGAAATATCCAGAAAAATAGAGATGAAGAATCTTTAAAGCGGTTAAAAAAGATAGCTGATATAGAGATTGATAATTTTCCATCGCACATAATCGATGAAATCAGAAACACGTGGGAGACTTGGAATTCACCAAGACTATCACCAGAATCATTACACCTAGATGAAATAGAGATGTAACTCCCCGAATTTTGGGCCTGGAAGTTTTGGGTTTTGAACAAAGGGACAGTGGGAAGGTTGCACACATAAGTTAAGTTGTACAGTTAAATGACAGAATGGGTCTGCTGGTCTGGTGGTTGAGTGAGTGTTAGTGAACCTTCGGGTTCTGGGTTCGAGTCGATGTATACGCGTTTTGGGAGTCTTTTTATTTTTGTTTGGTTTAGGGGGAATAATTATTTTGTTGTGATTATCATTGATTTTGCTTTTATTTTAAAGGTTTTATTTTTCTATTTCTATTATTCTTATTATTCTGTTCTTCACGTTTTCCCCTTCCTCTATTATTCATTTTTCTGCTACTTTTATTTTCTAAATCTTCTCAAACTGGTTAATTGCGGATTCTGGATTATCGCTCCTCTGCCGTTATCTTTGATTTCATAACAGTGGGATTTGAACTGTAACTATGTTATTTTCCTTTGTTTAGTTATTCTGCAAACTCTTTGTTCGGCTTTCCTTGTCAGTAGGCCAATCCCGTAAGTTTTGGGGACTTTAATCGATAAAGGTGGTAGGAATTGTTGTCTTTTTGATGTATGATGATAGGGTAAAGATTAGGGATAATTCTGGTGGCCAAAACGGCGATTTCAGGACTGATTTAGGGTGGTTTCGTGACTACCTCGACGAACACACGAGTGTGTGCTGAGGCACACGACCGTGTGGATTTGGGGATTAGGGTTTCAGGCTAGTTATGGGTGCCACACAGCCTGGCCACATGGGCGTGTGGCTGATTTAGGGATTTTTGTCGGAACCACACAGGTGTGTCCCTTAGGGCACACGGGCGTGTGAGTTTGGGAATTAGGGATTTGAGATTTGGGGTCACACGACCGTGTAACTGATTTGGGGATTTTAGGGTTCCTACAAGGGCATGTGTTTCGGGACACATGGCTGTGTAGCTGATTTAGGGCCTAGGGATTTCCCACGGGCATGTGTTATGGGACACACAACCGTGTCTGATTGCCACACGGGCGTGTGACACCTTCACACGGCTGTGTCTACTCTGCTTCTAAACTTAGTGGATTTGGATAGTACCTTACACGGCCTACTCCCATGGCCATGCCCCTACACCACATGGTCGTGTGCCTCTGTCACATGGCCGCGTGCTACCCTTCACACGGGCATGTGGCCCTATTTTGTCAAGTTTGGTTTTTTGTCGATTTAAGTGTAATCGTGACCTCTGTT
This sequence comes from Gossypium anomalum, assembly GCA_025698475.1. NCBI lineage: Eukaryota > Viridiplantae > Streptophyta > Magnoliopsida > Malvales > Malvaceae > Gossypium > Gossypium anomalum. The sequence goes on from CM046965.1 coordinate 67,836,535, forward strand.
TGTTCCAACCTATCAACTAAGCTTTCTGAGGGCAATTATGACTCTATTCTGACCTCGATTTATGTACTTGTTGTGAATAAAGTGTGACATGTTAGGTACCGAATCTGAGTGCACAAGTATGCATGTTTCTAAAATTGATTGACTGATTGTATGTGACTACTCTAAATGATTATCTGAATCTATGTTCTGTGTTGGTGCATCTGCATACATACATCTGTATACAAAGCTTTTGGGTGGGATGTTGAAGAGAAAGGAGATTTACGATCTAGCAGTTTATCTGTATTCTGAAAGCCTTAATAATACCAAGAGGGTCATAGGCGATCCCAATACCCTAAGGGTTACGGACATTTCTGTTAACGGTATAGCGGTTTATAGCTTTACATTGTACCGCATGTACGTTAGCTGCGCTAAGTACCATTATCTGATCTGGCATCATACTACACGTCTATACTGTGATTTACCGTATTACACAGTACAGCTCATACGCTAGCCTTGCGGCGTGATATATCCGATCCGCGATTTATCTTGCATATCTGCATCTGCGGTCTTCAGATGGCATCGCATCTGACTTTACGATAGTCCCAATTCCCTGAAGGTCGTGGACAATGTATAGGGGATATAAGGTTAGATGGGCTTTTCGATGTCCTATTTGGAGTGATTGGTTAGATGAGCTTATAGTTCTATTGAGGTTTGATGGGAGACGGAGATGGTGTGTTGGTTAGATGGGTGGGTTATTTTATAACTCATTCGCACTCATATGCATCTGTCTAATTCAGTGACTGCAACATCTGTCTGACTGAAATATTTTTGTCTGGTTGACTAAGATTTCTGATTGTATTAATTGTTTGGAAGGCACTCGTGCCTAAGGGAACTTTGTGAGATCGGCTAAGGCCCAATCGATTCTGTTCCTGGAAAAGGGCTTAGGCCAGTTTGTAACTTCTGAGAATTTCTAATTTTGTGTCTAGCAGAGCCATATGACTGTAAAGTTACATATGGTCTGTGTTGTTAAATCGCTTTGTAAGTGTGTTTCGCTGCTGAATTATTTTCAGGTTTCTGTATCTGTCTCTGTCTTGGTGGCTAGTTAGTTTGATCTCACACTAAGCTCGTATAGCTTACCCCCTCTTCTGTTTCCCCTTTCAGGTACATTTTGAGATTTTGGATGCTGGACTCGGTATGCGGAGGACTCAGTCAGTATTGAGACAAAATAAATTATTAGTTATAGTTTCTTACTTCTATTTGTTATTCAGTTTTGGAAGTAAGGTTTTTATTAACACTGTGCTAGAATTCTATTTTACGTTTTAATCATTTTATTATCCTGATTTTGAATAAGTGATATTTACGCTTTTGAAAATCGAATAAAGGATGTTTTTATAAATACTTTATCACGATCACTTTGGTGATCAATGTAGCATTCCAAATTCGGTCTAAACTTCTAGGCCGGTTTTGGGGTGTTACAAGAGACTTGGAATCTCAACAATATCCAAGAAGGATAAAGACAAAATAGCTAGCCACATGGGAAAACAAGAAGAAATTCAAGATTGGTGGTAACTTAAAAAGCAAGGCATCTATGTACAAACAAAGATGTGATGTGACAAATGCCAGGATACGTGGAAGCCACAATAAATTCATCCTTATCAGAAACACTGTGCGGGATTGAAGAAAAATTAAATAGAGTTTAGGGATTGTTTAAGCTTCATACATTGCTATTTATAGCAAAATTCCTAAACTCTATTTAATTTTTCTTCAATCCCGCACAGTGTTTCTGATAAGGATGAATTTATTGTGGCTTCCACGTATCCTGGCATTTGTCACATCACATCTTTGTTTGTACATAGATGCCTTGCTTTTTATGTTACCACCAATCTTGAATTTCTTCTTGTTTTCCCACGTAGCTAGCTATTTTGTCTTTATCCTTCTTGGATATTGTCGAGATTCCAAGTCTCTATTTCATCTAGGTGTAATAATTCTGGTGACAGTCTTGGTGAATTCCAAGTCTCCCACGTGTTTCTAATTTCATCGATTATGTGCGATGGAAAATCATCAATCTCTATATCAGCTATCTTTTTTAACCGCTTTAAAGATTCTTCATCTCTATTTTTCTTGATATTTCCAGTCTCGTCAGCCACTATCCTTCTTCCATCAGTCCAAAGTTTATAACTCTGATGTTGAAGTACATGCTGACCTGTTGTTATTAAATCAATCCCTGTTTGGATCTGGTAATAATTAAAATTATTATAACACTTATCAATGTTTTTTGTCAAGTATTCTTTGTCTTCTTTGACTGCTGATAATTTGGGACTTCCAATCATTCTTTGAATAATCCAGATTTGATATGGCTGATAAAATCTTTCTTTTTCAGCAATACGAATAAGACTACTCATTTGAATATAGAAATAAAAATAGAAATTGTCTTGATTTACTATTTTTGATAACATAGACTTAATAATTGCAGGAAAATCTTTTAATAAATTAAAAGAAAAATTTTGAATAACTATTTCTTTAACAAAACCCCATTCAATACTTTTTATATCAAATGGTTCGTGATCAAGTCTAAACTTTATAGTAGGAGTTTCTTCTCCTAATTCATTCATAAAAACATATGCCTGTAAAAAGTATTCAGAAAAAGTCTTTTGAAATTGTATTTGCTGATTACAAATAACTATTTATTTTTGCAAAAGTTTCTATTGGTAAAATTTTTCTGGCTTTATTATATAAACATATTCTAAATACTTTATTAATAATAGGACTATTTGTTCCTTTATGAATAAAATATTGAAATATATCAAGAATATTATTTATCTCCTTAATATCCATATATTCTATATCAAGCTATTCCCAATCTCTATATAAAATAGATTTTAATAACAATTCATGAGCTTCATCTTCTTTAGTCATTTTTTCAACTAAGAATTGTGAAAACTGTGAAAGAGCTCTTCTAAAATTTACTCTTTGTTCTAAAATATGGGTTTTCCATATTTCATTGATAAAATTATAAATTTCACTTGATAATCCTGGATTATAAAAATCTTTAATTTCTGGAATTTGTTGTTGTTTCAACAAATTTTCTGCTCCTGTGATCATTTCAGCATAACTGGCTTGAAATGCCGAATTTGGATCTTGAGACCAAGGGTATTGGCTTACCATACTTGGTGTAGAAAATAATTGAGATCCAACTGGTGGTCTTACCATTGGATAGGAAATATAATATCCTTGGTTATAATATAATGATGGCTGTGGAGATGTCTCAATAAATTCTTGATTAGGAGTTATTGATTTCCCTTTGTTGGGTTTTTTATGGACTGTGGTCCATTCTCCAACTTGTTCTGGAGGTTTTTTACCTCTATCCATAAGGCCTGCTAATATAGTCAGCAATAATATTATCAGTGCCTAAAACTTCAAATTAAAAGTACATAATTCATTATACCATCTAATTCTTCTAGGTACTGTTTGTAACGCCCCGAATTTTATTTCGTTTAGGACTACTTTTCCTTTCGTTTTTAAGTATTGGTTTCGGCTTTTCTTGTTGGTATGTTAACCCATTGTTTTTGGGATGTTAGTCTATGGAAGTGGTGGGAAATCTCCACTTTCTGATGTACTGTTGATAGGGAAAAGCTTAGGGATCATCTCGGTGGCCTAAGCAGTGGTTTCGAGGATATTCTAGGGTGGTTTCGTGACTGCCCCGACAACCACACTGGCATGTGCCATGGCACACGGCCGTGTGGATTTGGGAAATTAGGGTTCTGGCCAATTCTTGGTGCCACACAGCCGTGTGGCTGATTTGGGGATTTTTGTCAGAAATCACATGGCCGTGTCCCTTGGTCCACACGGGCGTGTGAGTTTGGGAATTAGGGATTTGAGATTTCGGGTTACACGATCGTGTGACTGATTTGGGAATTAGGGATTCCACACGGGCGTATGTTTCGAAACACACGATCGTGCCTGGTGGTCACACGAGCGTGTGAGATCCTCACATGGTCGTGTCAACTCTGCACTTGAATTTAGTGAAATTGAACAGTGTCTTACACGGCCTACTCCCACGGCCGTGCCTCTGTACCACACGGGCGTGTACCTCTGACACACGACCATGTGCTACTCCTTACTAGGGCGTATGGACCCCCATACGGCCTGAAGTGCTCCACATGGCCGAAGCACACGAGCTTGTGACCCTATCTCGCCAAGTTTGATTTTAGGTCGATTTAAGTGTAATCGTGACCTCTGTTTGTTCCAACCTACCGACTAAGATTTTTGAGGGTCATTACGACTCTGTTCTAACCTCGATTGATGTACTTCTTGTGAATGAAGTGTGACATGTTAGGTAACGAATCTGAGTGCACAAGTGTGCATGTTTCTGTAACTGAATGACTGGTTGTATGTGACTACTCTGAATGATTGTCTGAATCTGTGTTCTGTGTTGGTGCATCTGCATACACACATCTGTATATATACATCCGCATACAAAGCTTTTGGGTGGGATGTTGAAGAGAAGGGAGATTTACGATCTGGCAGTTTATCTGCATTCTGAAAGCCTTAATAATACCTAGAGGGTCATAGGCGGTCCCAATACCCTGAGGGTCGTGGACATTTTTGTTAACAGTATAGCAGTTTGCCGCCTTGCACAGTACCGCATGTACGTTAGCTACGCTATGTACCATTATCTGATCTGGCAGTCATACTGCACGTTTGTACCGCGGTTTACCGCATTACACAGTACAACTCATACGCTAGCCTGGTTGCGTGATATATCTGATCTGGCAGTTTATACTGCATATCTATATCGCGGTCTTTCGCATAGCACTGTACAACTTTCTGAGGGTCCCAATTCCCTGAGGGTCATGGACAATGTATAGGGGATATAAGGTTGGATGGGCTTTTCAAGGTCCTACTTGGAGTGCAGGGATGGGTAGGTTGATTAAATCCCCACAGGATGTGTAGGGTTGGACGGAGATGGTGTGTTGGTTGGATAGGTAGGTTATTTTATAACTCATTCGCACTCATATGCATCTGTGTGATTCTGTGATTGAAAAATTTGATTGACTGTTTGACTGTCTATTTGACTGAAAAGTTTGATCATGCTATTTGACTGGAAGGCACTCGTGCCAAAAAGGGAACCTTCTATAATGGGCTAAGGCCTAACCGATTCTGATTCTGGAAAAGGGCTTAGGCTCAGTTTGTGACTTCTGAAAATTTTTGATATTGTGCTTAACAGAGCCATGACTGTAAAGTTACATATGGTCTGTTTTGTTAAGTCCTCTGTAAGTATGTTCCGCTGCTGAGCTATTTTCAGGTTCACTGTATATGTTTCCATTTTGGTAGTTAGTTTGATCTCACACTAAGCTCGTATAGCTTACCCCCTTTTCTGTTTCCCCTTTCATGTACATTTCGGGATTTTGGATGCTGGGCTCGGTATGCGGGGGACTCAGGCAGTTTGAGCTTAATAAATTATTAGTTATGGTTTCTGATTTCTATTTGTTTTTCAGTTTTGAATGTAAGGTTTTTATTAACACTGTGGTAGAATTTGTTTTATGTTTTAATCAAATTATTATTCTGATTTTGAATATGTGACATTTATGTTTTTGAAATTCGAATAAAGGACATTTTTGTAATATTTTCTCACGATCACTTCGGTGATCAATGTAGCATTCCGAATACGGTCTAAACTCCTAGGCCGGGTTTGGGGTGTTACACTGTTTCCAAACTTTTGTTAGTTAGGAATTTTTTAACTGCCTGATTATCAGTTTTTATGATAAATTTTTCAGGTGCTAAATATATAAGAAAAGTTTTTATTCATTTATTTATTGCTAATAATTCTTTTTCATATATAACATAATTAATTTCATTTGGTTTATATTTTCCTGAACTATATTCACATACTAATTCTTCATTATTTACTGTTTTAGCTTTTAAAATATATTTTCAATAATTTTGTGATGCATCTGTTTCTAAAATTAATTTATCACCTTGTTTAGGTAAATAAACCTTTGGAGTATAATTTATTTCTGATTTTAAATTTTTTATAATTTCTGAATCTTTTTTAGACCAATTAAAAGGTTTATCCTTTTTTAACTTTTTATATAGCTTACCTATTTTTTTGAGATAAGTTAGGAAAGAAATTTCTTCCATAATTGACTATTCCTAAAAATTGTTGAAGTTGTTTTTTATCTCCAATATTTTCAGGAAATTCTTTTATTTTTACTATAATATGATCTTGTAGTTTAAGACCATCTGCTGATAAATTTAATCTTAAAAATTCTATTTCTGTTTTTTCTAATTCTATTTTCTTAGGACTCAAAATAATTCCATGTTTTATGAATTCTTGAGAAATAATATTTAAATGTTTTCTATATTTTTCTAATGTATCTGAAAATATTAAAATATCATCTATATAAACTACACAAAAAATTTTATATTTATTAAATATAGAATCCATCCATCTTTGGAAGATTTGAGGTGCATTACATAACCCAAATGGCATTACTCTCCATTGATAATGACTATTAGGTGCACTAAAGGTTGTTAAAGGCTTAGATTCTTCCATTAGCATTATTTGCCAAAATCCTGATTTACAATCAAATTTACTAAAATATTTTGCTTGTTTAGCCTGATTAATTAAAACATCTTTTCTTGGGATAAAATATCCATCAAATATAATATTTTGATTTAGTCTTTTATAATTAATTACCATCCTAGCTTTTCCCCTTTTTATTTCAACATGGTCTCTTACCATAAAAGCTGGACTAGAATGTGGACTATTAGTTTTTTCTATTAATCTTTTTTCTAATAACTCTTTGATTTGTGTATCAAATTCATCTATATCTTGTTTAGTATAGATCGTAGGTTTAACTCTAATAATTTTATTAGGATTTTCTAATTTTATTTCACAATATCTAGGACTATTTTGTCATAATTTTAATGGTTCTTCTCTAAAACTATCTTCTAAAATTTTAAACAACCAATGACTTGTTTCAAGTTGTTTAATTTGTTCTTTTCTTATTGGTGTAAATCCTTTATCACACTTAAATTATGATTTTCTACTAAAGGTATTTCTACAGAAGTTTTTTCTGCTGACAATATTACTAAGATTTGATCAATAGAGAATGGTAAATGATGATATATAAAATTATTTCCTAATAATATGTCTCCATGCATTTCAGGAAAACATAATATTTTAGGAATTACAAATCTTACATTATTTATATAAATTGGTATATTTCTAGCTTTAAATTGAATTGTGGTTTCTTTACCATCTATTCCTATGGCTCTAATTGGGTTTTTCATTAATTTTCATTTTTCTACAGGAATGGCATTCTCTCTACAGCTACTGGTGGTAGCTCTAGTATCTAGTAAAGCATGTAAAGAATATGTTTTATATTCTCTAAATTGAAATGTAATTTCTATATATGTATAATATTTCCTAGGTTGAAAATTTGAAAATGTAATAATATCATTTTTTTCCCACTTTCATTTGTTGAATAATTGTAGAAGATTGTATTTCTTCCATTCTAGTATTTCTAGAATTCCTACTAGGTTTAGTAGGAAAAATAGGTATTTGAACTGTTTTCATTCCTATTGGTGTTGAGCTTGTACTTATATTATCCTCATCTTCCTCTATTTGAGTATTTGAGGGTAAACTAAATTATCATTTGTATTACTTATAGCATTATTTTTAAAATATAATCTATCTCCTGACGACATATATTCTATAATACTTACAGGTTTTGAAGTACTAGCACCACTTATTCTATCTATCATCTAACCTCTTGGTATTGATAAATCTTTTAAATGTAATAATTTTGGCTAAATTTCTATTGTAAACTTATTAGGCTCAAATAACTCAATTATTTTATTATTTATTCCCTTAATTTCTACTTCTGCCGTGTGGCCAGGCTATGTGGGTCAAAAACACACTCTTTTTTTTTAGATTTTGAAAATTAATTAATTTAAAAAAAATCATGAAATAATGTTAAGAAAATTAGCAGTATTAACACTCGGGTTGCCTTCTGAGAAGCGCTTATTTAAAGTCTAAGCTCAACTTACCTCATATTCGCACGGTTACGGTGGTTCACAGAGTCGAGACTCCTTTTTCTCACTGTTAATTCTATTACCAACATAAAGTTTTAGCCGAGTAATATTTACCTTAAAAGTGCTAAATTTAGAATGATTTACCTCGATTGTACCGTATAGAAAAATATTAAGTACCGTAAAAGGAGTTGCTCCGTTTGCGTTAAGCTCTGAAGTGGCGATTTGAGGGTCCGTTTTATCTAATAATACCTGATCGCCAATCTTAAATTGGTTTGTCCCATCCTTAAACTCGTCATGCAGTCGCTTTGGTTCATCGTGTATTTTAGGTTTCTCCTTGACGTGTGTCCGCCATTCATCTAGTTCATCGATTTGCAATCTTCTTTCTTCATGATTTGTTCAGTTTTTGTTATGTAAACTGGACTACGGCTCTATCACATTTTTTTCAAGGTGTTGCTTACAAAGAAGGTTGGGCCACAAGGTTATTAACATTAAAAGAACTCGTAATATCATCTTGATCACTAGATATCCTAATAGAATCACGAGCTTGGAGTTTAATCGTGTCATCACCTACACGAAGTATTAACTCATCTTTACCAACATCTATGATAGTTCTAGCAGTTACTAAAAAGGGCCGTCCTAAAATCAACGATACGACCCTATTCTCATCCATGCCTAAAACAACAAAATCAACTGGAAAAATAAATTTATCAATTTTGATGAGTACGTCTTCAACAATACCTCTAGGAAATCTAATTGTTCTATCTGCCAATTGAATGCTCATCTTAGTTTGTTTGGGTTTCCCAAGACCTAGTTACTTAAACATTTTGTAGGGCATGACATTAATACTAGCCCTTAAATCAGCCAAAGCATTATTAACACTTAAACTACCAATTAAACAAGGAATAGTAAAACTCCCTGGATCTTTCAATTTGTTGGGTATTTTATTCTGCAAAATGGCTCAGCACACTACATTTAGCTCCACGTGTGACAAATTTTCTAACTTTCGCTTATTTTCTAAAAGCTCCTTTAAAAATTTAACGAAATTTGGAATCTGCAAAAGAGCTTCAATAAATGGTAAGTTAATATTTAACTTTTTCAACAGTTTAAGGAATTTACCAAATTGTTCGTTTCTGTGGTCTTTCCTTGTCGCATTTGGATATGGAACATGAGGTTTATATTCCTTAATGATCGGTTTTTGCTCATTGTGGTTCACCTCAACCTTACCTTTACCTACCACATCTTCTTATCTCGGTTTTGGTTCATCTTCAACTAACCCTTCTTCATCTCAAACAGTAATCACATGAAATTGCTTCCTTGGGTTAGTTTCAGTATTACTCGGTAAGCTACCTTATGGTCTTCTGAAATCATCTTGGCAAGTTGACCAATTTGATTTTTAAGCCCTTGAATCGACACTTGCTGATTTTTTAGTACGATTTTAGTGTTTTAGAAGAGAGTTTCTGACACCAAGATGAATTTCGTTAGCATCTCCTCAAGGTTCGGCTTCTTTTTCTGCTAGTAAGGTGGTTGTTAGAAACCTAGAGGGGGTTGCAGTTTTTGATGTCCTTGACCACCACACGAGAAATTGGGGTGGTTCCTCCAACCTGCATTATAAGTGTTACTATATAGATTATTTTGAGGTCTAGAATTATTACCCATATAGTGGATCTGTTCGTTCTCTGTGCTAAAGTCGTAGGTTAGGCATTCTGTATTATTTATTCCTCCTCCACTTGTGTTACACTACATCACCGAATATACCTACGTAGAAACATATAAACCATCAATCTTTTTATTTAAGAGCTCTACCTGGTTTGATAAAATGGTGACCATGTCGAGGTTGAAAACACCAGCAGCTTTTGTTGGCTTTGTCCTCATGACTTGCCACTGATAATTATTCAGTGACATCTCTTCAATAAACTCATAAGCCTCCTCAAGTGTTTTTTATTTAGGGTCCCGTCGGCGGCTGTATCGATTAACTGCCTAGTTGAGGGGTTCAAACTATTGTAAAAAGTTTGAACCTATAGCCATAAAGGTAACCCATGGTGAGGGCACATTTTTAATAAGTCCTTACACCTCTCCCATGCATCGTATAGGGTCTCTAAGTCCATCTGCACAAAAGAAAAGATATCATTCCTCAACTTTGTTGTTTTGGCTGGAGGAAAATATTTCAACAGGAACTTTTCGGTCATTTGCTCCCATGTAGTGATGGACCCTCGTGGTAGAGAGTTCAACCACTGTTTAGCTTTATTCCTCAATGAAAAGGGAAATAACTAAAGGTGAATGGCATCATTAGAAATGCCATTAATTATGAAAGTATCATAGTACTCTAAAAAGTTAGCCAAATGAGTATTTGGATCCTCATCCTACAAACCATCGAACTGATTAAACTGTTGGATCATCTGAATGGTGTTTGGCTTCAGTTCGAAGTTATTTGCGGCAATAGCAGGTCTCACAATACTCGATTCAGCCCCCGCTAAATTAGGCTTAGCATAGTCGTACATAGTACGAAGAGCAGAATTCTGATTTACTAGAATTGCGGCAACCACAGGAGGTAGCGGATTATTCTGATTTTTAGCCATCTAATCGGTAGTATTGGTATCGTCCTCGTGCTCTACCTCTATATACTGTAGACTCCACCTTATTTCTCTACGATTTCTACGAGCTGTGCTTTCAATTTCACTGTCAAAAAATAGAGGTCCTGACAAGTTTGTTCTAGTCATAAACTATAAGAACCTACCAGAAGCAAACAAAAGAAAAATTAGTAATTAAAAATAAAACTAAAACAAAAATAAAATGCAATAAATAAAAATGGCTAAATTAATAAAAATCAAGCGTTCATAATATCTTAATCCCCCGCAACGGTGCCAAAAACTTGATGATTGTTTTATGAACCACTAAACTAGACTACGATCTCGACTAAGGCAAGCGCACCTATCGAATGGTAGTATAGTTACGGTGAATCCAGAGTATCGTATCCACAAGGACTAAAAGTACTAGTATTAACTATCTTTCTATTATTTAGCCTAAAATAAAAGGGATTTGTTTCAATCTAAATTTAACTAAACTAATTAACTAATGAACGCGATAGAGAGTAAAAAAAATAATCAAATAACCAATATTCAAGACAATACCCAAGGAAGAATCCATCTAGACTTCACTTATTATTTCGATTCTGAACCTAACGATTTATTCACTTGTCTTGATCCGTAGAATTCCCAAAATTATGTTAATATCCCTTTCAAGACTAAAAACAAATGACTCTAGGTTGATTAATTGAAATATCTTTCTAATTAAAACCCTTATTGTCGTATTAACTCGATCTATGGATTCTCTTATTAGATTTGACTCTAATCTGACAGATTTATGTCGCCCTATTTCTAGGGTTGCATGCAACTCCACTTAATTATATGAGATCTACTCTTAAACAGGGACTTTTGCTCCACTGAATAAGCACATCAAACTTAGAATAATATCCTGAAAATATTAAGGCAAGAATTAATAACTCATAATGAAGAACAAGAACATGTATTTATCATTAAATTCAAAACTTTAAATAACAAGATCCATCTTAGGTTTTATCCTCCCTAGGTACTTAGGGAGTTTAGTTCATAATGTAGTAGGAAAGCATCTCAAAAATAGGAAAATAACAAAACGTAAAGAAACCTAAAAAGTTCGAGAGAATTTAAAGGGAGATCTTCAGTCTTGAAGGAGATTCTGCTTCCAAGCTGAATCCGTTGGCGTTCTTCGAGTAATTCCTATGTTCTACTCTGCTTATCCCCTTAAGTCTTCTTCTAGTATGTATTTATAGACTTTTGAATGCTCAAAAACCCTAAAAATTGGCTTTTTCTACTTATTTGGGAAACAGGGAGAGATGTTGACACAGGATGGCACATGGGCGTGTGGTCTACCTGTGTGGATCCTGAAAACTCCAGTTTTGGCCCCTTTTTCACTCCTTTTGCTCCCAAATGCTTTCCTAAGTATAGAAACATGAATTTAAGGGATTAGAGCATCAAATTCACTAATTTACATCACTAATCATCCATAAACGCATTAAGAATGAGATTAAAATATGTTACATTTATGATTTATCACTTGGCTTGAATTATTGATATTTCTATGAATTGCAAATATAGACATTTTGATGTTGAATACTGAATTTATAGATGCATGCTGAAGTGATATGTGAGTGAACATGTTAAATGCCCTGTTTTGTTGTAATTTTTGTTGTTTTATATAGAGATATCGATAATCGGGGCCTAAGTATCGATACCTCCATCTTAAAACGAATGTGTAGGAACTCAGTAGCTTAATTTGGTATCGATACCCTTCTTCGAGTATCGATATGTAGGGTGAAAATATAGATACTTCTTGAACTGTATTGATAATTTGTTGGGTTTAAAATTTTGCAGAGAAATAGAATGCTAAAAAGGTATCGATTTTCTAAACGGTATCGATACCCTTTATAAGAAATATCAATACCATCAATGTGTATCGATACCTACGTGATTTGTTTGGAAAATTTTGTTAAGTTGTCTTTAAGCATGCTTCTAACTCGCAATATGGTCGTTTAATGTATGTTTAGTAATTTTAACATTGCTTAGGGTATTTTAGACTTAAAACTCCTATAATTGCTTAAATTTGATGATATTCGTATGCCAATGAGAAGTGGTGTAATATGTGATGATGTGACGTTGGTGTAATGTCCTGTTACTCGGGCTCAACGATTGGGCTGGGTATAGGGTGTTACATGAGGAGTGATTGTTACGATGGAAACTTAGGGCGGTAGTGATTTCTTTGATTAAACCATCCTGACTCAATTTTCATCTTTTTCTTCATCGTCATAGTCACTCCCATCTTCAAAGTCCTCTTGTGATGCGAGTCTTAAGGCCCAATTTCATACTCATGGATGTGATGGGCTTACACTACCCCAAGGCCTAATAACAAGGTCAAAAGTCAAGCAAATTAAACCAAGATTTGATCAAATACAATATGTGATGATGAATCTTTTCCAGAAAAGGAGGGAATGATACATGCATGGGTGAGTGAAATTTATTAAAGTCAATTAAACCAAGCTGCTAACTTTCAAGCTGAAAAGATTAGTCAACTTGCGATGAATTTTTGGATAGGATCTAAGCATATATGGGCTTAGAAGTCTGCATAAAGTTTGAAGAGCTATCTCTTGTCTTTGAAACGCATTTTGAATCACTTAATTCTGAGTTGGGAGCTCAAGCTATGATTGTATTAGTGAAGACTGCGTGAGTAAAATTTTTGGATAGGATTATTACGAAAATTAAGAGTTTTGAGTTTTTTATTCGAGTTTAAATCATATCGAGTTCAAGATTCAGGCTTAATTTTTATTATATATGAGCTTAATATTGTATTTATTAAGTTTTATTTTATTATTATTTATTTATTTCGAATTTTGGATAATTTTTATGTATTTTAAGTTATTTAGGAGTTTTATGTCAATAAGAAAGTTTAGTTTAAAACTATTTGTTGTTTAGATTAACTAGATTTTTAGTAGACTTGAGAGTTTTATTTAGATGTACTTAGCTGCCCTATATAAAGCATCTTCATTGTACACAATCGAGCAATTCATTCATTATTCACTTTGAGTTAATAAAATTCTCTTCGAGTTTTCTATTTAAGAATTTCTCTTGAATTTTCTTTTAGAAGAGTTTTAACAATCTTTTCAGACCGTGGGGATCACCTTCAAGCTTTTTCTTGCCAAGTTTTCTTTCTTTAATGGGAAATTAGAGCCTTTTGAAGGGGATTGTGGATTCATCGGGTTTCCAAGGCTCCTTAGGACTTCTACACGCCATCTTAATATTTTCCATCTATCTGCTTTATTTTCTTATTTATTCTATTTTGTTTCTATTTAATTATTCAAATATTTGATTTATTTAATTTTTTTCTATCTTAATTATCTATTTTAATTGCATCCTTTAATTTTTAAATTCTTAGAAATAACTTGGACAAATTCAACTTTTTTTGTGTTTTAGGTTGTGTAAAAATTTAACTTTTTTTTCCATCATTTAGAGACCTAAGTCAAATCCGCGACTTGGACAAACTTACGATCCTGTTCTGCACTCATCCATATCATCTTGCCCCCAACTCTATCATAAATTTTAGATAATGAGGTTAAAGATACTGCTTTGTGGAGATGAAAAAGAATAAGTTGATTATATTGGAAAGCCCCTTTGTTTTTCCCTATGATTATTCTCTCAAACTTATGTATGGGGTTTATAAAGCATCCTCTTTCAGTATCACAAAACTTGAACCCGTGATCGCAACCACCGTCAACTTGGAGCCCTAGTTATACTTCAACTCATGACAATATAACTACCGTGAATTGGGCGCCTAAGTTGCAAGGCAATGAGATTCTAAGGTGACGGTTTCATCCCCTCATTGTAGATTAAATATGTAGGTCTCCTAGTGTCATTGCATCATCGTGAACTCAAACATACCTTAAAATTATTACAATGTCTACTTCAGACACAAACATAGATAAATCTTTCTCTCCAAATTTTTAACACCCAACAAAAAAAAGTTTTTTAGAAACAAAAAAAAATCATTGTTTGGATGATGCCAAAATGGTATATTGGTTAGGCACTATTAGGATGCTTTTGTTATATGTTTTGGTTATGACATTTAGGTGTTTGAACTAGATTTTAAGTTGATAAGGTGCATATTTTTGGATGTCATGAATGGTAAGTTTGAACTAAGCATATTTAAGGTATGTTTTGGGTCACACAATTGGCTACACAACTGTGTGTCATGCATGGGTTAATGAAACAGCCGTGTGCCATTGGTATTTAGGAAGCATGAAAATAGCATGGTTTCAGATTGTCACTGTGTCACTGTTGGGAAATGTACCCATAATGTAGTAAATATGTAATTATTTTCTATGTGTTTGAATGATGAATAAATAAATTTCACATTTCATATTATGTCTTTTGTATTTATATCTTTCATATTTTGCATGCATAGTGAAATTGTGATAAATAAATATTAACTTATTGATTGTCTAAGTTCAAACTGGTGATAAGTGGGATTTTAAGAACGTTTACATTGTGAGAAAGATAACTTACTTTAGTAGATAATCTAAACAAGTCCGTAATTCCGTAAAATAATCAAAGTAACCATTTGATTCAAATACTAAGAAAGATTATTATGTTGTCTACAATTCCAATTGAGGATATGACAAGTCTTGGCTATTGGAGCAGTTGACTCTACAAGTAGGCACATAGATATATTCATTGATAGAATGGTATATTGGATTGGACCCAAGATGAATTAATTCTGAATTCGTTTGTGAATTAATTCACTTAGACATTCATGGTGTGCTTTTTTTTAAATCCTAAGTTAGTCACTAACCATACTGCGTAACTCATGTTCTTTGATATAAGTGGAGGCTTATGCTGTAAAGATGATCGAGTCGATAGCCGGTATGTTGGGTACATGACTTGTGTATGGCATGGCTTTACTAGGAACACTAAAATTCATAGCTCAATTAAAGAGTTAACGATATCCTCTCATTGTCATTGTGTGGATTGATAAATATGGAACGTGGTCATGGGTTGCTTGTTCTCGAACGAATAATTTATCACAGTCATTTGTTAGCATTGATCATATTAATCATTAAAAATATGCAATTGTGGCAATGAGATAAAATATGATTGTATTGAGTGAACAAATTTAACTCAAAGTAATCAAGGATATCATATAAGGGTAACACACACATGACGAGATCATTAGACAAAACAGTTAGATGAATTACTTTCGTAAAGAGTATAAAATAAGGAGTTTTCAATCATGGTACTTCTTGTGAACTGACCCTATGATTAAGTAATTGTGAATTATCTAAACGATGCTTCTGGACATAATTGCAATTACTAGAGCCTAATAGTATATATGTTCGACTAGTTCCTCCGCTAGCTCAACAAAAACTCAATCTGACAGCATTTGAATTAGATGTAAATTCTACGATTTTGAAAATAATTTAATTGAGTCGATTTATTCGATGTGGAATTAAATTGGGTTGTTGTAAGAATTGTTCAACTAGAGAATTTGATTAAAGAATTTTCTTAACAATTAATTTGGAAAATCTAAGTGATTTTTAGGAAAATCAATTTTGATCAAGTAAAATTAAATTAATCAAATTAATTAAAATTAATATGATATTTTTGGAAATTAATTTTCAAGTCAGACAATTGACCCAATAGGTAATTGAACTTGAAAAATTGGACTTGAGATCGTAAATTGTGCCTAAGAGCCTAAAACTGAGACCAAGACCTGAAAACTAGTTGAATCGGGTCTGATATGTGAAACCAGGCCAATGGTCCAACCACCGGTTGGGCCATCACCAGCCTGGACTGAACCGGCAAAAATCGAACTAGCTCGAGTTGCTAGCTACTGCAACAATGGTATTCAGGTGGCCGAAAAATGGTCGGCGGTGGTGGGTCTTCAGTGGTTGAGTAGTGAAAGAATTACACTCCTATTAGAACTTTACCATAGAATTTGTAATATTATTTTAATATATTTAATATTAAATTTAATTTAGTGCTTAATTTAATAGTATTGTATTAAGTTAATATTAAAGTGATTAAGTTTAATTATAATTGAACTCTCTAAACTCTTCCTATATAAAGAGAGTCTTGGGCCATTATTTACATACACTTGAATTCAAGAAACAGTTGTAGAGAGAAAATTGTCTGAAGAAATTATTTTAGAAAATTTTTAGAGATATTTTTCTTATTTACAACTTGACCCAAAAAATTAGAGAAATTATGAAATTACCTAATTGGTAATTTTTGTAATAAAAAAAATTTATTCGAAATGAACCCACCCTCGGTAGACATGAGTTTGAGGATGACAAAGAAGACTACTCGATTGAATCATTCATCCAAGACAAATTGAAAAGGTACAATTTTGATTAAGTGTTTATTACTTTAGATATCACAAGTAAGTTTTTGTTTTGGAATTTTTTTTAAAAATTCTATTTTTTCTTAAATTTATTTTCTGCTGCGTTTTCTAAACCCGATTTCCAATAGTCACACGGGTTGGCCACACGCCCGTGTGAATACTATAGACTTAATATGCCAAATTGTTACACAGTCACAGTTAGTTCCACAGCCTAGCCACATGGCCATGTGACTCAATGCTACACGGTTTTAGCCTGTCACACAGCCTGGCGACATGGTCATGTGACCCCTATTTGTATTTTTGCTCCTTTTGTGAAATGTTTCAATTCAATCCTTGATTGATTTTGGGTTGATTTTGGAGGTTTCGTAAGCTCGATTTAAGTCAAATATTGTATGTCAAACATGTTTTGTTTTGAATGATTGAAATTTAATTAATGTTTTAAAGAATTTTTTATTTAAATTTGCATGTTCCTGTTCTGTTAATTACGGTAGCATCCCATAGCTTAATTTCGGTGACGGAAATGGGTGAGGGGTGTTACATGCCCTATACGACGCGCTTTTAGCTTGCTTGGTAGCCACCTCAATGGAAAATGCGTCCTATAGGGCTCGCTTTCAAAGTTCTTTTGCCCCCAACTCTACCACAGGTTTTAAACAATGAGGTTAATGATACTACTTTGGTGGAGATGGAGAAAAAGAATAAGTTGATTATACTAGAATGCCCTTTTGTTTTTCCTTATGATTATTTGGGTTTATAAAGCATTCTCTTCCGGTATCATGAAACTTGAACCCGTGATCACATAACCACCGTCAACTAGGGGTTGAGTTATACTTCAACCTGTGACTACATAACCACCGTCAACTTGGAGCTGTAGTTATACTTCAACTCTTGACTGTATAACCACCATGAACTGGGAGCCTAAATTGCAATGCGATGAGCTTCTAAGGTGATGGTTCTATCCTCACATTGCAGATTAATTGTGTGGGTCTCGCAGTGCCATTGGATCACTGTGAACTCAAACATACCTTAAAATTATTATAATATCTACCTCAAACACAAATACAAATAAATCTTTCTCTTCAAATTTTCAAGACCCAACAACAAAAAAAAAACAAACGATTTTTTAGAAACAGAAAAAGTATCCTGAAGGAAAACGCTTCATGCAAGACACATTTTTTTGTTTCTCTCTAAAATTGACCTATTTCCCTAAAAATTAGAAAAATCGACCTAAATCCCTAATTATTTTTTAAAATTGACATTTTTATCAAATTTACCTAGTATATGTCTGTACTTTTTTTTAAAATAATATATATTTATATTTATTTTAAGTATTTTATTATGTGTCAAACTCTCTTATATATAAATTAAGTTACATATACAATTAACTTAACAATTATAATTAAAGATTTCAAAAAATACATATAATTAAAATATCAATTGTAATTTTTAATAAATATATTTTTTACATTATTTTTCTTCGTTCAGATTGCCATAAATCTAGTATTTATATAAATTTTGTGATTAAACAATCGGCGTAAAAATTAAAATTTGGACCCAAATGCATGGACTTTAGTTATGATGAAAGTTCCATTATTTCAATGTTCTATTTTGATTAAACAATCGGCCTAAAGATTAAAATTTGGACCGAAATGCATGGCCTTTAGTTATGATCAAAGCTCTATCATCATTTTTGGTATTATTAAAATCACATTGGTTTCTACCATTAAACCATCCAACAAAATTGATAAATCTCATAAACAAATTATGACAAAAGAAAACGTCCATATTCGACAGCACTTTTTTTTTAATTTATTTAAAAGAACAGTTTATTTTTATTTATTTTATAATTACAATATTTACGTGTTGGTGAATGGTGATAGACTCCAAGATGAATTTGGGAACTCATTAGAGCCATTGCTTCATTGCTAGTTTTCACTTTCTAAGCTAACTTTTGAGTCATTTCACTGCCTAAACTGAAAACCATTAGTGGGTATCTTACGTTTTGGACAATTTGGGTGCCTTTGGCAGCTTTTAATGGAGTTTCTGCCAATGGGGTTTTTGAGTCTGTTGGTTGACTTTTTTTTCCCCAACATTGTGGTGATTACTCTTCGGTTTTGAGTGTTTTGAGAGAGGAAAAATGATGAGTTTAAAGCAGTTTTGGACAAAGAAGACTTTGGTTGGGCTTGGCTTGGGGCAATTTCTATCTCTTCTTATCACTTCTACTGGTTTCTCTTCATCTGAACTTTCTAACAGAGGTTTCTTTTCTTGCTTTGGCTTTAACTTTTTTGCTAATTTTCTTTATTGTTTTGTCAATGGTGATCATCTGAAAATATAGCCTTTAATGTTGACAACCTGTTGAAAGATTGAAAAAGATATATAATTCTATTAGCTTCATTTGATTTCTAGCTTTATCTCTTTACTTCATTTACTTGATTGTAGAGCTTTACACTTTGTATATGTGTTTCTTTTGCTAATTGATTGCAAAAAATGCACTAGTAGACTTTTGAAACTTGTTGCCACTGCTTGTTCAAGACATTAGATTAAAAAAACGTTCTTTTTTTTTTTTTGGTTAAACTATATTTCCTGGTTTAATTTAAATATTTCTTCTTATTGTTCTTGTTTTTACTCATTTGCCCATTAAATTTGAGATTCTATATTTCTTGTTTTAAAGCTAATTTTCCATATGTTTAGTGAGTGATCTCACACTTGATATTTATTGCTCTACTTTTATGTTTATCTTAGGAATCAATGCTCCAACATCTCAATCTTTTCTAAATTATGTACTCTTGACTGTCGTCTATGGAAGTGTTATGCTTTACAAGAGGCAAGCACTTAAGGTATTTATTAGCTTTCACATCTACTCTTCTCATTTCAGCTTTAAATGGACTTTAAATATGCAGAATTTGATTGCACACCTCCATTTGAGATTAAATATTTAATCACCTGCAATGCTCGTATCTATAAACAGCATGTAAATGGGAACTTCTTTAAATTAGTTCCATGTGTAAACAAAATATTAGTGGTCATGAATGTAAAGAAGGCAACTAAAAAGGGTTTTTTTTATGTCTAGTGAACAAAGTTATGTGTCTCTTGCTTCAGTTGCGATTTCTTAGATAGATGAATATGACTATTTTTGGCTTACAAGTTCATGTGTGGTGCTGTTGTGCATAAGTAGAAAAGAAACGGGTTAGCATAGATTTGAGGTAGTTTTTGTTTGTATTAACGCTCTTGGTCATGGATTTTTTTCCGTTATTTTTATTTTTGATGCCTTAAATCTCTGTTTTTTTTTTTTTTGTTGTTTTTTTTTGTGTGTGTGTGTGCAGGCTAAATGGTATTATTATGTTGTTCTTGGATTAGTAGATGTAGAGGCCAATTATCTTGGTAAGTCTGTCATGTTCTTCCAGTGAGCTTGGCTGATTTTCTATTTATCTTGTTGCATATGGTTTCTAGTTTTGTTTTTAAAACTTTTTAACTTATATTCTTACTTAAAAAGTAAAAGAAATGAGGGACACGTCTGAAATATGGTGATATTATTTGATTCATAGAGAAGTCCTTAGCAAATTTGCTTTGTAAAACCTTCTTTTGTCATTCAGGACAGACTCTTAAATTCAACCAAGTTTACTTCATGTGCAGTGGTGAAGGCATACCAGTACACATCTATAACGAGTGTAATGCTGCTCGACTGTTGGTCTATCCCATCAGTCATGCTTCTTACCTTTATTTTCTTGAAAACAAAGTACAGATTCAGAAAGATAGCTGGTGTAATTGTATGTGTTGCTGGTCTTGTGATGGTTATTTTTTCAGATGTTCATGCAGGTGACCGATCAGGTAACTCCCGGGATTTGCTACATGTTTGTACAACTCTTTTGATCTGCATATTTAGGATGTAGTTGTGGAACTGCTCTTCCTGTTGCTCCTTTGTTTACTTTTAAAGTTTTGTCTAATATAAGCCACTGACATGCGGTCATCCTTTCCTGTGTTTTCATGGATTCTTTTATATAAACCACGTATTGTCATTTCTATATTTTAGTTTATTTTAAGGAATTAGGTCAATATGGGGCATATTCTGATATGAGAATTGCCAATGGTTGTAGGGGGCCATGACCCTCGCAAAGGAGATTTACTCGTTATTGCTGGGGCAACACTCTATGCCATTAGTAATGTCAGCGAGGTAATTACATTTACATTTATCTGCAGAGGAACCTGGAAACTTTTTGCCCCTCTTATTAGCATCATGCATTTCAATACTGACTATCACAGAATATAATTTTTCTGTCTTTGTTTTTTAGTTACTAAGTTGAAATGTTAATTGTTCTGATTTATATTGGAATCAATTCAATAATTTTCAAGTCTTCCGATTTAAGTGAGCCTAATTGCTCATTTGATTATGCTATCTTTGCTGTGGCTCACTTCCATTGCTCTCTCCCTCCACTGATCCCTGCCTCAAGTTTCTTTTTTTTCAATTAACTACTTGCTAGTGGAATACAGGCTTAGATAGTTTACGGACTCAACCTTACTGGGCTAACTTGCTTTCAAGACCGGTTATAGCTTAGAGTGCTGGCTGGTTGCTTAGAACCTACCTGACTCTCTGCTTTGAATATCCTCATGTTGTAAATGGATTTTGAAATGTTAAATAGTTTTGTTTTATGTATGGCAAATGACTGGATATAAAATATTGACGGCTCTCCCTCCCTCCCTCGCGCTCTCTCTCTCTAATTTTGTTTTATGGTTTGAAGAATGACCATTATTTGTAAATAAAGTTGCCTTAGAAACTTTTTTAGTCTATAGGCTGTAGGTTGTGTCTATGTTACTTAGACTTGGGTGTGAGTGTTGGATATGCAGATGTATCTAACACGGGTATGTTCAATTTTTCTTAAAAAATTTTCAAGTATTTGGATGATAATATCCACACTCATTCAGAATATATGACGGACATAGATGCTTAAATCAAAACAGAGTTAGAGCAACATAGGCTTGTACAATTATCAAAGCACTGTATTATCCTGTGTTACTCTCTCTCCATGTATATGTGTGTGTTTATATCAGTTATTATCCTTAGCATTCCCTACACTTCTTATCTGTTTGCTTCTTTGCAGGAGTTTCTTGTGAAGAATGCGAATAGAGTTGAACTCATGTCATTCTTGGGCCTCTTTGGTGCCATTATCAGTGCAATACAAATGTATCCTTGGTTTCTGTGTTTGATCGCTCTTAATTCAATGACATCCAATCATTACAGTTTATATTTCATTTTATGAAACTCATTTACGGTTTTCAAAGTTATGATTTCTCATCAACATGCATATCCCTATCTACACAATGTTAGTCAATTTGAAATATCCTGTGTTATTGATGCCATCAAGATTTTGTTAAAGTTAACAGATCTGTAGAATTCCAGAGATAGCTGATTAATGATATGATTTCTTCAATGCAATAATATTGTCAATCTACAACCCTTAACAATGTCTATAGAAGCATAATCGAACGCAATGAACTCAAATCTATTCACTGGACGGCTGGTGCTGTAAGTTTGTTCAAAACGTCAAATCACTCCACCTTTTTCTTCTCGTGCACAAATAAAATATGTTTCTACCAATGTTACTACGACTCTTTATTTTCTTTGAAGTGCCTATGTCCAACATATATTCAGATATGGGCATGGGGATATGATTCTTCTAATATTGAAGGGCTCCGAAAATGTTGACCTGTGCCTGACATGTATTTGTAACTCACCCTTGAGTCTAAATAACATTGGTTTCTACAACTATCTTAGAATTATCATATGCATTTTGAATTCCGTTGCGTGGCAAGAAAGTTGCTTTTTCTTACACATGCTGGTGTCCTCTTAAGTATGCTCAAGTTTTTGTTTTCTTAATATACTTTATTTATTCCTTTTTTCAGGCATTTCCATTTTTTGGATTTTCATTGGCCATGTTTTTGTTTTACTCATTTGTCCCAGTGTTACTTAAGGTATGGGCCAAACTCTGCGGCATCATTCTTATGAACTTCCTGAATCTAATATTTGGTGACAATATTTTGAAGTTTGGTTTTCTTCCTTGCAGATGAGCGGTTCCACAATGCTCAATCTCTCTTTGCTGACCTCAGACATGTGGGCTGTCATAATCCGCATTTTTGCTTACCATGAAAAGGTTGACAATCTAAATTATATATATAGATAGATAGATAGATATTTAAAGCTGAGATTGAAATAACTTTGATAGACCAAGGATCAGTTTTCTGAAAATGGATATTGTTTTCAGGTTGATTGGATGTACTTTTTAGCCTTTGCTGCAGTAGCTGTTGGACTTGTTATTTATTCCGGGTAAGTAACCCTTTTTACTCCTCATTTGTTCTATATTACTATTGTGAACTACGTACTTCATTTCTTTGAAATATCATGTGCGATATTCATTTCTGGAACATACTAAGACATGGATATGAGAATACAATCCTCCAAATATGTGAAAAAAGCTTAGAAAAAGTTGAGTATACTAGTGTTGGACATATACCTTTATCCAACAATTATGTTCGAGCCCAAGTAACTGACCGACTATTACCTTGGCTGTGTCGAGCTTATGGAGGGGAATTTGTTTTGTATATTTGAAATTCATCATAATGTATGCAGGGGTGACAAGGAAGAGGATCAGCATCAATGCATAACCGGTGTTGGTGACAAAGATGCTGGAAGAAGCAAGCATTTTGATGAGGAGGCTGGTTTTGATAACATCAATCGAGGAGCTATAGCCGGAAGCTCAAAAACCGGGGATACTAACAAGCATGACTGTATCACTAGTGGCGAAAGAAGTGAAACTATTGAAAACAAGAACATCGGAAAAGATGTGCAAGGGAAGAAGTCATGATGTATTAGACTGTCACCCGAACTCTTCATTTTCTTAAAACTATGTATGTTTAAACATTTTTTGTTCAACATACCAATGGCATAGATAACACCTTATGTCAAATACATATCGTATCCGACACTCAGTCCTTAGTTCGAATAACATAGATTACGCCCTCTAGAATGGGGAAGCTATCTACTATAGGACATGTACGTAAAAAGGATCAAGGAGACACGGCAGCACCAATTTTGGGTTGACTTTTTCATTCAAAATGTTTGAATAACGAGTAGTTTGGGGGCATTGCTCCTTTAGTTTTATTTTAATGCCTTCACCCTTTTTAGGTCAATCGCTCCTAATTCCATTGTTGTGTGCTTTGAAATTCTATTGAAGAGGCGTTTTTCCTCATGATTTTAATGCAAAGTCACCCCTTGAAGGCAAATAGCGGGGAATTTCTGTCTGAAAAAGTTACGATTTAGATTGTAGATTCAAATTTTCATATTAAAATTACTATTCGTTGTGGATTCACTTTTTGGATATCCATTATCACCCATAATCCAAATTTGAATCTATTGATTAGTGTTAAAAAATATATAAATTTTGCATTTAACAAGCTTTGAATTCAAGACTTGTTATATATACTAAAAATTTTGTCACACATATATGTATGTGAGTGTCGAAACTATTTTTTGCAAAACGGGAATCGACTTGGTTTGAAAGCGGAGATTAAAATGGGAGTCGCCACCGGTCTTTATTAGGTGTGATCGAATCACCTTCATTTTAATAAAACAATTTTTAGTTTACTAAAACGGCATTTTTAGTCTACCAAACTCGAGAGAATGGGTTCGGGAGTCGGTTACGTGCGAGGAAGGATTAGTACCGAATTGATTAGTTAGTGTCTTAATGTCGAAAATTAAAAATCGAGAATGGGTTTGAAATACGATCTTTTCTATTAATATCGATTTTAAAATTCTTGAATTAGCTCAAAACGATTGCTTAAAGATTTCCTTATTCTGAGATATCGGAGTATCATATCCCGTAAGTTAGGACATAATACCATGAATTCCCGAGTGCAAGGTCGTCTTTAATTTAAATTGAAATCCCGTGTATTTTAAAACTCGAAAAGGATATTTAACTATTTAGAAACAACGAGAAAATCGAAACTCCATAAGTTAGGGCACAATTCCTCGATATTTCAAAATGCAAAACATTGCCTTATTTGGAAAATTTCGTTTTTGAATAGTAGCGAATACAATATTTAAAAGATGTGTATTATTTATTTAGGTTAAAATAAAGCGATTTGTTGGATAAATGTATTGGGGGTTTAATTTATGATGTGACTTAGACTAGATGAAACAAAATATAGCCTAGAACATGGAATAATACAACATGAACACCATATTATACAAGCAAATGACAATAAAGAAAATACGAATAAACTAAATCTAATACACACAATGGTAATACATATAACATATGTCACTTAAATTCTAACCTTAACAATCAAAAGATGAAATAAAATAAAATAACATAGAGCAATTTCAAGTAAATAATAGTTTCAAACAATGTATAAGAATAATTCAAAACGTATAAATAAAAAGAAATCTCAAACAAATGATATAGATAAACTTAAGGTAAATAATAGTAAAACAATTTGAAATAAACTATATATAAAACTTTGAATAAATAACATATAAAATAATTTTACTACATGATATATAAAAATTAAAAATATGTAAAACTTTAAAATACATGGTATATACATAAAAACATAAAATAAATAATATACAAGATAATAAAAAAATGATATGTAATAAGACCGTTTAAAGTGACTAATTAAGAAAATGTATATTTATAACCTAGAATAATGTACAATAAAACAATTTGAAAAGAATACCATAACTCAATTTTACATAAATGATACATAGAATGTACTTTTTTTAGAACTAATATATATATATATATATATATATATATATAAACCAAAATAAATAAAATATATAATTGTTTAACAGAATACATGTTCTTCTTAAAAAAATGAATAAGTACAATATACAAAATAGTTTGATATTAGTAGGTTAGGGATTAAATTAAAAATAAAATACAACTAAAGTGATGAATTTTAAAAGAAAGAGGATCCAAATGGAACGTATGCAGAGAAAGAGGGACTTATTAGGAGAATATCCCAACCCTTATGCGCTTTATATCATGTAGGACCAAAATGCGACTAGCGTAAAATCCATGAGGCCAAATTAAAGTGCAAAATTTAGAACCAAAGGGGGATGTTGAAAACGGGTAGCAAAACTAAAGGACCCATAGTGCAAATGACCCACTTTAGCCTTGAAAACAATGCTGCCGTCTCATTTTTTTTATTAAGGCCAATTTTTTCATTTCTGCCTTCCCCCTTTTTTTAAGAAACAGAGAGTTCTTTTCACTCTCTTCCTCTCCCTTTTCCTTTGGTCACCGAGGTAGCAATTCACCTCCGCACCGGCCGCCATAAGCGGTGGTCGGAGTGCGACAATGGGCTCTCTAGCCCCTATTTAAACGCGCACGAAGGCCCCCTTTTAGCCCCGAAAGGATCGAGAAGAGAAGACCCCCTTCCCTTTTTGGGCTCGAATCCGGCGACAGAGGAGGAGGTCCTGATGGCGCAACCACGGAGTAGATCGGTAAGTTCCTTTCCTCCTTTTTACTTTTATCTACTTTCGTATAAAAATAATTTTAAAAAAGAAAACAGAGTAAATGAACTCAGAATTTAAAATGAAAATGGAGACAAAAAAAAATCAACCTTTTTGGTTCTTTTGCTGTTTTGATTGCTAAATGCGCGTAAAAAAAAAACAAAGGGAACGAAAATGGCCTTTTATAGCCGAATACATGATTGTTCTTATTTCTATTATCTGTTTGTTTCTCTTTGTTTTTTTGCTCTTTGTTTTCTGCTTCTTTTGTTTTTTCCTTCTTTTTCTTCTTGTATTTTGCGTGTTTGATTTGTTTGCAGGTGATGTGCGCGTGGAAGGCCGGTGATTGGTGCCTCGAGGGGTGGTGGCGCACGTGGCAGAGGCTGGTGGCTGAAGAGACGGTGGCTGCACTTTAGTGGCTAGGGTTTGCTGCTGAAACATTTTCTAAAAATAGTGGGCTTGGGCTAAAATCTGGGTATTGGGTTTTAATTAGGTTTTGTTTTAATTTTGGGCCATGTATTGGACTTTTTTTTGTTTATTTGGTTTGGGTTCTTTTAGGCCAAAATTGGCTATAACAGTTGCCCCTCTTTGCTCATTGTCGTGTAACGAGAATAGAGCAAAGACTTTAAAAGAGCCAATTTTGCCTAGTCTTACTGAATCTTGACTTCTTTGGCACTTCTTTTCTTCGAGTAGCCTCATTCCATCCCACTGCATCTTCAGGGGCATAGGAATTATTACTACGGTTTGCTCAAATGTAATTTCAGGGAGAAGAGACTTATAGCTTCGATCTACTCTGCTGGAATTTCAAAGGGATAAGACTTGATAATTTCCACCTGCTCCACTGCATCTTTAGGGAGATATGGTTTGCGGTTTCAGTCCGCTCTACTTTAACTTCAGGGAGATAAGATTCGTCACGGTAGATTTGATATGAACTACTGCAACTTCAGAGGTATAGGATTCATAGTTTTAATCTGCTCTACTGCAACTTCAGAGAGATAAGATTTGCTATCTTCAGTCTGCTCCACTGCATCTTCAGGGAGATAAGACTAGTGACTTTAATCTGCTTCACTACAACTTCAGGAAGACAAGATTCGTCGTATTTGATCTACTCCACTGCAACTTCAGGGAGACAAGATCTACCATCTTCGATCTGTTCCACTGCAACTTCAGGGAGACAAGATCTGCGATCTTCAGCCTACTCCACTACTGCTTAGGGAGATAGGATGGTGGCTTAAATCTGCTTCACTGCAACTTCAAGAAGGCAAGATTCGCCGTCTTTGATCTACTCCACTACCACTTCAGGGAGGCAAGATCTGTAAATTCAGCTTGTTACCCTACTGCTTAGGGGGTTAAAGCCCATCACCTTCGATCTGTTTCCCTACTACTTAGGGGTTTAAGATCTGTAAATTCAGCTTGTTACCCTACTTCTTAGGGGGTTAAAGTCGATCATCTTCGATCTGTTTCCCTACTGCTTAGGGGTTAAGATCTGTCAACTCAGCCTGTTGCCCTATTGCTCAGGGGTTTAAGGCTTGTGAATTCACTGATTTTAGGGACATAACCTGTAGAATCAGTTCCATGTATCTATGCTTATGTCAAATGATTAGGATGTATGATCGAAATGAATTAAATGCTCCTAACTAGATGTGTTATGAATGTGTCAAATAACTAGGATGCTATGATCGAAATGAATCAAATGCTCCTAATTAGATGTGTTATGAATGATATATGAATGAAAATGTCATTTTTTATGCCTAATTTGATATTACTCATTGTTCATCGAGATTTTATCATTAACCTATTACTCTGCCTTTTCTTCAACTGCTATCTCTGGTAGAAAACCTGGAGAATAATCACAATTTGGGCTATTCTTCCCCTAACATTTCTAACCCTTGAGTTTAGGGTAATTCAAACTAATTAGTCCCATTTCAGGTCCTTGTATCATTTAGAAGCATTTCAGAGTGATATGCAGAACTCCTTTTTGAATATTATTAGTCCATTAATCATCATTTCAACGAAAAATGCTTAAAAAAAGATTATTGCAGTAGACAAGATGGAATTTTATTTGAGAGCAAAGCTCAAAATGAATAGGGTAATCAAGGTAGCAAATTTGCTAAGATACAAAATGAGAATTAACGAATTAATCAAGATAACACATTCTGCCAAAAAATGCAAAGTGAATAAGATAAGAATAAATGCTCCAAATATCACAGTATGAGCTTCGTTGCACGAATTTCTCGGGGACCCTTTGAACTCGGTATGTGTTTGGAAGACCAAGAGTTGTTGATGCCCTAAGATTTAGCATTCCTCCTTCTTGTCAATTCAGAGAAAACAGGACTACCGTATGCCCCAACTTCGATCAAAAATTTGAATTGCCCATTTCTGGGTTTTCAACTCAAAACCCCTTTGGTCTCAAAGCGCCCTTTTACGGGTTTTTACCTTGGCCTCTCTATTTTTTTTTTAGGTGAAGTACCTGTTGACCGAATCTGAATTCACGGGATTAGACAGACTTTTACCATCCATCTCGGTCAAAATTAGAGCTCCTCTAGAGAAAGCCTTCTTTACCACATAAGGTCCTTCCCAATTAGGCATCTATTTTTCTCTGAAGTATTTTTGTATGGGAAGGATCTTTTTCAAAATAAGGTCTCCTTCATGGAATTCCCTAGGGTGAACCTTCTTATTATAAGCCCGCATCATTCTCTTTTGATACATTTGACCATTACGAATAGCCTTTAGCCTCTTTTCTTCAATCAAGTTCAACTGGTCGTATCGAGACTGGATCCATTCTGCTTCTTCTAATTTTAGTTCTGAAAACACGCGTAGAGCGGGAATCTCGACCTCAATAGGTAGAACCACCTCTATTCCATAAACTAAAGAAAAAGGTGTTGCCCCGGTAGAGGTTCTAACTGATGTCTGGTAGGCATATAGGGCAAATGGTAATTTCTCGTGCCAATCTTTATAGGTCTTAGTCATTTTTCCTATGATCTTCTTGATGTTCTTATTGGCTGCTTCCACTGCACCATTCATCTTCGGACGATACGGTGACGAGTTATGATGTTTGATCTTGAATTAGCTACAGACTTCCGCTATTGTGCTATTGTTCAAGTTCAGCGCATTGTCTGATATGATCCTTTCAGGCGTCCTATATCGACCTATAATTTCTTTCTTTAAGAACTTGCTGACTGCTGACTTTGTGACGTTGGTGTAAGAGGTGGCCTCTACCCATTTGGTGAAGTAATCTATGACCACAAAGATGAATCGGTGCCCATTAGATGCCTTCGGCGAGATTGGCCCTATGACATCCATGCCCCACATGGAGAAAGGCCATGGAGAAGTCATGACATGAAGGAGTGAATGAGGTACATGAATTTTATCTCCATAAATTTGGAATTTATGGCAATTCTTGGCATAGTTGATGCAATCTCCTTCCATAGTGGACCAATAATATCCGAATCTCATGATCTGTCTGGCTATGGTGAAACCATTAGCATGTGTTCCGCAGACGCCCTCATGAACTTCTTCTAGGATTTGCTTAGCCTCGACAGCGTCTACACATCTTAAGAGTACCTGATCCTTCCTTCTTTTGTATAGGATCTCTCCATCCAAGACATAGTCACTAACCAGCCTTCTTAATGTCCTTTTATCATTCTCAGTCGCCTGGTCTGGGTATTCACGACTCTTCACATATCGTAAAATATCCTGATACCAAGGATGATCATCTTTCTCTTCTTCTTCTTCGATGTTGCAGCAATGAGCCGGAGCCTCATAAATACTCATTTGGATAGGCTTCATATCCACTTGCTTGTTCACTTTGATCATAAAAGCTAAGGTTGCTAAGGCATCAGCCATCTGGTTTTCATCTCGTAGGAGATAGTAGAAAGTGATATCGTCAAACTCCTCGATTAACTTAAGAACCAACCTTCGGTAATTGATCAACTTCGGATCTCTTATCTCCCATTCACCTTTAAGCTGATAGATCATTAACGCAGAATCTCTGTATACCTCCAGCACTTTTATTTTGCGTTCTATGGCTGCACGGATGCCCATGATGCATGCCTCGTATTCCGACATGTTGTTTGTGCAGTCAAAATCCAATTTACTAGTTAAAGGATAATGATCTCCGTTTGGGGATACCAAGACTGCCCCGATTCCATTACCTACAGCGTTTAAAGCTCCATCAAAATTCAACTTCCACGGATGGCCCTCTTGAGAGTCTTCTTCCATGGTTGCGACATACATTAGATCCTCATTCGAAAAATCAAAGCTCAATGGCTCATAATCTTCTAGAGCTCTACTGGCCAGAAAATCTGCTATCGCACTCCCTTTTATAGCCTTTTGGTTTATGTAGACTATGTCAAACTCAAAAAGTAAAATTTGCCAATGAGCCATCATTCCGTTCAAAGCATTTGACTCCATCATATACTTCAACGAATCGAGTTTTGAGATTAGCCAAGTTGTATGATACAACATATATTGCCTTAGCCTTCGGGTTGTACAAATCAAAGCACAACACAACTTCTCAATTGGTGAATATCTCGTCTCACATTCAGTAAATTTCTTGCTGAGATAGTATATTGCTTTTTCTTTTCTTCCAGTCTAGTCATGTTGGCCTAGCACACATCCCATGGAATTTTCGAACACTGCCAAGTACAGTATCAGTGGCTTATCCGGGCAAGGTGGCATTAGTACTGGGGCATTGGACAAATAATGCTTGACCTTGTCAAAAGTTTTCTGGCACTTTTCATCCCAAACACCTGGATTATGCTTCCTAAGAAGAAAGAATATTGGATCACATTTCTCTATTAGTTGTGAGATGAACCGAGCAATGTAATTTAGTCTTCCAAGGAAACCCTGAACTTCTTTTTAGGTACGCGGTGGAGGTAATTCTTGTATAGCCCTGGCTTTATCTGGGTCAATCTCAATTCCTTTTTCACTGACCACAAATCCCAACAGTTTTCCTGACCGGGCTCCAAAGGTACACTTTGCGGGATTGAGCTTTAGTTGGAATTTCCTTAACCTTGAGAATAGTTTCCTCAGGACTTGCTGGAATGGTGGAAATGTGCAAGTGTACACAATCGTAACAAGTAATAAAGTGACAAGTAAATGTCGAGTTATCGTACCCACAGGGACTGTAAAAAGAAATATTTATGAAATTAATTAAAACACTTTGGTGAGGTAAAAATAATTTTGGTTTGAAAAGAGTGATTTATAAACTAAGATTTTAAAACTAAGCAAACAATTTAAAAGAAAAATAAAAGAGTTCTAGTGCACGATTTCAAGTAAGATTTAATCAAGATGATATAATTGTGTTGGATTAATTATACCTTTTTAACTTAGAAATATTAAATTCGTGCTTATGCTATTATGAATAAATTCACAGCAACCCAGTAATTTCCTAACTTATGAACATATTTACTAATTAAAATTCCATTTATCTCTTGGTCACATCCCTATGCCAATTCAACCGACTAAACAGATTTAATAAAGTAAACATGCTATCGCACATACATACTTATTGAATTAAATTATCTCTCGCATATTCCTATGTTGATTCAACCGATTAATTCAACTTAATAAACATGTAAAAGATCATGTGAAGTAACAAAGTAGCCATACCTTGAAACAATTTAATCACAACAATCCTGCAAGTTATGCAAGGCATATGTATCGCCAAATACAATGCTAATTTAATTTTCAGTTACCTTAGAAGAATTAAACATGCACTGATTAAGTACTGAGTCCATTAATTGCAATTTCAATCCGCTTAAACAATTAATTCGTTAGTTATCTAAACAATTAAAATGCCAGATAACCTAAGCATGATTTTACTTAATCAAGCATTTCACTGAGGCCTATAACAGCATAAACACTATTTTAACAATTCAAGTAGGCAAAATATAATCAACCCAACACGAATTAAATTCAAGGTAAATTGATTAAAATAACCATTTCAACAACAATATTATTCATAGATATGTTCATCATAAAAACAACAGAAATTAAAAAGAAAGGGAACAGAAAGCAAATCCAGTGTTTCTCTACGGCTTGACTGTTGCTCCATTCTTTTGTCTCCGTTGTCTTCACCGAGTAAGGCTTCTATGAATCCTCGATTGCTGCCCAAGATGGCTGAAGAACACATCTTTCTCAAGAGAGGAAATCGGCACAAGAGAGAAGTAAAATGGGATGGAAAAATGGAGAGGAAACTTTAAGAGAAGTGAAGAGAGGATGAGAGAATGTTGTGGAATGAGGGGTGTTGAGGGATACGTTGAATGATCAGCAAGGGATGGCTTTTATAGCTGATTGTGGCTGCTAAAAATAGCAAATTCCAGCAGCCAAAGAGCCCTCCCTTGGCCGGCCACACACATGGCAAAGTTGAGAGTTTCAACTTTGCTATTTTAGGCTTGGGGCAAATCTACAAAGCCATAAATTAAGGTGGGGTTTGAATGCAATTTAGAAATCTTTTGAGGGCCTTTTTGCAAGAATATTTAATCAGATAAAATTCTGATTTGGGTCAGCATATGGACGGTTCTGGGCTGCCCATTTGGTGGCTGGTTCGGTTCACCCAATTTGGCTCGACCGGTGCGGTTCAGCTGAGCCCTTTCTCCATAATTAAATTAAAAATAATTTATTTAACCCAAATTAAATGAGGAATAAATTAAAATTAATTAAATTATGAATTAATACACATTTCTGGACAGTCTTAGGCTGGAAATTAGAGTGCCTCGATACTTCAAATTGCTTTTCGGTTTTGCGCTTTCAGCAGTGTCAGCCGAGCCAATTTTCGCCCTTTGCGCGAATCTGTCAAAAATAGTCAAAATTAATCAAAATTAAGTATAAATTCACCATTTTCATATTTTTAACACGATTTAATTATTTTATAATATTTAATTATTTTTTTGACAAGAATTTAACCGGATTTGCATGAATTTAAATAAAATTAGGTATGAAAAAGTATATAAATTTTTACGTTTCCACACCCCCAAACTTAATTCATTGCTCGTCCCGAGTAATGCGCAAATTTTTAGAAGAATCTCTCAAAAACACCTTTGAAAAATTCCTTCAGAACAACATTTTTCCCGAAATTATGAACTTAAAATACTTATGTTCAAAGACAAGAAATCTGTTAGTTTATACTACTTAAGTATGCATGTTGTTCAAATTAAATTCAACAACTTATTATAATAGCAAAATTTAGACTAAATGCTTTTGTAATAAAGACATGTTAACCCTTACCAATTTGATTTTTATTCCTTTATTCAAGACTAAGCTGCAATCATTAAGCTTAACTTATGTCTTCATATGTTGATCGTAGTAATTTCTCTCCACTATTATAGGTAGCATGAGAACTTTGAATCAATAGGTCTTTATCAAGGTTGTAACGTGGCTAGGCTAGGGGTAAGTGAAAGATGGATAAATTTTGGTTTGAAAATACCTTAGACTCAGTGTCGATTGAACCTTTGGAGTTTTTACCTTCGATACACAACTTGACTTTCGTATGCTTTTTTGTACATCTTTCAAATACATGTGCTCTCTCTTTTCTTTTCCCTTTTTTTTTTTTTACACGAGCACTTACTTTGTGTACTACAATTCTCGAACAATTGATACTTCTTTTCAACTCCCCCAAACTTATTTTTTGAAAAATATCTAGAATATTACTGAGTCTAGTGTTTGGGACAATTTTAAGATTATTAAGCGAAAAGTAGTGGCTAATTATTATAAGGGTCGAAATAAAATCAGGCCATATAGTCTCAAAGTTGGGTTTCAACGGATAAAATATACCATGGTGGGCTTGAAAGGCTCAAACGATCCAAACGATAGTTGCCTAAATCATTTCCAACGTTCCATGCTCCCTAGGATTTCGCCTCAAGAAACTTACTAAGTCAATTATAAAGGCTTAAACTTTCATGCATACCTAACTTTCCTAAAGAACTAAAAACTTTTATGGTATGAATTTACATGCTTTATTAAAAACACATTCATGTTTTTATTAAGCTAACATAATAACTTATTGAAATAATATAACTTTATTCATACTCAAATTGAGCATACTTAACAGAATTCAAATTTCTGAACAAAATATATCCTAATCATAATTAAAAGAAAAATTTTATTCTGAGTGGAAATAATTCAATTTCTCGGTCCCCCCAACTTAAAATGAACAATGTCCTCATTGTTTAAAGTAAATAGATACTATACACCAGGTAGGATTTTAGAAAAGAGGAGATGAGTCAATTTGACTGCTTAAGTACCAAGCTCTTTCTAAATCCAATCCTAGACATGTATATATCTATTGCCACACTTTAAATTTTGTGACTTGCTCACATTTTATTAATGATTTTCCTCTCTTGTTTTATTATGCAAAAAACAAAGATAAATTCCTAATTAAACTTAATCCTAAAATGACCTAAGAACAGAAATAAAATAAAGTCAAAATCCTTCCTTTATTTATTTGCAGACCCTTTCGAATTTGACTCATCTTTTGCTCCATCACTATTGCCTTTGCACGAATCGCTTCGCTCCTTTTTCGAGAGTGGAGTCCATGGCTCGAATGTGAAATCTGGAAATTCAGGCACAAAAATAAATGGATCATTGTATATTTTCTTAAAAGCACTCCTTATCGAGTCATCCCTTATTTTTGAGTATCTCCAGTAGGCTTGTTGTTGCCATTGCATATGTTGCATTAAGTCCATCAGTTTTGATAGCTCATCTCGAAGGTCTGGGATCGACAATTTAGCTCGAAACATTGAAGTTTCCGCATCAGGTTCAGCTTTTGGCTCCATTGATTCTTTATCAGGGACTTCAAAGGATTGCATCTCGGGATCTTCTTCTTCATCAGGGTCCTCCGGTTCCTCACTTACTTCATCTCATTGCTGTAAAACTGAGTCTCCGGCTACTTGATAAAGGTCCCAATCCGTGATTGTGCCCTGGCTATACCCTGTCTTCCTTACATTCGCAAGGATTTTAGCCTTTAAGCATAGAATTGTTATCGTAAAGGGGAATGAGCAGGGCCAAAGCGTTTAACAGCACAATTACGTATCTCCCTCAAGATGATCTTCCCCACATCAATGGTCTTACCAGTTAGAATCGAGTACAATAAGACCATTCGCTCTAATGAGATAGTAGTCCCGTGTGAGCTAGGCATAAGGCTGAATCGGATGAAGTAAAACCATACCTTTGCGAGTGGCGTCAGATATTCTCTTT
Source organism: Gossypium anomalum (assembly GCA_025698475.1). Lineage (NCBI taxonomy): Eukaryota > Viridiplantae > Streptophyta > Magnoliopsida > Malvales > Malvaceae > Gossypium > Gossypium anomalum. The sequence continues at coordinate 67,872,176 of CM046965.1, forward strand.
GACAAGTGTGGATTCCTTGTTTTGACACATTCCATGTAGAACCTGGAACTGTCAGTTCCTTGAGAATTTCTTGCAAATTTCCAGGCTTGATATTGCTCATCAATGTGGAATATTCACCATTTTCGAAATCTGGTAATTCAAAGAACTCATTAATAGCATTTGAATTTATCGGTACCTTGATTCCGCGAACTGGAACTTCTATCATTTTGTTTGAAGTTAAATTTGCATAGAACTCACGAACTAGTTCCTCATCCACACTTGGTCTCTTTTTACAAAACAACTCCCAATTTAGGGTTTCAGCAACTTGACGAATACGTGCCATAAAGTCTCGGTAGTTGCTCTCCTTTAAAGTGAAGCCTTTTTCTGGATGCATCTGTTGATTTTTGAAAATACTTTCGTATCTCACTTTGGCTTCTTCACAGTGGAATTTGTTTTGTGTCTCATCAATTTGAGCGGAAGCACGAGTTCTCTTGTGAGGCATGTTTAACCACCTTTTTTGTAAAAATATATGAACTCTAAGAATTAATAACAATAAAGGTGAAAAATATGGGAATTTAAAAGAAGGGTTGGAGGTTTGTGGCTTAGGATGAATGGAAGAGGAATGCCGCACAAGCAGCTAGGGCGTGCAGGCGTGGTGCGTGTGGGAGCAGCGGTGTACAGCAGGGTTGGCGCACGCAGGATGGTGCGGAGGGCAGGTACCGCACGCGGGGTGAAGGCCTAGCGCGAGCTGAGGCTGGGGCAGCTCGAGGCAGTGTGCGCGTTGTGCGCGGACGGCGCGCGTCTTATTTGGAGTCGGGCGTGTCTTGCCGCCGACTGCTTGGAGCTGCTGTTGCTTGGGGTTTCGGCACTTGGGTATTTTGGTGCTTTGGGTTTTAAGTGTTAGGTGAATGGAAGATGGGTAGTATTTATAACGGGAGAAATAGCAATTAGAGTAGAATTTTTAAAACAATAAAAATTCTAAATTCTAATCCTATATAAAGATAACAACAATTAATAATTAGATATATGCATATATTAAATTATTAATTGCTATTTAATTTATTCAAACAAAGATAAAATCCTAATTTCATGCTAAATTGATAAAGATTAATATATAAATAGATATAATTATATATTAAAGATTATCATTTTATTATAAAAACTTATCAAACAAAATCCAAAAATTGATAATAATTAATATATATTATAATGGGTATTATTATATATTAATAATTATCTTTTTTTTTTTAACAACAAACATTTATTCTAGAAGCCTTTAAAATTATTTACAAAAAGAGGCATCTAGTTTTTATTATTTACAAAAAGAGCAATAAAAAATTAAAAATAATTCAATTTAAGTCCCTAGACTCAATAAAAATTAAAAATTGAGTTGCACATTAAAAATTGGATCAAATTGACCCTTTTATTTGAAAAACAAAAATTCATTTTGTTGATTAGGGAAAAATTTCTTGGAAAATTATGTTAAAATAAATTCCCAGGAAAGATTGGAGGGGTCACACATGGTCCCGCTTAAATTCCAACCTCCTAGACAGAATTTATTTAAACATACTAAGCCCGAAAAATAAACCCTAAAACACGAAGATTATTAAATATCTAATAAAATGAACGAGACGTTATCCCGTTCGGTTTTATTCCCCCAATAGTGTTTCAAACGCTGAGCATTAACTTGAAAATTACCTCTCTTACCTTGGAGTTCAACAACTCCGTATGGATAGACTCGTGAAATGTAAATGGAACCGGACCAACGTGATTTTAGCTTACCTAGAAAGAACTTTAGTCTGGAATTAAATAACAAAACTCTCTGACCTGCTTCAAATTCCCGAACTCGAATGTGCTCATCATGCCATTTCTTAAGTCTCTCCTTGAGTAATTTGGCATTTTCGTAGGAGAATAGCCGGAATTCCTCTAGCTCATTGAGTTGGAGCATCCGTTTCTCTTTAGCAAGCTTAGGATCCAAGTTGAGTTGTCGAAGAGCCTAGTAAGCTTTGTGCTCTAACTCCAAAGGTAGATGACATGCTTTGCCAAAAACTAGCATATAGGGTGACATCCCTAAAGGTGTCTTGTATGCTGTTCGGTAAGCCCATAAAGCGTCATCTAGACTTTTGGACCAGTCTCGTCGGTTCGGGCAAACTACCTTCTCCAATATGCCCTTGATTTCTTTATTTGCGATTCAAACTTGTCCATTAAATGCGTGGGTGGTAAGCCGTTGCAACCTTGTGTTTTACCCCGTGCTTGTCTAGTAACCATTTTAACCACTTGTTCACAAAGTGGGACCCTTCATCACTAATGATGGCCCTTGGGGTTCCAAACCTCGTGAACACGTGTTTCTACAAAAACTTCATCACAACCCTAGCATCGTTGGTCGGATATGCCTCTGCCTCGACCCACTTGGACACATAATCTAATTGCTACAGTATATACTTGTGACCAAAAGACGAAGGGAAAGGCCCAAGGAAATCAATACCCCAAACATCGAATAATTCGACCTCAATGATGTTTGTTCGAGGCATCTCATTTCTGCTGGTGATATTTCCAATTCTTTGACATTGGTCACAACTCTTTACGTATGCATATGCATCCTTGAATAGTGTTGGCCAAAAGAATCTAGCTTGCAATACTTTGGGCTGCAGTACGAGTTCCTCCGAAATGACCTCACTTGAAATTTGAGTGATGATGGTATAGAATCTGCAGATTTCTTCTTCCCCGCCATGCATCTCCTAATCATCGATCTCGCACACTTTTTAAACAGATATGGTTCCTCCCAGAAATAGTACTTCACATCGTGAAAAAACTTTCTCCTTTGTTGATATGTCTGATCATATGGCATTAAACCACAAGCTAAAAAGTTAGCAATATCGGCAAACCAAGGGGTATTATGGACATGACTTACCTTCAGTATATGTTCATCTGGAAATGTTTCTTGAATCGGTACAAGTGGAGAATTCCCTTCTTGTGGCTCTAATCTGGACAAGTGATCTGCTACTTGGTTTTCTACTCCCTTTCGATCTTGAATTTCCAAGTCGAACTCTTGAAGTAGAAGTACCCATCGGATCAACCTTGGCTCAGCATTCTTCTTGGCAAGTAAATATTTAATTACCGAGTGATCTGTATAGACAGTTACCTTGGTACCTACAAGATAAGATCGAAACTTTTCAAAAGCAAATACAATAGCAAGTAACTCTTTTTTTGTTACCGTATAGTTTAACTGAGCTCCTGTTAGAGTTCGGCTCGCATAGCAGATGGGATGAAAAACTTTGTTCCTTCGCTGACCTATGACAGCTCCTATTGCGAAGTCACTTGCGTTACACATCAATTCAAATGGCAAGTCCTAGTCTGGTGTGATAATTATGGGTGCTGTGACTAATCGATTCTTCAAGTCATTGAAAGCTTTTAAGCATTCCTCATTAAATTTAAATATCGTGTCCTTCTCCAATAATTTGCATAAAGGTTTAGCAACTTTAGAGAAGTCCTTGATAAATCTTCGATAAAACCAGTGTGGCCCAAAAAGCTCCTAACACACTTTATAGATGTTGGAGGTTGGAGTTTCTCAATAACATCTACTTTTACTCTGTCTACCTCGATCCCATGTCTTGTTATCCGATGCCCCAGAACGATACCTTCTCGTACCATAAAATGGCACTTTTCCTAGTTCAGGACTAGGTTTGTCTCTTCGCATCGCTTTAGTACCTTAGCCAAATTGGCTAGGCAGTCATCGTACGTATCCCCAAACACTGAAAAGTCGTCCATGAAAACTTCCAAAAATTTCTCCACCATGTCAGTGAAAATAGACATCATACATCTTTGAAATGTAGCAGGTGCATTACATAAACCAAATGGCATACGTCTGAATGCAAATGTACCATACGGACAGGTGAATGTGGTCTTGTGTTGATCTTCTGGTGCTACCATAATTTGGTTGTACCCCGAGTATCCATCGAGAAAATAGTAGTAATCTCGCCCCGCGAGTCTATCCAGCATCTAGTCTAAGAATGGCAAAGGGAAGTGATCTTTCCTAGTTGCCTTGTTCAGCTTTCGGTAATCGATGCATATTCTCCATCTTGTAACTGTTCTAGTTGGTATCGACTCGTTATTCTTGTTCTCTATGACCGTGATACCTCCTTTCTTTGGTACGCACTGGATCGGACTTACCCATGAAGCTCATGCGAAATGGGGTAAATGATACCCGCATCTAACCACTTGATAATCTCTTTTTTCACTACGTCCTTCATGATGGGGTTCAGCCTTCGTTGTCTATCGATCATCCCTTTTTCACCATCTTCCAGGATGATCTTATGCATGCATACAGATGGACTAATACCGCGAATATCAGCTATGGTCCATCCGATAGCCTTCTTAAATTGTTTCAGAACTAAGATAAGTTTCTCTTCTTACTCGGTAGTTAACTCTGCTGAAACAATCACAGGCAGAGTAGAAGCGTTACCTAAATAAACATATTTTAAATTAGAAGGTAATACCTTGAGTTCTAATTTAGGTGGCTCCTCGATTAACGCTTTTGGCTGTGTGTAATCTCTCTCCTCTAAATCCAAAGATTCAAAACGGGATTGTGGATTCAATCTTTTTTTATTAGCCTCTAGCAAGGCTAAGTTTTTATCCTCCTCTTCATCACTTGGAGGGTTTGATGTCAAAATTCTTTCCAGAGGATCCTCAACAGAGTTGAGTTCCTTCTTCACTATTAAATCCTCTAAGTCGGATACTGCAAAACAATTATCTATTGCGTCAGGAAATTGCATTGGCTTGAAAACGTTAAATGTTACCTGAACGTGCATAGTAAGTTCGCCCTTCTACACATCAATAAGTGTCCTTCCGGTTGCTAAAAACGGTCTCCACAAGATAATTGATACTTCTTTGTTTGCTTCGAAATCTAAAATTACAAAATCAGTAGGAAATATAAACTTATCTACACGTACCGATACATCCTCGATTTTTCCTTCTGAATGTGCTAAGGATCGATCTGCTAGCTGAAGTGTAACCGTAGTAGGTCTAACTTCACCTATCCCCAACTTCTTAAATATCGACATAGGCATCAAGTTGATACTTGCGCCAAAGTCACATAGTGCCTTACCACAATAAGCCGCTCCAATGTTGCATGGTATGGTAAAACACATAGGATCCTTCAGCTTAGGGGGTAATTTGTCTTGAAGATATGCACTGCATTCTTTCGTCAAAGATACCGTCTCAAATTCTCCAAGTTTTCGTTTCTTGGACAGGATATCTTTCATAAATTTTACGTAATTTGGCATTTGTTCAAGTGCTTCAACCAACAGGATGTTGATATGAAGTTGCTTGAGTACGTCAAGGAATTTCTTGAATTGGACCTCCTATTTTTGCTTCTGGAGTCTTTGAGGGTAAGATGGTGGAGGTTTATATACTGAAGTTGGTACTAGTTGATTTATCTTTAGCGGCAATTCTGCTGCTAACAGATTGGTTGGCTGATCAGAATTTGCTGGTTCTGAGGTTTTCTTTTCAGGTCTTGCAGGTTTTGGTTCTAGTGGAACTGGAATTTCAACACTCGGTTGAACTTCTTCCGAATCTTGAGCTTCAGCATGCTCCTTTTCAGCTTCAATGATGTTGGGCTCTACCGTTTTTCCGCTCCTCAATGTTAGTGCTTTACAGTTCTCCTTCCCTGGATTTCTCGAATTTTTCGTATCACTAGGTAGAGCACCCTGTGGACGGTTCCTAAGTTCAGTAGCAAGCTGGCCCACTTGGTTCTCCAAATTCCTTAGAGTGGCGTTATTCTTCGCCATGTATGCCTTCAATAAATTCTCTAAGCTATTGGATGATTCAGCCCGAACTGGTTTCTGAACTTGTTGTGAAAAACTAGGCAGCTGGGTTGGTCTAGGTTAGGCGTAGTTATTCGCTCCACCCCTTGGTTACTCCAGGAAAGATTGGGGTGATTTCGCCACGATGGGTTGTAAAAGTTGGATTACAGCCCTTGCCTTCCTCGGTTCTGGTTCTGATTACCTATGTAGTACATGGATTCTGGGTTTGACGGATACTCTTCAAACACATGTCCTTCTCCACAATAGACACAGGCTATATTCTCATATTGGTTAGGTGGTTAAGCTGCAAAACTATTAGACCCATTAGTGGTAAGATTCTTTAACATTGAAGATATCGAAGATACCTGAGATGCAAGTGAAGTGAAAGCATCCACTTCATGAATTCCAGCAACTCGTCTTCCTAACGTTGCTTGATTGGTTGGCCACTGGTAATTGTTACTGGTGATCCTCTCGATGATTTCATAAGCCTCATTGTAAGACTTAGATAAGATAGCACCGTTAGCAGAAGCATCTACTACCATCCTTGTATGAGCATTGAGACCATTGTAAAATGTCTCAAGTTGGATGCAATGTGGAATTCCGTGATGAGGACATTTTCGTAATAACTCTTTGAATCTTTCCCATGCCTCATACAAGGACTCATCATCCATTTGTTGGAAAGCAGTAATCTCATTTCTCAGCTTAGCAATCTTGCTAGGTGGGAAATACTTCACAAGAAATCTCTCTGCTAACTCTTGCCATGTAGAAATCGAGTTTGGTGGCAGTGAGTTTAACAAGGCTCGAGTTCTGTCCCTCAGCGAGTACGGGAACAGTTTTAATCGTAATGCATCTTCAGGTACTCCGGCTAGCTTCAAAGAGTCGCTCACCTAAACGATCTTAAATGAAGATGAGGATCTTGATGAGGCATTCCACTAAATCGCTTTATGTCCAAGCATCGGAACATGACAAGCCACTCGAATTGTTGTGCCTCGATCTCGGGTCGTCTAATACCTGGATTAAGGTCATTAAAAACTGGCACGGCATATTGTCGTAGAGCTCTATCCCTATCATCAGCAATAAGGATAGGATTTTGAGCAAGGTTTGCTCCGTTTCCTTGATTGATATTTTCGAAATTCATCTCTTCGGTCCTTCTCTGGTTCGCTTGTCTTCTTCGTTGGCGAAAAGTTCGTTCTATTTCAGGGTCCACTGGGAGTAAGTCAATAATTCGGTCAATACTCATAAACACCTGAAATAATCAGAGGAGAATTAATTAAGTAAACAAAATTGAACAGGAAAATAAAACAACCAAAATGTAAAAATAAATTCAAAAATAATGTTTTTTAATACAGTCCCCGGCAACGGCGCCAAAAACTTAGAACGGTGGAAATGTGCAAGTGTACACAATCGTAACAAGTAATAAAGTGACAAGTAAATGTCGAGTTATTGTACCCACAGGGACTGTAAAAAGCAATATTTATGAAATTAATTAAAACACTTTGGTGAGGTAAAAATAATTTTGGTTTGAAAAGAGTGATTTATAAACTGAGATTTTAAAACTAAGCAAACAATTTAAAAGAAAAATAAAAGATTTCTAGTGCACGATTTCAAGTAAGATTTAATCAAGATGATATAATTGTGTTGGATTAATTATACCTTTTTAACTTAGAAATATTAAATTCGTGCTTATCTTTGTTATGAATAAATTCACGGCAACCCAAAGAATTTGCTAACTTATGAACATATTTACTAATTAAAATTCCATTTATCTCTTGGTCACATCCCTATGCCAATTCAACCGACTAAACAGATTTAATAAAGTAAACATGCTATCGCACATACATACTTATTGAATTAAATTATCTCTCGCATATTCCTATGTCGATTCAACCGATTAATTCAACTTAATAAACATGTAAAAGATCATGTGAAGTAACAAAGTAGCCATACCTTGAAACAATTTAATCACAACAATCCTGCAAGTTATGCAAGGCATATGTATCGCCAAATACAATGCTAATTTAATTTTCAGTTACCTTAGAAGAATTAAACATGCACTGATTAAGTACTAAGTCCATTAATTACAATTTCAATCCGCTTAAACAATTAATTCTTTAGTTATCTAAACAATTATAATGCCAGATAACCTAAGCATGATTTTACTTAACCAAGCATTTCACTAAGGCCTATAACAGTATAAACACTATTTTAACAATTCAAGTAGGCAAAATATAATCAACCCAACACGAATTAAATTCAAGGTAAATTGATTAAAATAACCATTTCAACAACAATATTATTCATAGATATGTTCATCATAAAAACAACAGAAATTAAAAAGAAAGGGAACAGAAAGCAAATCTAGTGTTTCTCTGCGGCTTGACTGTTGCTCCGTTCTTTTGTCTCGTTGTCTTCACCGAGTAAGGCTTCTATGAATCCTCGATTACTGCCCAAGATGGCTAAAGAACACCTCTTTCTCAAGAGAGCAAATCGGCACAAGAGGGAAGAAAAATGGGATGGAAAAATGGAGAGGAAACTTTAAGAGAAGTGAAGAGAGGATGAGAGAATGTTGTGGAATGAGGGGTGTTGAGGGATGCTTTGAATGATCAGCAAGGGGTGGCTTTTATAGCTGATTGTGGCTGCTAAAAATAGCAAATTCCAGCAGCCAAAGAGCCCTCCCTTGGTTGGCCACACACATGGCAAAGTTGAGAGTTTCAACTTTGCTATTTTAGGCTTGGGGCAAATCTACAAAGCCATAAATTAAGGTGGGGTTTGAATGCAATTTAGAAATCTTTTGAGGGCCTTTTTGAAAGCATATTTAATCAGCTAAAATGCTGATTTGGGTCATCATATGGACGGTTCTGGGCTGCCCATTTGGTGGCTGGTTCGATTCACCCAATTTGGCTCGACCGGTGCGGTTCAGCTGGGCCCTTTCTCCATAATTAATTAAAAATAATTTATTTAACCCAAATTAAATGGGGAATAAATTAAAATTAATTAAATTATGAATTAATACACATTTCTAGACTGTCTTAGGCTGGAAATTAGAGTGCCCCGATACTTCAAATTGCTTCTCGGTTTTGCGCTTTCAGCACTGTTAGCCGAGCCAATTTTCGCCCTTTGTTTTAACACGATTTAATTATTTTATAATATTTAATTATTTTTTTGACAAGAATTTAACCGGATTTGTATGAATTTAAGTAAAATTAGGTATGAAAAAGTATATAATTTTTTGCGTTTCCACTTCCACATGCTCATTTTCTGTTCTGGATTTTGCAATCATGTCATCGACGTAAACTTCGATCTCCTTGTGCATCATATCATGGAATAAAGTTACCATGGCTCTCTAATATGTCGCTCCCGTGTTTTTCAGCCCGAATGGCATCACTTTATAACAAAATGTTCCCCACATGGTTACGAACGTCGTCTTTTCCATGTCTTCTGGATGCATTTTTATCTGGTTGTATCCCGAGAAGCCGTCCATGAATAAGAAAAGTGAGTAACCCGCCGTGTTATCCACTAGTGTATCAATGTGAGGCAACGGAAAGTTGTCTTTTGGGCTGGCCTTGTTCAAATCCCGATAATCTACCCACATTCGTACCTTCCCATCTTTCTTAGGAACTGGGACTATATTGGCCACCCATTCTGAGTACTTGACCACTTGTAAGAAACCGGCGTCGAATTGCTTCCTGACCTCTTCTTTTATCTTTAACAAAATATCAGGTCTCATCCTTCGGAGTTTCTGTTGAACTGGCTTGCATTTTTCCTTTATGGGGAGCCAATGTACCACGATATCAGTATTCAATCTGGGCATGTCTTGATATGACCATGCGAAGACATCCTTGAATTCTTGTAATAACTTTATGAGGTCATGTTTTGTCTCCTTAGCGATACAAGCTCCAATCTTTACATCTTTTCCTTCTCCTAAGCCCACAATTTCCACCGACTCTTTGTGAGGTAGGATTTGTTTCTCCTCTTGTTCTACCATTCTTAACAAATCAAGAGATAGGTCACAATTTCAGTCATCTTCAAAATCCTCAGTATCCTTCATACACAAATCTCGCTCGAAAGGAGTCTCTGAGTCAGTGGCAATATTGCTCATATCATTGATATCTGGAGACATGTTATGAATGAAGAAAGAAATCCAAAGAACAAAAAAATCTAAGAATATTTTATTTGTGTGGTATGATTATAAATGAATTGGAAAGAATAAAAGAATATCCGCTCAAGATGATACGCAAAAATGTATTTTTTATTGAAATAACGATATTTGGACATATGCCTATTTCATAAAGGATTCTTATTGCCCCTAGGCTTAGAGCAATAAGCTTGTTTTGAACATTACTCTGAGTTACTCCTAAAAGCTACGGGGATCTCCTTCGCGGTCCAATTGTTCAAAACACTTCCCGGGATGTAAGGGCAAATTCCGCTAAATTCTCTTCAGTTTTTCCTTCAGATATGGCATTGATGCTCAAACTGTTTAATATTTCTTCAGCAAACTCTTTCCTTATCGATCTTCCTTTGGAGTAAATAGTCCCTCCTGACACGAATGTTTTGGATAAATGAGGAAAGGACATTGGCTCCCATTTGACCTCATCACCGCGTAGACGTACTCTTCTCATCTCTTGCCTTTTCTCCAGCTCTTTCTTCTTTTGCTTCGCATCTGGCTTAAATCCTAAGCCAAAGCAGTCTCGTTTTTCTTTCAGTATTGGTACATCGATTCTTCTTTGGAGGCATTTTTCGAGTCCCCTCCCTGATAGGGCTCCTTTGCCGACCGTCAATCGTAGGCCCATCCTTGTAGTTTTGGATATTTTCGGTATTGGGATCTTGTTCCCTTTGACAATGAATGTAGCATTGACGAATTTTAGCAATTGAAAGGAACATTGTCACCTCATCGTCTGTACCCACATATGGTGCGTCACTGGTAATGGATGCAATGATGTCTTCCTCTGCGTTTATCGTTACCAACCTACCCTCAGTTACCAAGTTCAACTTTTGGTGTAGGGACGACGGTACTGCCCCTGCCGAATGAATCCACGGTCTCCCCAACAGGCAACTGTATGATGGCTTGATGTCCATTACCAAGAAGTCCACCTCGTATGTATTTGGGCTAATCAAGAGAGGTATCTCGATTCTTCCCATCACTTTTCTTTCCGTACCATCGAATGCTCTCACGACATTTTGACATGTCTTCATGTGAGAGTTATCCACTGGCAACCTATTTAACATGGACAAGGGCATAACATTCAATGCCGATCCATTATCAATCAATACCCCCGGTAATATGTATCCCTTGCAGCGAGTGGTAATGTGCAGGGCCTTTGTAAATCCCATACCCCCCGGTGGTATCTCATCATCGTTGAAGAAAATAAAATTATCAGCGCTGATGTTATTGACCAGACGATCGAGTTTGTTGACAGAGATATCATCCAAGTATGTTTCATTTAACACCTTCATCAATGCACTGCGGTGTGTCTCTGAGCTCAAGAGCAAGGCTAGTACCGATATGCGAGCTGGTTATTTGTGCAATTGCTCCACAACGCTGTACTCACTGTGCTTCAGGAATTTTAAGAATTTCTTAGCCTCTTTTTCCGTTACAGGCTCATTGACAGGTGACTCGGGTCTGATCGTCTTCTCTTTTCTTTGTTCAACGACCACGGATTTTCTTTTAGCTGGTTCTACCTCTGTGTTCGGGGTATAACACCTTCCACTTCGTGTATAGAAACCTTCGTCTTATCCTTCCTCAGAAGTGCCAGCCGGGTTCTTCTTTCCCGGGATTGTCACGTTACAGTCATAGTTCCAAGACACACTCTTATTATCTTTGTAAGGGAAAGCAACAGGCTTCTGGATTATGATTTTTAGTGTAATTGGTACTCCCACTTCACTAATCCTTGGTCGTGATATGATTACCACTGGGTGATTGACCCTAGGGACTTTGTTGGTTGACCCTCCTTCTGAAGCGCATACATCTTCTCCTTCCAAGCCCTCAGTATACTCAAAGAATTCAATCTCTTTATTTTCTATCAATCTCTGTACCAGTGCCTTGAATGCTTTACACTTTTGGATCTCATAACCCTTTTCATTGTGATATTCGCAGTATTATTTTGGTCCTTTGGGCTTCTCCCTTAAATCTTGTGTAAGTAAACATTATTTTACCATTTTCTTCCAAACCCATCTCAACGAAGTCTTCACCTCTGCTACGTCCATCTTTTTTTTTTCCTCTATTTTCAATTATCGCGTTTACTGCTTTGTCTGAATAATTGGGCAACGGATTCCCTGCCACATTAGGTCCCGTGGGCTCATCAAACTTTACAATGCCCATCTTTATAAACCTTTCAACTAATTTTTTGAAAGCAGTGCAGTTCTCAATCGTGTGTCCCGATATTCCTGTATGGTATTCGCATTGCGCGTTTGCATCATACCACTTAGAAAATAGAGGTTGCATGGGTTTTAGGTAAAATGGGGACACTACATATGCATCGAACAAATTCTGGTAAAGCTCCCTATATGTCTTTGGAATTGGCGTGAACTGAACTCTTTCTGTGTTAGGCCTCAGGTTAGAATCTTGTCTTACGGAGCCCTGATGGTTAGTAGTCACTGCTTTCGGCTGGCTCACTGTGACTGGCTTGGAATAACCTTTATTGTATATGCTCGTATCGTTTACCTCGTTTTCTTTCCTTCTTGGAGCCGATCTCTTGGCACTTTCTCTCGCTTTGATTTTCCCACATCTTACTGCATTTTCTATCATCTCCCCAGACATCACTATGTCCGAGAAGCTCTTAGTAGCGCTTCCCAACATATGGTTAATGAATGGGGCCTTCAGGGTGTTGATAAAAAGCATGGTTGTTTCCTTCTCCAAGAGAGGTGGTTGGACTTGCATCGCTATTTCCCTCCATCGTTGGGCATATTGCTTGAAGCTCTCACTTGGCTTCTTTTTCATATTTTGTAATGCAATTCT